>CAKJVB030000025.1:0-207998 GCA_918026665.1 Diabrotica balteata
TTCAAAATGTGCTCCATTCGTGAGTTGACAGCACTCTAATCGATGGTAGAATGCGTCTACCACATTTCTACATGATTGTCTAGAAATTATTCGAGATTCATCGATAATTCATTGCCTTAGCTATGCAAGACTTGCTGGTTAAGTTTTGTAAACTGAATTTTTCAAGTATCTCTAATAAAAATAATCTTTAGGATTGAGATCGGTTTAACGTGGAGGCCATTCAATTCTACTTTGTCTACCAATTTATCGTCCGGGAAATATCTCATCTAAATAACGCCGAACATTTACTCCAACTATCTGACGTTAAATTTCTTTCGATAAAAAATGACCCAAATAAATAAGTACCTACTATAACTGACCATACATTTAATTTTTGTGGTCTTTGAGTATGGTTTTCACGCATTCAATGTGAATTTCACACGAGTTCAGCTATTCAATACGAGTTCAACCATATGTTCACTAGATTTTATGTAGTCTGAAAGATCTTAAATACATAAAACAGTGCAAAATATGTAGATTTTAATAAATTTAAATATTTAAATGGAGAATGCTGTGATTTTGACATTTGTTCACCATTTAAATTATGAACTAAAATTGACAGTAGTTGTGGTTCAAAAAGTTCTGCAATTTAAATTGCTTCTCTAAAATGCCGTTCTCTAAACCGTTCTCCTATTCATAAGACGAGAGTACAAAAAACTGTAAGGCGATTTGAGGAATCTGGAGAAGTAAAAGATAGATACCGATTAGGTTGACCGAAACCAGTTATCAATGACAACAAAACTTCAGATATAAGCAAAGTTTTGTTGAAGATCCACATACATCCCCAGACAGAGTTGCACAAGTACATGATGTAGGTCATTCTTCAGTCTTACGTTTATTACGTAAAAATAAATTTAAATCATACAAAATTAACTTATTGCAAGAATTAATTGAAGATGACTTTGGTCGTAGATTAGAGTTTACTGAGGTTTTTCACAGAAAACAGAATATGTTTTTCCGATGAAGCAACTTTTACACTGTGTGGAAGTGTAAATCGACACAATTTAAGGTACTGGTGTGACGTAAATTCACACTGAAGACTGAATGCGGATGCTTTTTTGATGTTTTGTTTTGCTGTCTAATTTGTTTCATGATGTTGAACATAATGCTTGTTTATTATCTCTGTGTGTATTTTTACCACTGCGACATTATCCCAGGCATGTTTCGCATATCTTAGATCTATCAAACGTTTTTGTTTTTAATTGTATGCTCTGCTCTTTATTCTAACACTTAGTGGTCTTGGGAATTCTCTAAATAAAAAGTAGTATTTAGATTAGGAAAAGAAATTAAAATCGCTAATAAAAATCTAAAAGATATTTTTATACCCAAAGTAAGAACTAATTATATCTTGTCAATCAAGCACATGTCTTCGCTGCTGACCGCTCGGGCTTGCAAAACGATGCATTGTCGGACTTTCAACAAATTACATCTGTAGTATTTTGAGTCGTCCATCTCTTTATATATTACAGGGGCAGAGAGCGGCGATCTACGGGGAACGTTAGGTGGTTGAATATGTGGTTCTGTAATGTACGGAAGTATGATATTTAGAGTATGAGGCTGATTCATTGTAAGTGGGGGTGGGCCATGTTACCATTTTATAAATAAAGTAATTGTGTGAAGAAGGTTTCGAATAAAGAAACGAACACCAAGCGTATGAGCAACTCATATGTACACGTCTGACGTGGAGAGAAACGATACCACTAAGGACTACAGTATTATTATATATATTCTCACAACCATATATGTAGACCCCAAAAATACTTATATAATTGACTTGTAGTATTGTTTTTTTATGATTCCAGCTTGCTTATTTGTTCTTTATGGTCATAGATGTCATAAACATGATAGTGTCATAACATGGACACGCTTTCTTTCGATACCGAACCCTTTAGACCTCATTACCATATCACCTATTTTCAAGAGCAAAAATGCGTATACGGAAAAAAAAAAATTGTTTAACACAAAAAATGCCAAAAACAACAAACACACCCTCTAAATTGAGTCTTTTTCTGTACCAGAGAAAAAAATCCACTACTTTGTTCTCTATTACGTGGTATCTAGTAACACATACATGACAATATTCAACAAAAAATTACAAAATACATAACAAAGAAATGAATGACACAGCTTTCAGAAACAAAACAAATAACCTTAGCAATAATTTAGAACAACAGATGTAAAACGAAAAAGTATCATACAGTGGTTTATACAAAAGACGTGCTTTGTGGTTGGATGTTTCCCAAAAAATTTACACGGTCAAAATGGTATAAGATTAACAAAGTATAGCAGCACAAAAACTGTTTTCAATAATAGAAACAAATTCTACGTGTGAACTCCCTTCTAGATTCAATACCACATTATATTCCATGCCCCCAAAATCACCATCTATAGACATATCATCCCAATCTAGACCTTGAGATATCTTTATTAGCACTCTATGACCATTCTATCAATTAAATTAAATTACACTTAGAGAGTACGCTGAAAAAGTTCTGTGTGTACCACCTCTTCACAGAAAATTGAACAATGTAACGAAAAAATCTACAAGTAACACCTAGAAATACAAACGTGGAATGGATGGACGAAAAGTGAGTACTCAATTAATGAACCACCCGCCTCTTCTCACGGCACCCCAGCAAGCGGAGATCAAGACTACAGGATAATTTCGAAAAACAACAATAACGAAAAACGAGAAATGGCTGGAATGGGAAACAAATGTGTTTGACATTCGAAGAACTGAAACAACGGCCGATTTTATTTTAATTTTCATAAACAAGGTTTAACGCGTTTACGATACCAGAAACACCTTTTCACTCAGTGATGAAATACGGCATAGGCACCTGTCGCCTCAACGAACGATAACATGTAAAGCATGGGGCAAACTTATTTAAAATTCTTTTCACTTCATACGAGAAGAACCAAGATTGGCCCATAACCCCGCTCTGTCCCCCCCCCCCAATTCTGGCAATCATGCAAGTTAAACTTAATCAGCGGAAGAAATATGAAATATTTGTTTTTATTCCTCGCCAAACTGATAAGGTCTCCAACTCCCCCCCAAGCAAGGTGGCTTCCAATCATCAATTCACATATCAAAAAGCAACCTACCCACTGGCACTGAGACGTACAGACAGCTAACATAATGCCAGTCCAGCAGTAAAAGTACTACTAAAAATGTACATAATCGTTATTTATAGCAAGTGCGTGAAACAATATCGGCGAGACGCTCAGTTTGGCTATCCGCCGGGATGGGCACGCTCGACGAGCTGTTCGTTTATTGTTCTCGAAATAACTGCCCGCACAGACCATGCACCCCCAATATCTATTGATATAAGCTCTCGACAATGCAAAAGATTGATAGAGTTCAGACAGAGCTAATATTAGTCGATTGAGAAGTCCGGTTTAGGATGAAAAAGACCATCAAATTCTTAAAAAAATTGTACTGGAACAAAAGCCAGGGAGTTCGGCTCGAAGGTTCGCACTCCGAGAAGTAGAATTAGGGGGGGAGTTAGACAAGGATGGGTTCTGTCGCCCCTTTGCATGTTTAATTTTTACTCCGAGTTTCTATTTCCCGACGCATTCGGAGGATTCCAGGATGGAGTCCTGTGAATGGCGTAAATATTCAACATTCAGTAGCGCTGCTACAGTGTAATTGCGGATTCCGACTTCGTTCTGACAACGATCCCTCGCCCGACCACTGACTGTGTCCATATTGGCAAGACATACACAATAAACAAAACCAAAGCTGATGTCACTCGAAACCCCACACTACCCTCATACCTTGCTCACAACCCTGGGCACCTCATTTAGACCAGGTCATTAGATTTAAGTATGGGATGTTAGTCGATAGCCGTAAATCCTGATCTAGGACATACGATCCGAGGAAATAGAACAGGCCAGAAAAAATCTTTCCTGAAAAAAATACTAAAAAACTGTTTGTGATTCTCGAATCCACACTCGACAACTATCCGCTCGTATATCTCACGCTGTAATGTGGTACGCCACTTCAAAACATTTTATCAACTGGCCCTTCAAACATCAACCGTAATAATTGGAGGCCATTTTGGAACATGTGGATCTACCGGAGAATAAAAACTCAACCATTTCATGGATATCGCTTACCTCAAAACAAAAGAAGTGCGGCCTAGATAGGACGGAATGAGACATTTTTACTCCCCTGTACAAGTTAGAAAACTCATTACCCTCGGCCATAACTGCGCAATAATAAGTACACATATGCCCCATATCGTGAATCAGGAACATCGAGGGGAAAGCGAGTACCTAAGACGGCGCCCACCGACTCTCGAGTCCAGAACCCAACGACCAGCCCGGGCCTCTCAATTTGCCCCAGCAAACTCGAACCAGACTACGTATCGATAGTATACCATTAGTAGAGCAACACATGAGGCGCGGGGCAAATCCGGCATGAATACAGGACATAACCTACAACACCAACTCACTCACACCTTTGCTACTCCCCATGTGCCCCCCCTCACTCCTACAATATACTCTGCTATAATACTCTATATAACACTAATCTATCCAACATACGTCCCCAACTCCCCCTGAGCACGGAACTGACGAACACACACTGTAGTGAAACTTTCTTGTTTGTAACATTTCGTAAAAATGATAGAAACTACAGCTTTCAGTGATTTATTCTAAGATTCCCTAATTCTATCCTAATCGCTTACAATAATTGTAAGTGCTACTTGAAGTAGTTCTAACAGTTGTACTTGATTGGCACATTAGCTAATTTTCAAACAGTACTTTTCAATTTCTAGCTGGAGTATAAGATGGACAAGCCGGAATACGTATGATAAGGAAATGCTCCATAGTTAAAGAAGCCATGTTTGAGTTTGCCGATTAGCAGTTTACCCATCTCCCCAAGACCAAACACGAGTCTAGAGCGACTAATCACCCTTTCGACGCGGTACACATCCCCCCACGGATCCAGTCATATCCACGCATAGGAGCAGCTGCAACGAGGAACCTATAACAGACGCTATTCACAAATCCAGCGTCAAGAATAGTTTGACTAATCGGGGTTACTTCCAAATAAGGGAGCATGAAACCCGCAAACATCTGATCTTGCGATTGCGCAAGAAAGGCACCCCTACCATGGAGTGCTGAAAAATATTCACCAAGCCAAAACAAAACAACACATTTCAAGTGGTGGGAATTGAGACTATGGCAACAATGATCAACACCCATCCCTTTTGACAGCGAAATTGGGTTATGACCCAAAAATCAGGAAAATATGTTAAATTTTGGGAGAGAGTGTTTCAGGAAAACTTTAGTGAGATTATGTGCTATGGACAAAACTTTGAAAGAACGACTAAATGCAGCAATGACTAAACCTTTACTTCCATAATAAAATCTATTTCCTCACGATAATTTAGGTCGGCCCATTTCCACACCTCCTACTTTATCTCTTCCTAAGCAATATAAACTCCTTATGTTCTGGTATTTATTGGTGTATTCCCATCTCATTTGGGGTTTCTCTTGTTCGTTATTTGTTAGGCTATTAACACTGCGCTTTTTTAAATAGATTAGTTTGTGTTGTGGAGAACCCTTTTTGTCTCAGGTTTTTTCACCATATATTCTTCTTCTCCACTTATCGTTTCCGAGCAACCTTAGTCTTGACGGATTATTATCGTCATTTTCTTTTAGTTGCGTTTTCATTATGAGTCCGAGATATTTACTTTCTCCTTTTGAAGATCGTATACTACTTTTCTTTTTTTTCTTCGTCGTAGTACAGTCTCGTGGTTATCTGCATGGTCCATGAATCTCAGGATTCTATAATAGCACTTCTACGGCTATCACGGCTTTATATTATCACCATGACTGAATAGGTACATGTTTTCAGCGTTTGACCATGTTGTTGCATGCACTCTAGCCTTCTCTATTTGACATTTAACTGACTTGTAGTGAGTCACATTATGTGTGACCCATTTCTATTAATCACTATCGGTAACCTGTTTTCGGTGACCTCGTGTCTTTTCATAAGCAGTTGACCGACTCTCACATTATTTTTGTGATGACCGCATAACAATTCGTATTTTGATATTTACATTGTAGTTCAATCTTTCATACTTATATTTACTTTGTTATTAGTTGTGTAACACTGTTTAAATGTCTGCAGAAATAACGCGGTGTTGCCTAGCGATGTTGTTTAGGCGTTCACCATTTAGAAAAGGATTCCATGCTCGCATTTTAACGCCTAATATCTTGACACCGCTAGCCTGCTTAGATCGTCTCCCACGGTTATTCCAGATATTAATAATTCAGACATCTTGTAACAGTATACAATTATGTTCTTATCGCCGTGATTTTAAAATCTATCTTGGGCTTTTTAGAACATCATCATTTTTTAGGTGTTAAATGTGTAGGTCCACGCCAATGCACGGTGCAGATATTGCAAGTATATCTCTGATCTTTCGTACTAATCTCTGTAGACAAAAAGTGCCTTCTCGTACTACGCCTTTCATGAAACCAATACTGAGTGTATTGTATTATCTTTGTAATTTGTAATTCTGCGATGTATAATTTTAAGAAAAAGTATTAGTGTATGGCTATTAGACCTGGATAGTTCTCCTATCTGCCATATTTTCGCTTTTCGTTTCTGTGGTGTAGTAATAATTTCTAACACTAGCCATATATTTAGAATATTGCCTGTATCTCGATATTACCAGGTCCAAGGGAGGTATTTTATTTGCCCTCCTATCATGGTATATCGGGGTGGGCATTCCCTATGTTACAGTTCTCCACGAGAGTTTTTATAGACTTTTTTAAATAATAAGTACTTATTCTCGGTTGTTTTTATTATTTCATATTTTGATTGCTTTAATTTTGTTAAGTAATGTTGTCCATTTTTTCTTTTGTCAACTATTTTCCATCCTCTCGATGTATGGAGGTTCTCTCCATTGCTTCATCTTTTCGCTATCTGTGCGCCATCTAACTCTCCATGTTTGCTGCATCCTTAACGTATCTACCTTATGATGATGTATTTTTGTTTCCATTTCCAGGTTTCTTAAAACAATTTATTGAGCAAGTGTAAGTAGCTTTGGGAGGAGATGGTGTCTGACTTGTCTTACTTCCGCGTGTAGTACTTAGGGTGTTTAGTTTTTGTGCTTTCGTTCCAGATTTATTGCATGGTGGCCTTTCCTATATGTTTTTTAAATGTTCGCGGTTCTTGAATCTATGCGAGCATTATCTTCGATTTACCACAAGCCACAAACTTGATGAATCGACTGTTTATTGGAATCGAGAACGCCATATGAATTGGTAGCATTATACTCTCGGTGTGTTTTTCTTCGTGTCTTACGGGAGCGTCGGTCTATGGTATTAAAATGTTTTTGAAACTCTCGCAGCTCGATGGGTTGAATCGACCCAGCGTTCTGTGTTCGTCGTTTGGATCAATCTCATTTATTAATTACAATCATTACTAATTAGAATATGCTCTAGGACGGACCATATCACGATGTAAGTATTTCTCCTTTCTATAAATAGTAAATAATGACTTCGAGTTGTACCATTCTTGAGGAATCTTTTTTACTATTACTTTATAAATTTAAATAATCATATCTATAGATATAGCTATATCTATTATAATATTATTATAAACTCGGGAACACGACAATGTAAAAGCAAAACTCCTAGAATTAGTACTTTCACCTAATGTGGTAAACATACACAACTATGGTCCTTAAAACCCTGCCCTGCCGGCTTCCTATAATTAAATGTTGTTGTATGTAATTTAAAGTTTCTTTGGAATCTATCTTCATTCCTCGTTTCAGTGACCATACCACACTAGTATGCCTGTTTCAATTCTATCTAATGGAATATAAGTATTAGTCGTTCTAATTTCTTCATTCTGATGTGATCTTTTAGGATTCCCACGCTCTTTAGAAAATTATTTCTACTACTTTATCTTTTTCTCTTTCTTGCGTTCTCTGCCAAACTCTCATAGTCACTATAGGTTACACGTATCGCTCGAACAACCAAATCCCATTGTCTCCAAACTTTATTAAATAATACTCTTAATACCTGTTCATTTTCTGCCCAAATTTTCAACATGTCAACTGAACTCTTATCCTCTTAGGACTTTATTCGATTTTAGTTGATTTAGGGCTATACTACTTTATCATAGGTTCAGCGTGTCTAACAATGCAGCTGATTATTCCTAATAGTTATAATTCGTTACGTCGTTGTTGTGTGTAGTGTATTTGCGAGGTTAATTTAGTGCCGTATTTTTCAAGGGCCTCGTTATTCTTTTGTTCGGGTGCAGTGAGTTTTTTATTTTTTCTTTTATGATTTTTTGCTGTGGCTTGAGTATTTTTGCTTTGCGTACTTCTGTTGAGTTATCTTATTTAAAAAACACTGAGTGTCATTACATAAGCAAACAACGGATATGATTAAAAAAAATAGGCAAATTAGAGGCCTAGAGCAGATCTGCCTGTGGGCATCACTCGTCAATTAGTTGCCTTCCGCCACTTATGCGAGAGAGATCATATGCCAAAGCAAAGATAGGAGCAGAATATCGATGCATTTGATATAATTAGACACTGGACCCCTTGTCTACGTTGGTCTGTTCAATTTAAATATTAGATCTGCAATAATGTAAAATATCAGAGACTGAACAGGAGGAATTTGGCTCGTATAGTAGATTATTGCCCTTACCTTGCTCTTTGCACTTTATAAAACCCAATATTTTTTTTGTAAACTCTTAAAAATGGTTGCTCCAGTTCTTTGAGCAGCACTTTTTTAATTTTTTAACATGTTGCATGTGCTTAATTTCTGATTCTTTGTAATCGTCGTTCGTAGTTATTGTTTGTAGAATGTCTTCCGGACGTATAATATATTGCGCCTTTATTCCTTCAACGTGTTTATTATTATTCTAATAATGAATATCATTGATCTGGTTTGTTGTTGTTTTAGTATAGATTTAATTTGTAGGTCAGTGTATTCGTTTGAGTTTATGGTTTTTAATGTGTGTTGTATATGAAATATGGCAGCCTATCAACATGTAATACATATCATGTAGTACAAGTATTAACGTGTTATCCTCCCACCCGTACTCCCACAATCCAATAATTACACGATATGGTTTATGCAAAATAATGATTTACAATTCTGTTGGTTCGAAAGAGAGTACATTAAAGTCCTCATAACACCAATTTATATTTTCCACTAAATTCCAAAGAGTTTTCATTTAGCCAGTATATCTACCTAACACCAACCACATCAAGCCTAAGCCGCACGAGCGTGTAAACTAAAAATAACGCTTTTTAAGACAGAGAAACTAAAAGTGGGCAGCGGGTTGTGCGGGTGTGAAACAGCGTAACATGAGAGAGAAATGGTTGTAAATGGTGGGCTGACCAGTAGTGTTAAATCCGTCGCCTGACCTTCATTAAGTTTGCCTTATATATCCACGCGCATTCCTGCACACACTCAAACCAAGCAATTCCCCTCTACCATCAGGCGGAAATTCCGGAGAGGAAGGTTCATACAAGTATAGATGCAAAAACTACATCTATATATTAGTACTTTTCTTTACGTTGTACTTTTGAATAACCTCAAGCAATAGAGGGATCAACTTTTCCCATTTCAAACCTTTATAAATCTATAGCAAAGAAAAAATTGAACAGCTACTATTAATTCAATCAACAGATCTATAATCACTCTCCGCGGTATCAATGCCCTGCGCACTCATGTGATTTCCCTTTTAGATACTTATATTTAGTACGATTTTATAGTCTAGGTAACTATTAAATAAGTTCACATTACCATACTTCTTTGTTGAATCTTTAACATAGAACTCAGCCCGAAGGAATCTAACCTCATGCGGGAGTCCACAGCCGCTTGTGGTAGGTTCTCTGGTGGAATATTATGTATGATTGGTTGATTAAACACTAGATATTACAAGAAGATTCTAGGCTTGTGATACGCTGTTGACGTGGCTCAGTGACGACCCCCCCTCAAAGGGGCACAACCTTATCCGTTGGCCTCCTTCTTCGAGCGGCACATCACCCGTAGGAAAACTACAGATCCTTTGCACCTATCAACGCCCAACCACGGAGCAGTGCTTATTACTAGTCGGACAATAGGTAGCAAAACTCTGGAATTTGGAAATGAAACACCTCCCATACTTGGTATTGGTCTAGACTCCCCGATCCATTATCCGATGCACGGTACGAGTCAGACCTTACACCGCGACGGACGAACTGCCCTTCGTCAGTCATCATATGAAATAGCAAAGGGGGTGACCAAGCTATAAAATCTACTACACAGTAATAGTCACCACACCCGTTGAATCTGATCCCACAGCGTCATCTTTTCACAACCACCCCGGTCCCAACTCCTCATCCCTCAATACAATAAATTTCGCTGGCAACAGATGGCACCGCCAAATAATAGTTGTTCAATTCAAAGCTGCAGCCTTTAAGCAACTGCTAGGAACCGACTACTCCTGCCCGTATTTCCAAATTCATAATTGCGGCAACCCACCGTGGGATACTCTCTAGTTTACGTCAAATTGATACACACTAGCTGGTTCTCACTGCACCCAACAACCGTCACAACATATCCATCGACATCGCGTCGAGAGGTAAAAAAGACCATCGTTTAACAAAAATCATAAGAAGTTTAAACACTTCACATTACCCACAACACATATCGATTAACACTTTTAAAATGTGTCCCTATTAAAAATTCTACTCAGTAGCATAAGTTTTCGATTCATCGGTCATCTTCAGTTGCCTTTTATGTACATTGAAGTCACACTCAACATTGTAGCTGTGCACATCTATATAGCGATTTTATTATTCCCACTTTAAATTATATACGTTGAAATAGGACTCATCCATTTATATGCACACAAACAAATTATCTGTCAAATATACTACAATGAGTGTTCGCACGAGTTACTTTTCATATACCACATAACCGTCCAACTAAATGTGATTATCAACTCACTTACAACTCTTTGTTCATGTAGAATATCTTAATTGGATTGTATTGTGCGATTCTGAATCAACCTTTTTGCGAACTCATCTTCGGTCTTACATTGTGGAGCAATATTACTTGGC
Organism: Diabrotica balteata; assembly: GCA_918026665.1. Taxonomy (NCBI): domain Eukaryota; kingdom Metazoa; phylum Arthropoda; class Insecta; order Coleoptera; family Chrysomelidae; genus Diabrotica; species Diabrotica balteata. The sequence goes on from CAKJVB030000025.1 coordinate 11,127, forward strand.
TCATATTAATATTTTCAGTTCCGATGTTGCACTAAAATAGAGTATTATTCATTCTGAGCTTTAAATCACACTTGCATGATTAAACAAAAGATTAGCTTACAGACGTCAACGTATATTCGTGCCAGTTTTGTCACTCCGAGTGTAATAAATAAAGTAGCTTCTATCTCTTGATATCACATCATGTATTGACCGTCCGTTGTACATCGCTTGACCAAGTATTTTATATTTACTCTCTTTCTCGATAATACATTATGAGGTTTTATGGGCTGATTACCTTTTACTCTTACATTCCAGGTAGCTATTTTTAGCTCGAGAGGGTTTTGAGTATTTTTTTTTTTGTTTTTTTGTGAAGGGTTTACAGTGACGGCTCGGGGCCTTTGCTATTCTGATGGAATGTTCCTGCGGATTAGGATTGCATAGCTATAATCAATTAGTCTCTTGCGATAATCGTGCTAGCCACTTTTAATTTATGCTAGCCGATGTCAATCAGGGACTTTATGCCGCGGTTTTTGTTTCTTCAGCCCTTTGATGCGTTTGATCCACTTTCTTTCGTTCTTCGGATAGAGAAAAAATATCTAACAGTTCAGGATAATAGAGTAGTATACACAATTATAGCTTACCGCCTAAGCTGTTGACCAGTACAAGGAGGAAATGTTCTCCCTTCACCTCTTTGCGCTACCTATACTACTATTACTGTTAGCGCTATAGAGGTATTGACATGTATCGTTCTCAAAATACCCAAAATTAAAAAAAGTTAATTGTCTAATATCTAATAGTTTTTCCCAAAGACGCCCCCTAGGACGCTGGACCCTGGGGAACGCCCAACTGGAAACGTCTATAAAGAATGACCTGCAATTCTTCATAACAAAGAAGCTATGTCAAAGATGTCACAGAATAAATCCTATTATTCACATGATGGATCATCGAGCGTGCGCGTTTAACTACAGTTAAAAACTTTAAAAAATGAACGAAACAAGACTTACTAAAGAGAAGAGTATTGACCCCCTTTCTTACCCCCGACCCACCCCACCAGCATCAGTTCACCAGCCATCATCACTACCCTGTTCTTCCCACCTCTTTCGTCCGCTGAAGAACCACGTCACACACTGCCACATTCCGCACGATCATGCAGCCACCCCCCCCCCTAACATTATCACTCCCCGCCCCGTCCACCTGACAGAGACACCATCACGCCGCCCTCCCAGAACAGCTCATTACCGAAAGAAAATCACGAGATCCGAGCAGAAAGGCCGTCAGCAGCATTCCCGACCACTCTCCCAGAAGATCTTCTCCAGCCCCAAGATTAAGAATCAGGGATGTATAATACTGAGAAATACAAAATGTGATTGAGCAATGAAAATCTGAAATACTAGAAGAACGCTTGTGATGGTAACCGGCAACTTGGTAAAGTAAAAAGATACGGAATGTACTTCAACATCAAATAGAGCGAGATGTGGAGATAGCAAAAAGCTTTATGAAGCAATCATACCAAAGCCTTAACCGAAACGAAGACAAAACAACACAATTAGAGAACGCAGAGTAATCGAACCAAGGATCGATCTTCTGCCTACCATAACGATAGAAGAAGTGAACACGCAACACACAAGGCCACTGCCACCACCCCACAAGGCTCGGGCGGCTGACCCAGCTAATAGAAGCTGTTAAAAGTAGGAGGAAGAAACTAGTGGGAGTAGTAAAACAAAACTATTCTAACTATGTCTAAACCAAGTATTGTTCCAAAAAGGACAATGCAGATTATATCTAATACACAAAAAAGGAGATCTATCAGACTAGAGAATTATAGACGATAAGTTGATTGTCAATCTCTCCGATGGATTTACAAGATCATCACAAAACGTTTAGAACCAAAAATTTAGATTTTTTTTGTTGAAGGAGAGTGGGTTCTAGGGAAAAGGTTATGGAACAAGCATGACCTACAAGCATTAAATACAATCTTGAAAAATGTTTGTTGAATATAATAAACACTCACGCTTGATTTGCATAGACTTCAAGAAAAGCTTTTGATACCGTGGAATTACCGGCCGTATTAGGCGATTATAGAACAAAGCCTGACTATAGGATATCCCAAAATTGATAAACATTATCAAACAAGCCAAGCATTCTGTTAAACTCCATGACTTTCCGATAATATCGAATTGAGCCTGAACTAGCCAGGGCGGCACTCTCTGAAACTTCACTGCGTCTGGAATATGCCTTTAAACAACTAGATTGGCTAAAAGGGAAATAAATCGAGATGTGACATATTTAAGTCACTTGCGCTTTGCAGATGATTTGTCATTGCCTGAACATTAAACTTTGGACAACAACAAAAATACATGACTCACATTTAGTTAAGTGAGTTATGAGGGGAGATGGGAACGAAGGTACATCAGGTCGTTAGGTATATCTATTTAGGGATGAAATTAGAATAGGAAAAGACCAATCAAATTGTGCGTGAGACATAGGTGCCTAGTAGGGGAAGGCCGCATAGGACGCAGCGAGATCTTCTACCACGGAACGCTACCGATAGCTTAACGAACAAGGTTACCAACCACTGCACTGCCTAATGTAATAAATATGGTTCCGAAACAATCCTTATACCCTCACACAACATTGACTAAGTGGGAGTCACCAAAGAAAAATGGAACGCGCAATGTTTGGAATAATCTAAAAGAGATCTGGTACCAAAGCGGATAGAGACGAGCGCGGAACACAGTGCCGCTGTCCTACGGAAATTGCCCAGCCACCTGTGCTGGGGGCACCAATCACGCGAAACCAAGCTAACATCGCTACTGACACCTGCCGAATTGTCGGAACAACCAGTCGGGAAATTGGATAAGAGGGCCAGAATAGAGAACCGTGGTCAGACAGGAAGGAGGACCTACTGTCCAACAGTGGATCAGAGAGGGTGTGGAATGCTGATGGTGATGATCGATTCTATATTAATTAATGATTTGTATATTAAGATACTTCGAAGGGAACATCGAATCATCAAAATAAACACTAAAGTACCCTATCACCAATATGTCCTAAACCCACAAACCATGGACATTGCCTTACCCCTCTACCACAACAGCCCACTCAATCTAATTCCACAAGGGCTATTCCACTATACTATAACATTCTCCCGATTGTCATTGGGACTGGGAGAACGCTTAAACTAGACACTGTTATAAAAAACTCTTCACTATAATTGTTTCATTAATACACTAGATGAAAAGCAAACATGAACTCCTTTATGATATATTTTTTTGGCCGAGCCATGCAAAGCCACATATTCATTCCATAGATATAATCAAAACTGGGTTTTTATGTTTTACTCGTATACTTTTACCATATAAAAATCCAAGGACCAAACTTAATAAATTTTTCTGACCAAAGGATCCCTTCCACACCACACTAACCCATTTAGTCCGCATTAAATGTCGCCAATCAAATCCATGTTCTTTATAGAGACATAGGAATACACGGAGAGAATACACACAAAACTTACGACAGAAGGGTTCTTCTATTACAACCACTTGACCATTTATCCAGATGATTTGTTATAGCCAAAAAGGTAAAGGTTCGAAAAAATGTAAAAGCCGCGAGCCACGAAGGTTGGGTGCTTGACGTGTGGTCATGGGACAGACCACGGCCGCGCAGAATTCAGTTTCAAATATATAAAAGCTGATTTTTTTTTTTGTGTGTTTTGGTTTGGACATGGTCCTCTCAGCCAGTATTCAATCAAGATACGTTTGACTTAATGTGTGTGCGAGGTGTGTGGTGTGTGTGTGTATATGTGTGTGTGTTGTTTATGTGTGTGTGTAGAGTAATTGTTTGATAATTAGCAAAGTCGACGTCATTGTCTTGGACTCAGAGACGCTAATGGTATACCGAACGTCTGCTGGTCCTCCGGAGTGTACGCTTACACAAGGATAGAAATTAATTTATTTTATGAATTTTTTTAATAAACGAAAAATTCCCCCAGGTGGGATTTCGACCTACCCGACCTTGTAGATTTAATTGGCAGGCGCTCTTACCCTTGAGCCATCAGAGGGGGATCCAATATAAAAGTATTAGGCATCAGCCTTGGACATCTGTCCAAAATAAAATGGAAAATGTGTGGGGGATTTTCCCCAGATTAGATTTATTGCTGTGAATTTTTGACACTTCAACGGAAAAATATTTCATGTATTATCGAAGTCATATCGAAAACTGGTTACTATAACATCATATCTAGAAAATGGAGCATATCAGTTACAGGAAGGAGTCGCCCCTTTCATGCAGCGGAGCAGGCTTATTGGCATTTGTGGCGGAACAACTCATTGGAAGGGTGAGAAAAGTCCTGAAAGATCTTCGTGACTGATGCTAATTTCCTAATAGACGCTCGAAAAGTCATGACAAAAAATGCAGTAGGTATAATTGTAATGACGAATGGATAGGAACATGAAGGAAGGTACAACAAATGGGACATGGAAGCGCAAGATCGTAGAAAGACGGAGTGGTATGAACGGGATGTTGCGAAGACTTATCCCGACTTGTACAATCAGTTCACAGAAGACGACTGCTACTCCTGGTCACGGCAACTAGCATGAAGAGGTTATACCCAGTCATATAGTGTAGCAAAGACACTACAGTGGATACCCCCCCAATTTATCTTTTCTTCTCGTCTAGCCAATCACGTCCACATCTGACACAGAAGCTCCTTAAGTTTACTTTTTTCCATTGGTTTTTTTTGATACGACCAAGTAGCCCATTATACTGGCTACCTTATCAGTGCACCTTGTACAATTTCAAGGAGGTTCTGCCTATGGGTCTTTTGTGTTGGTATGGGAGTGGGGTCCTATTTGATCAGGCAATACCAAAAGAACATATACGTTGAAGAAAGGGAAGGAAACACTTTTGGGAGAGCTCTTGATTTGCTAGATACTCGATTTCCTGTAGCGAAAAGTGTATTGGAATCAAATGAATGGTCATTTTGGTAGAGAAATACGCAGGGAATAAAAGAATTATAATAGAGGTTCTGGGAATGGCATAAAAATTGATAGATAAATAGATCGATGATGACATTGATATGATTTGATAACAATGCGCGAAATGCTGAATAAAAAAGCAACAAACGATTGAAAATTCAAATATGATAAATGATATAAAGTGGCCGCGCCACCCTCAGTTAGAAACTACTTTACGAGAAGTGAAGACAGTCAGACACTGATAAAAGATGTTGGGGTAAACAAATGCTACAGAAAGAACTGAAGTACTGTGCAACTCTTCCTCGACCAACCGCACACATGATTGCCTCTATATCTCACGTATATTCTTAAACTTAGACTTGCGAATGCGTCGAGATATACACTTATTGCCATATGGCACTCTCAGACAACATTCAAGAAGCAAGAATGTGTCTTATCTCTTGTGCGATATGAGATCACAGTGCACAGTAAATGCTAGGTTCGACACTGTCATATGATCAAAAACCGAGAAACGTTTTAAACATTACCACTTGTAATGCCATTTTTGAGAGTTCAGGCACCCAACAGAAAACCGACTGTAACTGACAATGGACGCGTTATAATACACCTAATAAGAGGGAGGCTATACCCACCTTCGCAAAAACTATGGCCTCACGTATATAACCACACAGCAAATACAGTCTTATCATTTTATTTATTCTTGCTAAAGATGCTGCTCGTTCGGAATTTTATATAGGCGATATTCACATATTTCCGATCGCTAAATTAAGAGGAAATGGGCATTCAATTGCGATGTAACCACTTTTCGTGATTTCCAGCATGCATATAATAAGACGCCTCTACTTACTATCAGTACAAGCCGCCCAAACGACGGCCCAATAAACGTTGCCGCTCAAAGGCCCAGGAAATCGCAAGGAACCAACCCTCGCTTGCCTATAGTACACCATACCTCCAACGATCGGGCTCCCCTAACTTATAAATCTTAACGCACAGCCACACTTCACACCTCAAAATATACCACCTAATCCCCTATCCCCAATTTCGTCATGCTTGCCCGTGTGTTACTGACACGCCCACACAATATGGCTTAAGACCTAGTACATCTACACTCGCGATTGATCGGAGTAATATTATAACTAAAACCGTAGCAAACCGTTTAATCTGGGTCGGAGGAGGCTCGTCTCGTCATGGCAAATCCTGCTGCTACAATTCGAACGTAGTATAGAAAAGTGTTGAAAATCTCTAGGAACGGTAATGATAGATGAAACCAATACAAAAGAAGGGCTCAACCACAGGCACATAGGCGGAAATTATATGGGAACTTCTTGTATCATTCTTAAAAAGATTTTTATGTGTAAAAAGAAAATCTAAAATTTAGATTTAAGGGTCAATTATATACCAGTTGTTACACTATGGACGGGAAACATGGACTCTACCTCAGTGCGGAATAAATAACGCTGCTGGTTCTGAAAGGGAGGCTCTCTTAGAAGTGAAATTTGGACTCAAAGCGATTCTCTTCTTAGTGTTAACTGATGCAGGTTATTCGTGATATTCATGAAGCTGTTAGGTACACTTTTTCCAACGTGTTCATCCACGTTTTGTCTATCTCTCTGCACATTTCTAGCATCATTCTGGCAATGGAGCGCCCATTGGTAGCTACAATATGTGTCGATTTACAGACGTAGGAGCTTACTCTACTTTTTTGCCTTTACTTTCTGGATGGAGTGTTTCTCAAGACCATTTCTCGACGACATGTCCAAAATCGCTTCTTAGGTTCTGTTCTTTGTGTTCTTTGTCTTTTCTTTATGTTTAGCTGGACCTGTATGGATTTCATTTGTTCTTCGGGCCCACCCATTGGTTATTCTCAAGCATTCGTCTCTCCGCAGTACAATCTCAATCTAGATCTATGTCCTTTGTGGTCTTTCTCAGTCAAGGGTCCAGCTTTCCGATGCCATCAGTAAACAACTGGAGATAAAAACGAGACTTCTCTTACTAGTCTCATTTTTGTATCCTGTCAGTTATTTCCTGGCTTTTCCCACAATTTTTGTTCATTTATGCCCCAATAGCGCTTTTTGCTGATTTGCTTGACCGCCGCTTTATTTCTTATCAGTTATCAGCCTCCTTTGTTGGTTATTAATTAAGCCAGATACAACATATTTTATCTACAACAGCGATATTGTTTATCCTAAACCAGATGATTTTGATTGTTGGGTTAGCTTCTGGCAATTATCTTGATTCTCGTTTTACTCCCTGTTTATCTTTTAAGGCCCATCGGTTACGCGTACGTCTTTCTATCCGTTTGTAGCTGGTTGAATCTATTCAGTTTCAGGATAACTTGCGAGGATAGTAAGTATCATCTGCATATCTCTAGTTGCAAATCTTCTTCCCGCCAATGGTGATTGCCAAACGTTCCAGTCCTCAGTAGCTTTCCGCATGTATTCCATTCAACCATCGATGTCTAAATAACATCTGGGCTTAGTATGCAAGCCTTGTCTTCACGCCCTTTGTGGACCTCTGAGAACTTGTCAGTTAGTTCCCCATTGTATTCTAACTCACAGCGCTTCCACATTGTTTATTGTACCCTGGCTTTTTCATTAGCACGGTATCAGGATGATTAGGGCCTCCATTTCGAGCACCAAGACCTTCCACCATTTGACTCCAGTTGACCCAAAATTCGACAAAAGCTTTTTACTATATTCTACTGAAGGCACAAATATGTTGTTGTGTTGTTGACATTCTCTGGCTTTTTTTTTTCTACCAAGTGCCGTACGATTTACCATACATTTCGTTCTCTAGTACCACACGTACCCGTGGGACGAAACAATGCTTGTTCCTCCGCCAATGTTAGGTCTTAACAAGGGCTTTATCCTCTCGCTGAATTATGTGTAAGCGTATCCTTACAATGCAATGCGCAATTAGAGAGATTGTGCGATAGTTGCTACATAAATCTTTCGCTCACTTTTTATGTCTGGGAATATCTAGTGCTTGATAGTGATCAACGAGATTCATTGATAACATCATTACATGGACATTAATTATCCTCCTCAACAGGTTAGTGCAGGATGGTGCCATTAATGCTGACTTGGGGACTTTTCTCTGGCGTTGTGACTCACCTCTTCCGGCATTAACAGCTCACCCCGATCGCGGAATCGGTGCAGGTCATGTGGTACCGCTCAGTCGGACGCCTAGTACCAGCTCCTATAGACTAGTCGTTTAGATGCCAGTCCCGGTCGCACATCATTAGGTTGTTGCCGTCCACGACAAAGTTGGATAGGATGATGTTTGAAGCTGATTTATTTAGGACTGGAGTTATAGTAAGTAGCATGTCTGGCAATTTCATTGATTCTTTGGTGTGTATTGAAATTCCACTCTTTAATGTTTGATAAAATCGCAGGTATATTTTCTAATGTATTTTCGCACGTTTCCTATTTGTACGTATTTAAAACACCCGATTTCTTTCAACTTCTTTTTCGCGTCGCCAAGTAATAATAAACCATTTTTTTAGGGGGGGGGGCGTTGTTTTATTTCTTTCGTGGGCCGGCGTATTTTCGTGGTCGTCTGATGCAGTCTTTGATTTATGCCGCCCGAAAAGTTACTTGCGCTTTTCAAATTATAATCTACGTACTTATATTTCTCGTTGTGTTTTGTTTATTTCAGCTGTTGTGTTTATTTCAAGGGTCGTATTGTTGAACGAATTTTATGATACTTTCGTCCTTCTTCCTTGGGTCGCTGTATAGGCTCAGGGTATAGGTATCAACTTTCATCCGTTCGACTTTGTAGAGTTTTCGGTTTTTTGGCCCCTTTTATCTGGCAAATGTGATAGCCGTCAAAAGTAAATTGTGACAGCATGGTCTAGTTTACAGAAGGGAGGTTTAAGAGATTTAGTGTCGCCTGCAGCAATTTTGATGTTCACCGTTTGCTTTCCACGTTGAAATGATTCTTCAATCGCAGCTGCTTCCTGCTTTGTTTCCTGAAGCTGTTCTGGTGTTGTTCCAGGTATAATTCCAGAATTCATAGTGTAAACCCAGTTCAGTCCGAGATAACTGTTGTTTACACTATGTATATGTAACGGTGGAGACATTTTTTTATTAATCTATAATTGCTTTCATTAAAATTTAAAGGATTTCTAATATCTGTAATATTAGATTAAATTTTTACGCGGTTTGACTTTAGCTGTTCATTTGTGTGTTGCCGTTGTTTTTTCATTTATTGTTAATGTATGCCAGCTCGTTTTATTATGTTGTGATTTTAGTTTGTTTTATTTGTCACACATTGGTTATTGTCATTGTATACATTTTTATACCATAGTGCTTCGTATATATACTGTGCTGGCTTTTAAAAAATTCACTATAACTTAGTCAGCATTTAAGAACTATCATAACTTATTATTAGTAATACGCAGAACTTCATACATTTTTTGTCTCTCATCTTGGACCACTATGGGAGTGACTCATCCTTCAACATAAATATTTTTTGGGCATAATGCATACAGGTCTTTTTATTATTATTGACCTAAAATAGGATTTACATTGTCACTTCATTTGGAGGCCACGGAGGAGATGACTTCTATATCCAATTTCTTATGGTCTCTAAGCTTCGTATTACTCCACTGTTCTCATCTTCTTTTTTTGTTCGATCTCTCGCCCATGCTTCCTCCTTTCTTCGCGGGTCGTTCTCTTATTCCTCTTATCTATCCGGGTGTTCTCCGTGCGATGTTTTTTGACCTCTCTAACTGTCCTCCTTTCTAACATGATGACATAGCACTGCATGTCTTTCCGAACGTTTCATACATTTCATCATTATGATATCTTCGCTCCAGTCCTCATTTCTATTCCCCTTTTCTCCAAAAATTTCTTCCTTCCCTCTTGCAATTTTCGTGTGTCGTTTGTTTGTTAACAACACCATTGTCTTCGCACTCACCCATTTCGTGTAGAGTAGATCAATTTCCTTTTCTTATTAGCATTTTTTTGTCACAAGAACTCCCAGATAGATACATGTACTCTTTCACCTATTCAATTTTCAGATATGTTCTCTCCGTAATGCAATTTCAATCTTTTGTTTTCTGCTGTTTCTTTTGCTTATTCTTCTGCTCCGTGTATTATTTTTCAGCACTCCATGTGTTTTTAGTTTATATTTATCTGTACCTTATGCGGCATCTTAGTCCGCTTCTTAGCTATTTCTTCTACATTTTTTATCTACTTACTAGCCAAACGTACAACTTCATAATCAGTTAGGATAGGACACTGGTGACTCTTATTAAATCTTGTTCCCAACTGCTATTTCTTATACACTGGTCTCTTATTTTCTTTACAAGGCCCAATTAAACAGCGTGGTTGGTGGATAGAGGAATCCCTCTGTCTTTTTCACCCTTTCTAAACACTTACAGTTATTGGCTCCTTCAATTATCCACAAATTTTACGACTGCTCGTTGTGTACTTATTCTGCACTGCGTCTAATGTTACCGTCTGATTATCTTAGCTGCGATTTTAACTCCTCAGTACGTGCTTTCCTACCCCGCGTTTTGATCTACCTACATTGTCGAAGCACTCCCTCTAAACTCACCACAAGAGACTGACGGGTACGGTAGTGTGCGTCGTTATTCTCTATGCCACCAGAGACGAATCTGTTCGTAGCATTATCAACATGTGTCTCTCGTTTAACGATTTTTTGTAAATCATCCTGATAGCTCCGTCCATTATGTTTTCTGCCAACTTTTCTATTTTTATTTTTAGTATAGGTACCAGTTACTTTGTATTTGACGTCCAGAGTGCTAGTCATCTATAGTTATCACTACTTTGGACAGGTTTCCCTCTTTATATATTGGGTTTATTATTAGGACTTGCAACTACTAGATTTTCTTTTCTTCAGGTAGTTCTCCTCCATATTTTAAGTTTAGCTTTCTGCTGCTTAATCCGGTTTCCTCCATCGCTTTTTATCATATTCTATTTCTCTCTGATCTTCTACTCTGTATTAATTATAACTGTTTTAACACTACACATCATTGTTTTTTATTACATTTCAATTTTGCTAATATCGACAGGAACTACTCTACTTTAATTTGTATTGAATAGGAAAAATAACTACCGATTCGAAATAATCGAATTTAAAATACATTAAATATTATAATATAATATCACCCGGACTATTCAATCAATATGCTGTTATTTCAAATCTCCAATCAATTTACAATTGACACTAACTGTGTTGGTTAACATGTCATGATACCTTGTGGTAACCATTGTACCATTCTAATTTTAACTATATCTATCTATATATATACTCATACTATATATATATGATATTATATATATAAATATAATATTACTTTATAAATGTATCTATATATAATATATATCTTATATATATATGAATATATAAATATCCACTCATACACACAAACCCTCTAGTATTACTATATACACGATATATATCTATAGTATTTCTATCCTTTTATATCTTATATAATCTCACCCCATCTCAGCGCGGTTCCTTATCAGACCTCTGCCACTTTCTCGCATTTCGACCGGCTATTCGTTCTTCACTAGGTCTAGCCGTTGGCAGGTCCCGTATACATCCTGACCATTCCCCTCGCACTTTAATTTTGTGGTGTAGCGCGTTCATTCAAAATTATGTATCGGTTTGAGTGTAACAGTTCCTCATTATCTCAAATATCTCGAAACGTTCCCAGATTGGTTCACACATACCTACGGGACTTATGTTTCACTTGTTTATGAATACACCGAACACTGCATAATATGTTGTCTGTCGACACTTCAACGGACGATCAAGCATGATTCTCGAAGAAGTGTCCTTTGTATTCTTTGTATTCTCAAGTTACTGTTGCCAGCGAATTGCTTTCTCATTTTCAGAGAAGAACACAACCTAATCCTAGAAAGTGAAACTCTTCAATTTTACCCCTTTAGTCACCACACCCGCGCCCCCACTCTCCAATATATATCGGCGTGGCAATGTTTTTTATTGGAAAGTTAGTCCCAAAACCAAATACGTTAGAAGTCGAGAAACTTTTCCGCATAAGTCAGTCCCAAAACAACTGAAGTTTCTCTAGTCATCGGGTCCGGCTGCTTTAATTCTGGATCCGCAAAGGAAACAGGGCACTTCCCACTGAAACGGCCAGTATCTCCCCATTGGTGGTATAATTTGCCCCAGCCGTCTCCCTGGATTCTGGCGTATGCTATTGGCAGGAACCCGACGTCCATTTTTATACCCAACACCGACCATTGGACTCATCACAACTGATCTCTGGACAGTTATATTACCAGAGTCTACTATCAACGTCAGTTTATTGCTGATATTTGCTTAGGGTATTTCGTCTTTATTTTACAATACAACAACATAACCAAATAACAACAAACTGTGATCTATTTAATCTTTAATCTTAATAATGTAATAAGTCAGCCAAGGCCACTCCCTCACGTTTCCCACATATCCCCAACTAAGCTAGTATTTGTATCATATGTAATATTATAGAATCTGTGTATATTATAACAAAACTAAACCGTTACTTCTTGTTTTGAGTGAACAATCCGCGAAAGTATTCGTGATATTGAGAACTGTATCTGTTACATTCAAATATGTTACATGAATTTAAATGACGCGACCACACACATCTACTCAAGTGCGTTGGATTGGTCAGGATTATCATGACTGCCATCGGCTTGACGCTTGCTAATCGTTCTCCTGTCCTACCAAACTATCGTTCTTCTTTAGATGGGCTCTATCTCCATTTCGGTGTCGTACATTCTTCCTTCCCATGCAAACTGTTGGTATTCCTCTTCTTCTTCTTTGTTGTGGTATGTACTTTAAAGCTTTCTTTGGACCATTCCTTTCTTCTTCATTCGCTTAATCACTGACTATACCACACCTGTAGCAGTTTTCAATCCCTTGTCATTGATTCTGTTGATATGTATTCTGAAGCCCCCTCGTATACGAAATATTAAAATCACCTTATATATTTTTGATAGATCTCACAGTATTTACGTCCGTATTTATATCCTAATATCTTTTCATTCTTCTTTCTTCGGTCGGCCAAGTTGAAACTAACCCATTTTAGCGTTGTTTCTTATCTTTACCTCTTCCTCGGCCACCTCTTCTTGTGTTATCATAGATTAGCACGCACATTTATATGCGTACCGCAATAAGGCTATGTACCGTCGTTTCGTGGGTGTCCTTGTATATGTCAGCGTTGTGTATGTTTGCGTTCAATTTTATCTGTTATTTTCGGTCGCTCTCGTTGGAGCCGCTTATCAAGCGTTGGTCAGCAGTTATGTCCAAATTCCCGTCGAATTATGTAAAGTGTTACATGGTTTTCGATCTTTTTGTTATGCGTGGACTCGAGTAGCAGTTTGGTTATTGGTTTTGTGTGGCCGTCAATGCTTCAAATTTATAAAATGTTTTGAGTGAGGATTGGAGGAAACATCCTCGTTTTTTTTGTGTTCCTGCTTTTATCCCATGGCTTTTGGCAGTTTGGCGATGGAGGTTTCGTGAGGCATGAGAGCGTGGCGCCCTCAGTATCCAGATTCATGGTTCAGCCCCTATCCGTGTGTTCATGTGCACTTCCAGGTTCCACTTTTTTTTTTTTTTTATGCTACGATTTCCAATTTTAAATCTACTAGCACAGACATTTTTTTTTATAAACTAATCTAGCTTTGATTGCGTTGACATTAACAATATACACACTTTTCGGTTTTGAGGTAAAGGCTGTCATTTTGTGTTGTTTTTTTTTTTAAATTTAATGTTATATGTACTTTATGACAGCTAAGTTTAAGTATTTTTGTTGTTGATTTGGTTTTGATTTTTTTTTTAATGGTTAAACCTCCATGCAATTTTGTAAGTTTTGTAGCATACTATGGCGTTAGGTAAATGGTTGAACATGTCAGTTTTTGCCTTTGAAAAATGTTTGAATTTTGTAACTCGTTTTGTGGTGACACATTAAATATAAAGTTAAATTCTTGTGTTTTCTTAACATTTTATTTAGTCTATTTTGTTGAGCTAACTCCTGTTTTGAGTTTATTTGAAAATGATATGTTTTTTCTGTTTTGATTTGTGTTTTCTACTTATTTCCCTAGTATACAAATAGTGGTTGGTAATACGGCAATAATTCAGGACCTTCACGTGGCGCCCTAGATTAAATTCCTTGAGGTGTTTCTTGGTTTAATTTCTATTTTGTTTACTCACCATAGAGCCCTTTATTATCATTTTTTTCTGTAGTTGCCCATTCGCACTGACCTTATCTTTTCTATATCTCACGACCCCAGCTCCTCCTTACGAACACCCTGCGTGCCGTTCGCATCAAGTAGCGATTATTTTTGCTTTGCCCTATCTCACCCCCCAATAGTTTTTTCCCCCAATTTTCTACCCCTTCATATTAATGCCACCTGTGGTAGGCAATATCTTCATTGTTACAACACTTAGTTGTCACGTTTCAAATTTCTGTCTTACTACTGGATTATACTGTATTTGTCCTCCTTCTAATATCTTTCATTCCTGATATGATCTTTTTGGGATCCACCACTCGCTCTTCGTACATCCATTTCTTTTTCTTCTTTTCTTTTTCTCTTCTTTTTTACGGTGATTCTGCTCAAAGTTCTGCCCTCGATAAAGTACATATATGGTCTTACCCTGGTTCGCTCCGGAACGTTGTTCATTTGTTGTTTCTTAGTATCTCAATATCTTTAGACCATAGTAGAGAGTTCAAGAATGTTAACCGCTTTGTTTCCTTGCTGCGTCTGTTTTCGATTTGTCTCTTTTGGTAGTGCCTTCCTTTGATCTTATAGATCGGTTCATTTATATTCATTGACCTGTTTTTGTGTATTCTAATTTATATCTACCCAAACTCTGAATCTGCTTCTGTCTTCTTCACTTTGTCAGCTACTCCTGTCTTTGACATATATCATATTTGAGGCACCATATTTCATATTCTTTCTTTAGTCTTTCTAAACATGTAGTCCATGTCTTTCCTCATCATTCCATCTTGTTCCACCCATCATACCTTTCACCTCTGCTTCTCTTCGATCCCACGATCTCATTTTTCTCTTTTCACTACTTCTCTTTTTACATCTCGATTTAAATTTTTGATATATCTTGTAATCTTCACCTTATCTTTCTCGTTGACTCCATTTCGGATACGCAGTTTTCTTCTTGTTGTCTAAACGTTTGCCTCATTCTCCGACCACCTTTCTTGATGTATTTTGTTTTATGTTTGTCTTTTTATTCCTATAGATTCACTTTGCTAGCCTCTGAATTGCCTTTCTTATGTTGATTGGTTATAAATTCTTCGCTGATTACATTTTATCGATCCACATTTCTGTAGTTTTGTGGGTCCACTTGTTTATTTTAGTAACGTATACAAAATTTTGTTGATAAAAATACAGTACTTACTTAGTAACTTAATATTATTTTTTTCCGTAAAAATGTAGTAAACCTGGATTGCACACAGTTTAAAATTGCTGACAATTAACCCAGTTGGCTCAGCCCAAAAACCTATTTGGTGGACACATTGGACGGTTCTCTGGCACACCCTTACCTTATGACTGCTTGCAATTAGCGGAAGACGCAATTACATCTGGGCTTACACCCCTGTCACTGTGATCTGATTATTATCATGTAACCACATTGTGATATACTTTGATACATGCCGTTTGTCTGTTCTATGGTATTTAATCACGACACACCTCAGATATGTATTTAAAAAAATTCTTTTTATTTTTTTCGGTACTCCCCAAAAATGCAATGGGCTTATACATTCCCAACAGTATTTTTGTACTAGGTATTATCTCCTACACACGGTGTATACATAACCCGATACACTGTTTATACCCTGATACTAGGGGTTAAAGACACTCGCTTACATAACGGAACCTCACATCTTTTACAAATAATTTTTTGGTATGCTAACCTTTTTATGTTATTAATCCACCTTATACACGTCAATCAACTGGACTTTCCTAATATCGGTACATGGTCGCCATGGTACGTTTTCTATATTTGGACTCTATTAGTCGGCCATGTACCTGGATCCCGCATCTCGAGCCTCAGTCGTACCGGCTAATTTAGTCCGGGTTTATTTTCTTATATTATCTGGTACTGTAACTCAGCAGTCTATCGCCCATATCTGACATTTGTATTTTGCCCATCATTCGGATTCTGGGAACGATCCAAGGTAATCGTGGGGTCTGGTACTAGAAGAATGAACATCTTGGCTGTAAACATCTAAGGCAATATATATCGAAAATCACTAAACACATCGTTATTTAGAGGCTGCTGTCATAACCAGGTCTCCGCTAGCGATACTGGTAGCCAACCATTGCATATCCACACGAATCTGATAACGGTCACGCCGCCATCTAGCAGCACGTTGCTTTACACATTGACATCGTCACCCACGACTCGTACAACACGAATAAACAGAATAAGACGGCAGACAAATAGGAGTAATCCTAGTCGAACGAAGAGAGAAGATGTTTTAAAAGTTACAATGATGTTTTATAGCGGGTGTCTCTTCGATAAGCTCTCTTAAGCTTTTTCTTGGAGGTATTTCTAATGACTTGACGGCTTAGTTTTAGGAAATCTTTGCGTGATTATGTTCCAAGTCGTAGTCAACATGTTTTTCGCAGCTAAAGTATATTATGTAATATAAATACTTACTGGTAATTTTCAGACATATGGAACTTTATTTTCTATAAATACATATTGTTGTAGTTTAAGATTTTTTTGCATATTGCTTGAAAAATTGCTTTATTTACAATAAAAAATAATCACGTATGACTTTAGCGATACTTCCAAACTAGTTGCAAATTAATGTACCATAGTAAGTTTGTCATAGTAGTAGTAGATAGTGTCTCATCACAACTAGTATTTGTGATTGGAAAGAGTTTGTGTATTTACAGCGAAAATGGCAAAACAGTTTTAACATATAAGTAAATATATAATGTGCAAATTATTTTATGCTGAAAAGGCAGTGATAAGCCATTTGCAACTAGTTCAATCCATAGATAAACGTGTGTGTATGCATTGTGTATTAGAAAAACAAAAGTTAACTTTTGTGCAATAGAACTGAAAAAGAAAGGTAACTAGTGAAGTAAAGTCCCATCATTAACCTAGACCACACCTTATGACTAAAGATCTTACTGACGATTGTAAGTTTGAAATTCGGACAATATGTAATCTCATCATCATCTATTGGTGCTACAGCCTCATAAAATAGCCTCAACCTATCCCAAGTCTATTACGCCAGTCTATCTAAGTTCCTATCACATTGCCAACTGTTGCCAGTTTTGTGCGCCTACTTTTTTCTATATCTCTCTTATCCTCCATCTAACCCACCCTTTCATTGAGTTTTGGCTACCCTACTTCTACTTCCACAATTTGTGAATTAAGGATTTTCACAGGAGTTTTGTTCTGCTGTGATCTTGCCAGATGTCCTACCATATTAGTCCTTCTATTTTTATAGAGCTACTACGTCATTACCACCAAATATATGTTTATATCTGTGATATATCTCGTAGTTGTACCTCTTTCTCCAACACCATTTTCACAGATTCCACCGAAAATTCTTCTAAGGATCCTTCGTTCCAATATTAAGCAGGAGGTTTTGATCTGCCTTGGGAAAAGGTCATGTCTCGATCCATATGTCAACATGGTTGTTTAAGTGTTTAAGTTTAAGTTTTTTTTTGGATTAAGTTTCTACTTCTCATATGTCTACTCAATCAAAATAGCGTTTGTTTGCTAGTATTATTATTCGCTTAATTTCTTCGTCATGACATTCTCCTTGGTGATCAGGGAGCCTAAGTATGTGAATTTGTCCACCACTTCAAAGGTAGTGTTATCAACCGTGAATTGGTGGCCGATGTTTCTGGCTCTATTGTTGAGTGATGATGCCATTATCTTAGTTTTCTTCTCATTTACTTGCAGGCCCATATTTTGGAGACATTTGACAAGGTGGTATACATTTTTCTAGCTTGCTTGTTGTGCGGGCCAACTAGGTCACCAGCATCTGGATATGCCAAAATTTGATGATTTATTAAAAATGTTTCCTCTATTTTCTATTTGGGCATCCTGGCTGCCTTTTCCGGAGTTATATTGAAAAGGAGACACGCCAGCGCTTCTCTCTGTCGTAGCCCAACATGAGTTTCAAATGCCTGTGATTGTTCGCCCTGTATTTCGACTTGGCAAACAACTTTACGCATTGGTAGCCTTATACAATTTTATCAGTTTATCGGGGATGTAGAAATCATCCATGGCTCCATACAATTTATTTCTTAGTACACTATCATAGGCCGATTTAAATCTTCGAAAAGATGGTTATATGTCGATATTTAATTCATTGGTTTCTTTCCAATATTTGCCTTAGTACAAAGATCTGGTCTGTTGTTGATCGACCAGGCCTAAAACCACTTTAATATTCGGTGAGATAGCTCCCCTTAATATGCACATCAGGCGACCATATAAAATACTCGAAAATATTTTATATGCCGTATTAAGGAGGGTTATTCCCTTATAGTTTCTACTTTCCAATTGATCCACCCTTTTTGTGTAGCGGGCAAAACAATCCCAATATACCACTCTTTTGGATTTGTTTCTTATTCCAGGCTCTCAGTATGATTTTATATATATGATTAGTCAGAGTGCACCTCCACATTAATAAGTTCCGCGGTTATACCATCACTTCCTGGAGATTTATTATTTTTAGGCGTTTTAGTGCATCCTGTACTTCTTGAATTGATAGAGGCTCCAATGGTGTATTGTTGCTTGCTCCTGGGGGTGGTTGATTTGGATCTTGTACTTCGATACTAAGTAGTTCTTTATAGTTTGCCACCCACCTTTTCAATATTTCTTCTTTTGTATTGAGTATAAATATGCCCCATGCTTATCCTTACATAGTCCGATCCTTGGTTTATAATGTTTAAATATGCGTAAAAGAAAGAACATGTTTCTGTAAAACGGTGTTAAAAAACCTTTCCTTGTACTTTCAAAAAAGTAATAGGTATTAATGGCACAACATTTTGGCTCACACAGCTCATATTCTTTCATTAGAAATAATGTTTCTTGTAATATTTGGCATTGTAATAATAGCATTAACGGTTTTCTCAGAAGTGAAAATGGTGGAGATTGTCACATTTGATACTAGGCTTATTCATACATAAATAGTCAGTAATTATTCCACTGGCAATCAAGGTTTTTCTCGGTATTATACTTCCCAAATTCTGTTGGACTCATTTATTAATTATTTCTCATTTTTATATTTGCCACACCCCATAAGTTAAAAACACATAACCTTCATGATTCATACGAGAGATGATGTGCAGATGTTTTTAAAACGCCATCTGCGCGATTTATTGGTTTTAGACACCTCGACCCCAGTGCCCTACCTTGCAGTAAATACGGACTACCGATCCGCTCCAACTGACCGCTCTAATTTTCGATCATCAAACGATAGCTATCGGCACGCCATAAATTTCCTCATTGATTATCCGCAGCACCGTACAAAAATTTTAAATATTTCCGAAGTAATCAGATAAAGTCGCTAATTTCGAAATGATGGGAATGGTTTTAGCATGAGTCATACTGCGTTTTAGTTGAATTTATCAATCTCAATAAAATAAACTAAAAATTAGCTGCTATACAACAGTAGGCTGGAAATGTAGTTGCAGCTATATATTATTAGACATAGGAACAAAGGTACTTCGTTGAGCATACATTCGGACTAAGTTTTATCGGCGTTATTGACTTGGAAATAATACGCGATGTTGGATGTTCGGTAAATTCAAAATATTTGAAAAAGAGGTGAACCTAAAAACACCATCACTACATAGAACACGAAAGAAACAATGTTCGAGCATCATTGGCGGCAATTTTGAAATTTCAGAAAATTAGCAATTTAATTGATGGATTCGACCGTTACTTGATGGAAATTCATTTTATGTAACAATAAAACACACTGAAAACGTTGTTTTTAAACTTCCACAAAATTTATTTTAACTATTATCACTACAACTGTTTCGGCTGATTGCCTTTCTCAAGTGATCTATTTTTGGCATGCAGCTTTTCATAGTATGTTACATAGATTAACAGAAATTCCGATGTCAAAATACAACTTTGAGACAGAATTAAATATAATTAAGCAAATAGCAGTAAGCAACGGATACAACGAACAAACAATTAATAAAATGTTAAATCAAAAACTACACAAGAAAGCCCTGAAATTAGTATTTATACCACCTGAGAAAAAACCCAGTACCTTCTGCTCGATTACATATACAGGCAAAATAACAACACAAATTGCCAAACACATAATAAAAGAAAGGAATAACACCAGTTTTCCGAACAAATAACAACCTAGGTAAATATATTAAAAATAACAAGAGCCAAAATAAAATACACTTAAATAGTGGTGTGTACAAACTTCAATGTGGCGACTGCCCAAAAACTTACATCGGTCAAACTGGTAGACACTTTAATAAACGAATAGCAGAACATAAAAGGGCTTTCAATAATAGAAAAAACAGATTCGATTATACGCACTTCACCTTCTAGATCATAATCATTTTTTTAATGACAAATTTAAAATTCTTCACATTCAAAATAAAGGCCTTAAGCTATCTTTGTTAGAATCTATGGAAATCAACAAATTAAAAAACACAGATATAATTCTGAATTACCAACTTGAGACAAACAGTTCTCCCCTCCTCAACCTATTTCATTAAAGACTATAAAGTGTAAACGCATGCCAAAAATAGATCACTTGAGAAAGGCAATCAGCCGAAACAGTTGTAGTGATAATAATTAAATAAATTTTGTGGGAGTTTGAAAACAACGTTTTCAGTGTTTTATTGTTACAATTAGCAATTTATTTATTATGAATGTATCAAAATACTGAAGTGAAGTTTCCTCGTTTTTAGAATTAACCGAAGCTTCGTATGATCTTTACCTACCATGGGGTGTAGGTGGGCTAGTGATCAGTTTGCAAATCACTTCATTACTATTTTAAAATTCTGGTTATAAGAAAGCATTTATGCCAATTGCAAACAGAGCCAGAAGATTCTGATGAAGAAGTGGAAGAACTAATTAGAGCAGCATGTCAAATGTCCCTTCCAATTTAAAGTTTTACTCCTACAGAAGCAAGAAAGCAATAAATAAACTCGACTGCCCCAGGTTATGATTTAATCTCGGCACAAGTACTAAAACAACAATTGAAACTGTAACAATTATATTTAACCGCATGCTAAGCTCATCATAATTTCCAAAAATATGTAAACTTGCTGAAGGCATTATGATCTAAAAGCCAGAAAAAGAGCCCAATGAAGTAACGTCTTATCGACCCATCAGCCTACTCCCAACCGTAAGGAAAGTTTTTGAAAGAGTGTTGCTATAAAGGATGTAAGCAGATCATGAATTCCTAATATTACTTCCAAAACATCAGTTTGGTTTTCGGGAAAATCACTTCGCTACCCAACTAGTCCATCAAATGATAAATGATTGAAATAACAAAAAGTCTTTAAGAAAAGAAATACTGCAAAGCTGTATTTCTAGACATCTCACAAGCGTTTGACACAGTCTGGCGGAGAGGTCTAATTTAAAAAGTAAAAATAGCACTAACCAGTAACTATTTCCTCCTACTTAAATGCTACATATTATCAAATAGGTATTTCTCTGTTAAATTCAAAGACCAACAATCTAGCCTCTGTCCTATCAACTCCGGAGTCCCGCAGGGTAGTGTTCTAGGGCCGCTGTTTTTCTCATTCTACACAGCCGATATACCAGAGACTAATAATACTACAATCGTTCCTTTGCTGACGACGTATGTAAATAAAAATCCCATACAAGCCTGACAAAACATGCCCCCCTGTAAGATTGTAAAATGCAAGAATACCAACAGTAACAGACGCTACATACCTTGGTCTCCATCTTGACCAACGTCTCACTTGGAAGAAACATATGCAGACCAAAAGAAAGCAGCTCGACTTAAAATCCCGGCAAATGTGTTGGCTCTTTGGACGTAAATCCAAACTTAACATCCAGAACAAAATTCTTCTATACAAAGCCATACTCAAACGTATCTGGTTCTATGGATTACACCTATGGCACTGTGGAAAGCCAACGTCGCATTTGTACTAATACAAATCACAGAAAAGGCCAACGAGTACAATAAACCATCATACCTATGTTTTATAGACCTGACAAAGGCTTTTGATCACATCCAAGTCGAAGACGTCTTACATCTACTGTATAAAAGAAACATTCCAATCTATATTATACAAACCATCGAAAACATGCAAAGATAAATGGAAAACTAACATAGTGTATACCAGTACAAAGCGGAGTCAGACAGGGTGACTCATTAAGCACACATCTCTTTAATATAATGATGGATGAAATAATACAAGCAGTACGTAAAGGTTATGGTTACAAAATGGGGAACAAAGAAATCCAAATATTATGTTATTCAGACGACTCGGCATTAATCGTCGAGATCGAACACGAACTCCAAAGATTAACATACGTGTTCAATACAACAGCCAAGAAATACAATATGATAATATCAGCAGAAAAAAAAAACAAATGTATGACAACATCTAAATACCCACTACGATGTAAAATCGAAATTGATGGGAAAATAATAAAGCAGGAAGCAAGGTTTAGATATCTGGAAATAGATATAATTAGTTACGGAGATGTTGAAGAAGAAGTACGACAACAAACCTTAAAAGCAATTAAAGCGGCAGAATCTCTTAATGACACCACCTGGAAGAACTAACACCTAAAAAAAAGACATAAGAACAAGAATCTATAAAGCAGTGTAATAAATAATGCTTTATTTATTGTATCGTATGGTACATTTATTAAAAAAACTACTATACACTCTTACAATGCTACTTATCTTAAATGTAATAGTACTTAGTTGACGTTGTGACAATACGTGATACATTAACATAACCAAAATTTAGTCAAGTCATCTTGACGTTAAATAAGTTCTGATCCCCGAGATAATGATTGTTGTCGCTTTTAAAGCAGGCCTTACATATGTCATCAGTTTACTTCTTAGTGTGTCAAGTTTGTTCATTACCTACGCCAAACATATGTCGTGATTGGTAATAGTGCTGACTTACTTATTCTAGAATATATTTATGAATTTCCTCGATTCAAATTATTAAACATATTTTATATAAAACAAAATGCGAAACTATGTTACACGAATATGAATTATAATATTTTAGGAATAATACTACAGCAGCAATTAGACCTATATTAACATACACGGCAGAGACAAGACCTGACACATCTAAAACGAGACGACTGCTAGAAATAACAGAGATGAATTTAATCTGACGATTATCAGAGAAAAGTCTGTTGGATAAGTACAGAAGAGAAAACATAGGAAGAGCATACAATGTAGAAGACATAAATGAATGGGTGATAAAACTGAAACAGGAATGGAACGAAACACGTTAGTAGAATGGCAGAGGATGGAATAGTACGAATAGCACGAGATAAGTCACCAAATGGACGAAGAAGTATTGGCAGACCAAGAAAAAGATGGTGCTTTAATTTAAACAATTTAGAAGGCTAATATTAAAGAAGAACCAGGCCTTAAAACCTACATATAAGAAGAAGAATTTAATTAAGAACTATATGTTATTTGAAATCGTGCTTTAGCATCCACATGCAGAAAAACTTGATGTACTTGGTTTTATCATAAAGATTGTAATTATATCAAATCTTGTGGAAATCAACATCCTTTACAAACAACCACCTGCCGCTGACCAAATTAGAGTCATCGGAACATTCACAAGACCAACAAAAACGAACAAATACTTGGCGAAAAAATCACTTAAACCAAAATTTAGTCAAGTCATCAACACCCATCAAAAACAAAAGAAAAATGTCGGGAAAAAAAGCAAAAAACCATCAACTAAACAAAAATCACTAATGTCTGGGGAGGAGTCATCACGGACGTCTTCGATGGCTTCAAAGATGGTATCGGGGCCCGGGCCCCCTTTGAGGGGCGCAGCGCCAAGCGACTTCCGAAAGGTAGAAAGAAGGTAGACGTAGTGCATTAGCGAGGGCGGGACATGATGTGAGCTAAAAGGTGCACTGACTTGCAGTTTCTGCGGTTACAAGGTTCGTACGGAAAGTAATGTTATAATTCTTAATAATTAAATAGATAATAATAAAAAGATTAATATTATATTTATTTAGAACTTAGCCTATAAACACATTTCAAACACTTTATACAATATTTGATTGCGTTGTCATTCGTTAATGTATTTTTCTACATATAGTATTAACTCTTCATTCATGCTATCGCGCCAGTCAGTCTTAACCCTCACTGCATGATTTTTTTATTTTTTATAAAAATATGATTACAAACTTGACTTCAATATTACGGTTAAAAATATAAAAAAAACCTACTTGGTTAGTTTCTTATATTTTTTTAATTTTTTTTTGTGTCATATTGGCACACTATGCAAAAAACAAGATTCAACAAGTAAAATTAATTAAGAAAATGACGTTTATTATATTACTTTATAATTATAATAATTACATTAATTATTATTATTATTAATTAATTTAATTAATAATTAGTGAAATGATAAAACTAGGAGGCGAATGTGTCATAAAGGCTTTAAAAAACCCTTTATAATGCCTGCCTCTTTGAAGGAAATACGCCAGAAAAATGGAATAATGCCATTATGATAATATTGCATAAAAAAGGAGATGTAACAGATATTGGCAACTACAGACCTATCAATTTATTATCTCATTTATATAAACTCTTTATGAGAATAATTACTAACAGACTGGGACCTAAGCTAGATTTTCATCAACCTCTAGAGCAGGCCGGATTTAGGAGTGGCTTTGGAACAAATGACCACCTACAAGTAATAAAATCCTTGATAGAGAAAGTTATAGAATACAACAAGCCATTGATATTAATATTTGTAGACTTTGAGAAAGCATTTGACTCAGTCCAGCATAGCTCCATGTTAAGAGCTCTTACAGAGTGCAGTATTGACCATAGGTACACAACTCTTCTTCGAAATATATATGATAGCGCAACAGCTGCTGTAAAAATGTACTATGGTGACACAGACACATTTCCCTTGGAGAAAGGTATTAGGCAAGGAGACACTATCTCTCCTAAACTATTCACCGCCCTATTACAGAGTGCTATGAGAAAAAATAATTGGGAAAATATTGGATTAAATATAAATGGGGAATTTTTGAACAACTTGAGGTTTGCAGACGACATAGTCCTTATTGCAGATCAGGTAGATCATGCATGCCAACTTCTTCAAGACTTTCAGAGCTCTTGTGCACGAGTTGGCCTTAAAATTAATTTTTCCAAAACACAATACATGACCAACCTGGTACTGGCAAAAAACATTTCCACTAATGGCACGCAAATTGAACAAGTGTATTCCTATAAGTATCTGGGCCACGAGATTAAATTGGAATGAGACAATCAAACAACAGAGTTAAAAAGGAGAATAGGACTGGCATGGGCAGCTTACGGAAAACTGAGGGAAGTCTTTAAATCAGCTATTCCCATGTGCTTGAAGAGAAAAGTTTTTGATCAGTCTGTACTTCCAGTTCTGACATATGGAGCAGAAACATTGACACTTACCAGAAAAGTAATTAATAAGATAAAAGTGGCACAGAGAGCGATGGAGAGGTCAATGTTGGGCGTATCACTCAGGGACAGAGTTTCGAGTCAGATAGTAAGGAGAAAAAACTGGTGTGACGGATGCAGTTGAAAGAATTACAACCCTGAAATGGAACTGGGCAGGACATGTTGCTAGGGTCAGAGATGGAAGATGGACAAAGAAAATTTTAGAGTGGAGGCCTAGACACGATGCTTATCGTAGTCGAGGACGTCCTCCAACAAGGTGGTCGGACGATTTAAAGCGCATCCAGTCTAACTGGATTCAAGTTGCTCAAGATCGGATGCAATGGAATTATTTACGGGAGGCTATGTTCAGCAGTGGACGCAAAATGGCTAATGATGATATAATAATTATTTAGTGTGAAAGTTGTAAAAACAATTTCTATTTTTGTTTAAGCAAAGAAAACATTACATTTCTGGAGCTTTTTGAACCACAGGGATATTTGCATATTTGTCTTACACTACACCATAATGGAAGATGACCATATCCATCTGTTCGTACATCTTGCATTGGAATATCGGTTGCTAGACCCCTTCTTTTTTTGTTTTCAAAAATTTTCATAGCTCCACACGGGCGACACCTTTTTGGAGTAAAACCAGCTTTATTAACTTTGCATAAACACTCTGCTACTGCCATTTTGAAATCTGCTAGAGCTAAATTATTATGCTTATTGTGACTTCTTTTCCAAAGAATCTATGTATTGACAGTCATCAAATCAATAATATGGCAAAATATACGCATGTAAAATTTTTTGGATCTGAATTTGATCCTACAATATCCCAACAGTAAATCCAGGAGATCTGCTCCCCCCATTTAGTTGTTGTAGATCGTTGCAGCCGTTGGACATGGAACCATTATATATGTCTTATTCTTTTTCCACAACCTAAATTCTCAAAGAAGAACTTGAAAAGGCAGATAACAAACTCAAAAGTGATGGCCAGGAAGAAATAGAAAGAGCAGTAAAAGAAATGAAAAAGAATAAAGCTCCTGGAAGCGATGAAATCCTAGCAGACATGCTAGAGGAAGGCGGAGAGGAAGCCATCACATATCTAAAAATACTATTTAATTAATGTCTATTCGAAGGCAACATATCAGAACAATGGAATACTGCTAAAGCAATACTAATACACAAAAACTGAGACACTACAGACCTGAAAAATTATCGACATATTTCACTTCTCTCACAACTTTAAAAATATTTACAAAGATTGTTACAAACAGGTTAATAATTAAATTTGAAGGATATCAACCCGTAGAACAAGCCGGATTTAGAAAAGGGTACAGCACTGTGACCATCTATATACTTTGAAAATCTCAAAGAAGAAACATTAGTCAACAACCGGATCGACTCCAGGTACAGAATATTAATACATAATATTTACTAACATGCTAAAATGATATTGACGTTGGGTAAAGGAATCGAAACAAGACCAGTAAAAATCAACCGAGGCGCAAGTTAAGGAGACACAATATTTCCAAAATTATTTACAGCTGCCCTAGAAGTCAATAGACTGGGAAAATAAGGGAATCCCTATTAACGGAAAATACTTGAACCATCTTATATACGCAGATGATGTAGTACTAATAGCCGACACGTGGAATGAACTGAATACGATGATTGAGGAACTACACGCAGAATCCCTAAAAAAAGGACTGAAAATGAATTTCAGAAAAACTAAACTAATGTTAAACAAAGATGACAAATCTATGATAAACATTCAAGGAGGGACAGAGATAGAACACGTAGATGAATATGCATATCTGGGTCAAAATATCAAGGTAAACAAAGAAAATCAGACTACCGAAATAAGCAGACAAGTAATAATGGGATGGGCAGCATTTCGAAGACTCTCATAGGTACTTAAAAATAAAAATATACCCCAAAAACTGCGAACCAAAGTGTTTAATTCCTGTATCCGACCTGTACTTACATATTGAGCTCAAACCTGGACATTCACTAAAATTAACATGGAGAAGATAAAGGACAAAGACCATAAAACCAATGAAGACATTCGTAATAGAACAAAAGAAAAAGATGCTGTCAAACAGGAAATGGAAATGGTCTGGACTTAACGAACGTCTTAAGGATGGCCGATTGAATAAAGAAATCGGGAATTGGCGGCCATATTAGGAACTCCAGGACCAATGTGGAAACGTCTTACAAACAACAGAAATAAATAGCGAGAATTAGGTGAGGCCCATATTCGGCAATCCGAATAGAAAGAAGGACTTAAAAAAATCCTTTTTCGAAAACCGTTTAACTTTAACTATTGGCATACTCCCAGCGTATGTTGATAAAATGTTTACTAATTTGTTGTCATACCATGTAACAACAGATATTTTTGTACCATCAATTGTGAGCTCTTAGTGGTAACATACCTTGTTTCGTTAGATAAATTTGCAATGGGACGCTGTTGAACCAATTATCAAAGAGTAGTTTGTGATTTATAAGTCTTGGTACTGTTTGTGTTAGCCGAAGAACCACATTTGAACTTACGCCTAAATCAGCAAAACCATCGGATAAAACATTAGTTTGGCTTCCTGCAAAAATTTCATAATCGTAAGAAAATCCTCTGACACATACTAAGAAGGAACAAACGCCTTATATCCCCATTTTTGGGGTTTTTTGCGGATTATATTGTTTTATAGATGAACGCGCCTTTGTCGGAATTATCTGCTCATCTATGGCTAAAAATTTCCCTGTCGGAACTTTGAGTAACTAATTCCTTAGTTTATTTAGTAGCGGTCAGATTTTAAAAAATTTATCATGACCAAGATTACTGGCAGCAATATCATCGTTATTGTTCGCAAACTGCAAAAAAAACGTTTTATTTCGTTCCATTTATTGCATGAAATTCCATCTGAGATCAATCGATGATTCCGGCTGGAGTTCCAATAACTTCTAGCCTTTGGCAATTGCACTATGACATATAAATATAGATTCCTAAGAACTATTAAAGCTCTTTTCCAAAAAGTTCCAAAGGTTTTTGAGGTATTTTTTCCATTGAATATAATATAGTTTGATAAACTATACTTTTGATCATTTCATTTGTTAATTTTTTTTTAACAATGCATAAGGGGAATCTGCTTGTTACCACTCACAGGTGGCATGTCAGTAAAACTGAGAAATCTTATATCATCATCTGATGTTACCAAACTTCCTTCTTTCCAAGTTGCGTCCAAATTATGTCGTAATTCTTCCAAAGAAATATCATCTTCACTCTCCGAACTGTTCTCTAAATCCATTTCTGGGATAACAATATCTGATTTATATCATCTTCATAGTCTGACTCTGGGGCTAAGATAATAGGGGAAATATCATTATCTGATAGCCCTTCATCTTTACTACCATCTGGTATGTCCAATACCACAAGAGTTTTACACTAAAACTTTTTTAGATCCATTATCTAAAATAAAAAAATACCTAGTTTATAACGCATATTGTGCCATATATCAAAGAGAGTTTTGCACGACAGTGCATATTGTGGCATATATGGCACAAGCATATTATTGATCCAAAAATACCAAAATATGAAGAAATACATGAAAATACTTACAGAAATTCTTTCTTGAAGGTCTGTCCTTAATGTCGCTCTCTTTTTTGTAGAAAAATATTTCGTAGAAACTTCGATAATCTAATATCAAATTGCACAATTCTTATGAACAACTGTCAGACAGCGGCCATTTGCCAATTTTCATAAAAGTTGACTTTGCTGCATTGAGATGGCGCTTTAGGTTATACAAATATGTGCTCTATATAGACATGTCATGCATAAATACTTTAAAATAAAATTCGATCTCTAACGGTTGGGTATAAAACTAAGTATTGTGTCATATATGATCCACTATGCGGTAAGGGGTTAAGAGGTTTGAATAGTCCCACGTCAAGTGGTTGCAATAGATGCGTGCAATGAGCTGGGAAAGTAAATAGATAAACTTGATTATCTTTCGCAACTTTCAAAATTTCTGCCCCAATGTGTCCAGAATGAGAGTCCAACAACAAGACAACAAGACGTTCAGGCGGTATCGCAGTGATAAAAAATTTAACCATTCCAAAAACAATTCAGAATTGATCCATCCTTTAGGAGATAGTTTTATAAATGGGATTGGAAGGAGCATCATTGTTCCATCTAACACCTTTAAATATTACCATGCGAGAAATTCCTGTTCCATCAGCACAACTGCACGCTAACATAGTTTGTGTTTGACCTCGTTCAGGATAGGATTTTTAATAAACCTAATTTTTACCAATGCCGGTAATAACTTTAAAAGGTTTCACCATATACAGTAACCCAGTTTCATCGCAATTCAAAATTAAATTGGGTTGGTTTTTTATATTCAGTTTCGTAAGAACGTCATCTAGTTTCGACAAGCAATATTTGAGATAATCAATTCATTTGCCATGGAAGCTATGTAGGCCGAAAGACTTTCTGGCACACAAAGACACAAGTTGTACCTTCTATTAAAACTATTCCACCACCATTTGCTTGCAAGTTGATGCCAAGAATTTCTCCTGACAATCCCCTTTAGCAAGATGATTAGCATAATTTCTAATTTGATACACGGTTAGTCCAAAACTTTAAAGCACATGACAATGCTGAGGTTTAACTAGAACAGATCCCTACTATTAGTTCCCTTGACTGTTGCTAAAATCTTTATAGAATGTTTGTATCACGCCTAAAATTGCAGAGTTTTTGATTCTGGCAATAAAGTCGCCCAGAACTGTTGCCAATTCGTTGTTATTTTCTTCGTTCATCATATTCTGTAGTTCATCATTCTTTTCGAAAGTTATTATCATTGGTGACACACAAAGGCAGCCTTGTTTTTGAGCTATATACAGTTGTATCGCTAAGACAACTTCCTCTTTCGTTCCCTGATCTTACAACGCTTCAATGTATATCAATATATCCTCCTGCTGCCGCTAGTTCTTGTCCATTACTTTTTGTGTCTTGTAATGCACATTATGTTGATGTTTTGCTCGTTTAATTGTTTATCCTTTTCCCAATCTCTGTTATTTATTGATCTACTACTACATGTTGGTACTTTTAGTATGTTTTTCGTTTTCCATTCATTTACTTCTTCTCTTATGGTTTATTTTCGTAGTTTCTACAGTTTTCCGAGGCTTTCAGTTGCTAGCCTCGTCAGTAAAATGTTTTCTTTCCTTCTCAGAAACATCAAATTCGTTATTAATAATTCCATTATTCCAAGTTTTACAATAATAATTTGCTTTAGAACATTTGCCATTCTCCCCGTATCGTCTCCACTCCTTTATCCCTATAATTTATGCAACTCGGCCTTCTGCCGATATGCTTTTGTCTTTGCTCTTTGATCCATCTGAAAAAGAGTAAAACGAATAACAGCGAGAAGAATAAAAAAGTATCGTGCATCGATTTTTCTGTTATACGAATTCGAGCAGCTTTTCATTTTGCGCTTTGTATGCACAGAGAAAGTTTTTCCTCGCTTCAGTTTGGAGTTGTTCAACTATATAAAAACGAGGAAGCGAACGGAAGTTTAGAGGTATATGCTTTTTATTTTTGAGATTTTAATATAATCTCTTTGTCGTGCTAGAGATTTGATGTAAAATATTCAAGTTGTTTTGTGTATTAATATATAAAAATAGTAGTCCTTAAAACACATTGTAGACGTGTTCTAATATTTAAATAAAAAGTGAAAAATATGCATACCGTACAGGAAATTAACAAAAAGTTCTTAAAATAACATCAAGTTTCTGGAATCAATTTCCAAAAATCAAGCTACTTTGTCCTAAAACATTGTTTTCTTTATATCTCTTACATAACATGAGGACACTGAATCCAATGGTGCTAACCGGTTTTAAAAGTTTGCTCGCATTTTTGAGTAATTTTCATTTAAAATCAATAGCCTCATAGAATCATATAAAAACCTCCAGAATGCAAACTGTCCTAAAGAATCTGTCATCAATGAATCTGCTTTCGATCCCAGGTCCATAAGAATTAAAAACGCGTACTTTAAAACTCAGCCAAATCTGGTTTCTGTAACGATTTCCAAACGTTTTTATAAATTGTAGCATTTTTATTTTCTTTGGTATATATTAAAATTACCCCGTGTATGTTAAAACACCGAAAAAGTATTTTCAATCCTTTTGCATCGCTGGAGTTGATAATAAACACATTTTAAAGTGTGTTCTTTGGTATTTTCTGTGATAGTTTCCGCTTAATATTGCGCGTTAAATAGCCACTTAGGTCGATGGAGAAAGTGTGCAGGGAGGCGAATGAATTTTGAAGATAATTACATCACTCTCAATGAGGCTTCTGTCACAGGCAGTTGGTTTCAGTGTTTGTCCGAATTTTGCTTTTAATTTGAAATATTTTTTCGTTTTTCGTCCTTTATCGTGGGAAAATGTGTATTATAGTAGTAGTGTGGAGTTTTATGTGAAGTTAAAATGAAGTTAAGTTAAAGTTTGGGAGAATTTTTGAAGAGACAACACGCAGCGCCAACACAGGGTCGGCGTTAAAAAACCGGAAAATTTGTTGTAAAAAAATGATTTACACTCAGATCAGAGTAGTCACTGTTTTATTCTCATGCCGTCTCTAATCTAAAAGATTTGTAAAACGGCATTTCTAACAAATTTGAAACAAACCCACATGGTTCCAGTGAATTTTTAAGAAGCCTAGTTTCAAAGTTTGCGTGCCAGTGAACAGCTTCCATCCTCATCTACAAAAAATTGCTCATTAACAATTAAGGTCTTGTAGTATCTCCAACTTCTAGAGTGTGTAAACTCATAGTAACATAGTAAGTTTGTTTTTTGTTATTTTGAATTTTATTATTACTATTTATTTTTGTAACTGTTTGTGGTAAGATAACAATAAATATTTAATTGTTTTTTCCCTAAACCAATTTCTTTATTTATTAAAAAAAATGTTTTTAACCCCTTTTTGTGTTTTTTTATAAAGAAATAGCCTTTCTTTCGTCCAGCAGGAAGATTCTTACAAGCGGCGTCCTTATTTTAAATAGCTTAAGAACCTTCTTGTGTTTTGTTTGTCCAGGAGACTCATGTAAGTACCCCTTTTATTTTATTTTTGTAGTTACCCTAGTCCAGTCCTCTTGTTATTCACTTATCCATTCACTCTCCAAATAAACCCTGAGTAGCCGTTCGTAAATGTTTTGGTTTGTTTTGCTTACCCTATCTCTAGTCCGTAATTTCTGTTCCCAAACCCCCCATAGTAATACCCTATGTGGTAGGTAAAATAATGGTTACAAAATTGGTCAAACAATTTTATTGCCAGTGTATTTATCGACCTAGTAATACACCTTGTTTCTTGCTTGAAGCATACTGGTAGGCCCAAATATCTTGAAGTGATACTAGACCGGTCACTAACGTATAAATTCCACTGTCAGAGCACAAGACAAAAGGTCTCTACGAGAAACCACCTTCTCCGGAAACTTGTAGGGAGCAAGTGGGGTGCAAACCCCCAGGTCTTGAAGTCAACAGCTGAGGCCTTATGTTTCCCGATAGGGGGATACGCTTGTCCCGTCTGGGGTAGATCTAGACACGCCCAACAAGTCACCACGGCTTTAAATGAAACATGTAGAATCATTACCGGTTGTATGAAGCCTACCCCTCTACACCTACTGTACCGGGTAGCTGGATTCGCATCACCTTCTTCTTCTTCAAGTTCCACTTCTATCGGAGATTGGAAATCATTCTGGCAATTATAATTTTATTGGTTACTTGCCTGAATAGTTCAATTGAACTGCATCCAAACCATTCACGGAGATTGCGTAGCCACGAGATTTTACGTCTTCCTACGCTTTTTTTACCTTTCTATATACCTTTCTATCACCAGACAACCGTAGATGTGCCTCACAATATGTGGAGAAGTTCAGGCAAACTTTCGATGAACGGCACCAATTATACGGGTTTGACGAACCGCCAGGAATCAGCCGACTTAAATCAAGGAAAAGGTTTATGAGAAATGTCAGCATCGAATCACCCGAAGTGTTCCCCCTACATCCAGAACGACCTAATGGAATGAACCTGGACTGGAGAACCTGGCGGACACTCAACCGCATGCGCACAGTTGTTGCCCCTGTAAAACAGAACCTCATTAAATGAGGCATCAAGACAGATAGCGGGGCACTCTGTGAATGTGGGGAAATACAGAACGTGGAGCACCTGAGAGTATGCAGACTTTGCCCATCACAGTGCACCAGACTCGAAAAGGTAAAGTAAAGTACCTTGTTTCTTTATTGTCAGACACCGTCCAAAGGACGCTTTTTTGTTAATCGCGTTCTATGAACGTTTATATTCGTTGATTATCACATCAAGAGTCTTTGTCTTTTTCCAATGGCGCTACAGCCCAAATTGAGCGTTAACCTTTTTTATCTTCGTCTTTAATAAACGCGGCCATACGCTGCTCATGTCCAAGTTCTAACGTTCAGCCAATTGTAAACATTTGCTGCTGCTTAGCTTTCCCATCTTTTTACGTGGTCTGCCTTTTAGTCTACATTTTACCTTCCAGAGCTCTTCTCGGCAGTCTGCCTTCATCCATGCTCACTAAATAACCAGCTCATCGAACTCTCTGAATTCTGGCGAATTCTGAGATAGATTTTTTTTAAAAAGTTGGAAATTCAATTTACTTACATTAAATAAATAATTTTCTCTACATTATATAGTTCTGCTTCATAGCAACCACAGCATTATCGAAAGAATTTGAATCATATTGTCAAATGTTATAAGTAAAACAAAATCATATTTATAAGTAAGTCTAACTTACTGTTTTAACGAAGTATGTAAGTCTTTTAGAATCAAAATAATCACCCACTTCAAAACTGTTAACCGATTTCCAAGCGTCGCGTGTCTCGTGGCGATTTTCCAAGTTTTCCCATCTCTCGGATCTGTCTGAATGAAATATCCTTCGGGAAATCTTAGTAAAAGCCCTTTGCTGATTTACAGATTTCATTACTAGGAGCGCAATCGGTAACCCACAATCGAGTCGCTAGTTTCGAATGGTCAGTTTAACGTGGGTTTTGATCAATGGGTTCGGTTTTAGTAAATAGGTTTAGAAAAATAACGGTTCCTTTTTTGTTGTTTAAAAAAACATGAAAAATAAGTTAGAAACGACAAAAAAATACAAAAAAGGTAAACGTTTCAGGTGGAAAAAGTAGTTGTTAAAGAAAACTGTAAATTATTGTTTTGCGTCAATAGTTTTTAGTGTTTTGTCTTAGTCGTCCTTCATAAACTTCAAAATCTACTCTAATTTGGATTTTTAGTTATGGATCTAAACTTATATCTCTTGTAGTGTATTTTTTGGTTTCTAATGTAAAGATTTTATAACTTTTCACTACTATAAACAATTAGAGTTGATGTATTGAATTTATTCTTCTTCTTCTTCTTTAAGTTCCATCTTTTATCGAAGGTTGGAAATCATCATGGTTATGCGAACTCTGTTGACTGCCGCTCTAAAAATTTCTGCACTACTGCATTCAAACCATTCCCTTAAGGGGATCGATATCCTCATACATTTCGCTTTTCTCGGATTTTGCCCTGCATAATAAGTTGTAATAATGCATGTTTTTGCCCTTTCATTACATGTCCTAAGTACTCAAGTTTTCGTCTTTTAATAGTTAATATTATTTCCGCCCCATTTCCTATCCTTCTAGTTACTTCCACGTTTGACATTCTTTGAATCCATGATTCTCGTAGGATTCTTCTGTAACACCAAAATTCAAAGGCGACCAACTTATTCAGATGGACTTGTTTTAGTGTCCACGTTTCCAAGCCATAAAGTAGAATAGAGAACACGTAACATCGAAGCATTCTCAGGCGTAGTTCTAACCTTATATCCCGACAACAAAGAAACTTTTTAAGTTTAATGAATGATGTACGTGCTATTTCAATACGTGTCTTAATTTCTTTGGTTTGGTCTACATCTGATGTTATCCATGTTCAATAGTCAATTGGATATTTGCATGTGTAGATTTAGTCATGATCATGCATTTAGTTTTCTTTAAATTTATCTTCAGTCCGTACTCATGACAACGTTCATTAAGGCGGTGCATTACGTTCTGTAAATCATTGTTGTTATCCGTCATTATTATTGTATTGTCTTCAAAACGTAAGTTATTCAAAACTTCTCCATTGATAGATATACCTTCTATTGAGTCTGAGAGCGCTTCTTAACATACCGCTTCACTGTAGACATTGAAAAGTAGTGGGGACAGCACGCAATCCTGGCGGACTCCTCTCTGTATTTTGATATTTTCGGTGTGTCAACTCTTACCTTGGCAGTTTGATTCCAATATAAATTAGATATAATTTTCATATCACGACTGTTAATATTTTTGCTTTTTAATATATCTACAAGCTTTTTTATGTTGAACCTTATCAAATGCCTTTTCAAAGTCTACAAAACATAAGTACATGTCCTGATTCATGTCCATGCATCTCTGAGCCAGCACATTCAAGCCGAACAAAGCATCTTTTGTACTCATACCATTTCTAAAGCCAAATTGTGTGTCACTAATTTCATATTCAAGGGTTTTAACAATTCTGCTGTGAATTTTTTTCAAAAATGTTTAGAGTGTGTGACTCATTAAAGCTATTGTTCTGTGAGATCTGAGCAAGTTGTTGCACTTGGCTTTTTGGGAATTGTTACAAAGGTCGATTGCAGCCATTGTCTGGGGATTGTGGCAGTTTGATCTATTAGATTAAAGAGTTCAACCATTACATCAATAACATCTTCATCGATGAGTTTTAATTATTCGATGGGCACATCATATGGTCCAGTAGCTTTACCCTCTTTTGTGTTTTTGATGGCATGGATGACTTATTCTCTTAATATTGGTGGTCCGGTATCCTCGGTGATTTCTAATGACAGTTTTTCTCTTTCATCATTAAATATTTGTTGGATGTAATTGGTCCAGTAACATAATCTCTCCTTCATATCAGTAATAATATTCCCTTTATTATTTTTAAGGATATTCGTTTTTGTACGTTTTCTAGAACCTTTCATTTCTTTGATTTTTTTGTGTAAATTAAAGCTATCATACTTTTTATCCAGATCTTCTATTTCCTTGTATCTGTCGGAGAGCCACCTCTCTTTTGCCTCTCGAATTTTTTTTCTGATGTTTCTCTGAATTTCTTTGTATTTATTCAGGTCTTTTGCTTTATGTTTTCTTCGTTCTTCCATAAGTTCAAGTTCCTTATGCGTATATTGATACTTAAAGATAAGTTGTACAGAATCTTCCTAAGGCTTCTGGCTTTTTAGTACGAGTTTTTATTTCATATTGCAGCCCAATTTTTTCTACTCTTTCTAACGGTGCATCGCCTATTGTAATTTGATGACACTGTCATACTGGCAGATAATGCTGAAGCCCTGCAACGCTTAATAAAACGAGTAACGACAGCCTGTAAAGAATTTGGAATAAAATTGAATACAAAGAAGACAAAAACGATGGTCATCAGCAAGCACCAAAACAGAAGGGTGAAGGTCAGTGTCGACGGAACAGATCTGGAAAGAGTAACAAGAACAACGTACCTTGGAAGTAATCTTGATAAAACTTGGGACCACTCACTAGAGATAAGAATACGCCTGGAAAAGGCACGTATAATGTTTTACAAAATGCAAAAAGTTCTATGCAACCGCTAGCTGGGCATCTCATTGAGAACTAGAATACTTAAGTGCTATGTTTCTTCCACCTTGCTCTATGTTGTTGAAGCCTGGACAATGACAGAAGCAGCACAAAAAAGAATCCAAGCATTCGAACTCTGGTGTTACCGTAAAATGCTCAGAATATCCTACATGAGCCATACGACAAATGCGGACGTCTTGCGGAGGATGAATAAGGAAAGAGAGCTTATGCTTAGAATAAAAGAACGGAAAACACAATATTTTGGTCACATCATAAGAAATCAAAAGTATGAACTGCTCCAACTTATAATCGAAGGCAAAGTCAATAGCAAAAGAGGACCAGGAAGAAGATGCAACTTTTGGCTTAAAAACCTACGGCAATGGACGAACATGACCTCCATAGAACTATTCAGGGCTGCTACAAATAAGATTAAATGGGCAAATATAATGGCCAACGTCCTTAAGGATAAGGCACCGTAAGAAGAAGACAATTTAGTTTTAGGCCGTATTTGTTACGGCTTCTACAACGTTACGCATCATCCTTTGGAGCCCCTGCGCACTATCTGTCAGCAACATTGTATTGTCTTCACATCTAATATTGTTTATAAGTTTGCTATTGAGAGCAATATCATCTTCTGATTTGTCCAAAGATGGTTTCAGAGTATATGTTAAATCATGCATACACACCGTAGTTGACATCCCTGGCTCTCTGTATTAGAACTTGCAAACGAAAGTGCTTCCCTTGTTCCGAGTCATGCTCTGAATCCAAATTGAACTTTACACAGTTCTTCTAATTTGGTGTATATGCGCGAGTGAATGATAGTAAGGAGTACCTTAAGTACATGGCTCATCAAACTAATTAATCTATGTTTTTCACAATTTCTAGCGTTGGCTTTTTTAGAAAGTGGAATGAATATTGGTAGTAGCCAGTCTTTTGATAAGTAGCCAGTCTCGTAGATGTCGTTGAATAGCTTCGTAAGAGCTGTGATTTGGTGTGCTTCTAATAGCTTTAAAATTTTACCATGCATCTCATTAAGTCCTGGTGATTTCCCATCTTTAATCCGCTTAATGGCCATAGTTACTTCTTCGTTTGTTATTTCTGGGCCGTAAGGATTGTTTACTGTAGTTCGACTTCGTGCTGCATCTTCGAATAATTCTTGCATATATTCTTTAAATCTTCGTAACTTTAATGGTAGTCAAAATCTGGCCTTTAATGTCTACAACTATGCCTGTATTGCCATGTACAGCCATGCTTCTTTTGATCATTTTATCTCATTTAGTATAGTCTTATACAACTTTTATCTGTCGGTCATTCTTGCTTCTATTCTCTTTTTGATTTTAGATATTTATGCGAAATTGGAGTAATAGATATCTTCATTTCGTTCCACTGTTCTTCTATAGAGTCTCTAGTGGTGTCTTCAAATATTTTCGTAAAATTCTGATTAATCTCTGTTTTTACTTTTTTCTGGATGTCATTTTATTTTAGTAGTTTTTTATATCTATCTTGGGCCTCATTTTCTTATGAATTATTTTGAGTCGTGTGTTGATATGTTGATATTTGCAACCAATGGACTATGATTTGAGAAGACAGCTGCGTCTAAATATGTTTTTGTTGAGGTGATAGAATTTGTCAACCTTTTGTTTATGTTGATAAAATCAATTTTGTTTCTTATGATTTTCTCTGGCGTATCATCGGGTGCTTTCCATATAATATAAAGTCTTCTTGGATGTAGTTTAAAAAGTGTATTTGTTACAAACATATCCGTTTCTTGGCAGAATTAAATTAGTGACTTACTATGGAAATGCATTTATTTAAAAAAAAATGATAACATCAGATACCACAATATCATTCAAAAGGCTTCAATTTCCTATTCGACTAGAATTCGCGATGACCATTAACAAATCTGAAGGCCAGATAATGTCCGTTTGCGGATTAGATTTAGAGAATTCGTGTTTTTCACATGGTTAATTACATGTTGCATACTCACGTGCTGGTAAACTATCAAATTTATTGATATTAGCAAAAAATAAAGTAACGAAAAATATTGTGCTCCACGTATTAATTGCTCCGCGGTTAATTGAATGTTAATTAATAGGTATAATTTAAAAGAATGTAATTATTTGAAATAAAAATAATACTTTTCATACCTCCTTTATGGAACTTAATCCATATAAAAGTTGGCAATAACGAATTTTTTCTTCAAACGTCAAATCATGATGACATTACTTATCTAACTTGATCCTGTCAAAGTTTGATGTATCCGCTGGTAGCAGTTTTTTCCCATTTCTTTACGGCGCGGCGGAGGGAAAAATGTTGTCATGGTAACAATATGAAACATGTCACAAAGTAACAATACAAATGTCATTAACAACAATTAAACATCATTTTTATTTATAGTAATATTAAAAGTACAATTAGTTAATGAGGCATTTTCAAAATTGAAACCGTGCAAAAATGTTCCCGAGTCTTGATATGCATTGGTAATTGTTGATGATACTGATGGTCGAGAACAACTTTCAGCAATCATTCCCGGTGTTGGCGAATCATGAGGGTTTAAAATTTTTTAAGCATTTCTTATTTCTTAATGAATCCTCTATATATCCTTCGGCAACCATGCTTGATTTCCAGCCCCCATGTCGTTTGAGGCATTCTAGATTTCCGCCTCCATCAATTAAAAGTGTTGCTGAAGTTCGTCGTAAAGAGTGACCCGTGTATGCGCTTGCATCGTTTAAATTTAAATAACTAGCTACTTTTTGGGCTACTGCGCTGATCGAATGTATTCCCATGACGCTTCGGTAACACTTTCCATTTTGGTACTTGATAAAAAATCGGTTTTTATGTGAAATTTTCAGGCCACAGTGATGCATACTTTTTATACAGTTTAATGTAGTTTTGACCAATTATCGTAAAAGATCTAATTTGTCGTGTTTTACTGTCTGTGATTTTGATAATTATTACATTTTCTTTGTTCTCAATGTCCACAGTCTTCATTTTTACCATTTCGTCGCATCGACAGGCGCCGGTAACCCCAATTAACAAAACAATCTGAAATATTTTTATAATTTAGTAGAGTATACTACATGCTTTGTAATATAATCTTTTTTACCTTTAATCCTAAATACAACTTATCTGGCGCTTCAAATAAAAATTTATCAAACTCATCTTTAGAAACTTTAGACTTTTTTGCAGTATATCCTTGGCTTGTTTTTTTTTTTTCAGAAAGGCACGTAACTTTAAAAATTTGCTTATATCCACATTTTTTCTAATAACTAACTCGGATTTTATCATAGAGTATCGTGACCACATTGAAGAAAATTTCCATTTATTTTCATTTTCCATTATATTAAAATATGCCAGTAAAACGTCTTCGTTAACTTGCCGTACTCCTCTTGTATCGCACCACTCTTGGAAGTGCTTGTACGCTAACCGATACTTTATTCCAGACTTGGAGGGCCCCAAACGTGCTACTGCATCATTAGCCGCGGACTCAATTTCGTTTAGGTTTTCCATTTTCGCACTAAATTTGCGCTTGCGGTTGCAACAACAATAATATGTCTTTAATAATTGCAAACAACTGTCAAACAACTGTAACCAGGGAGTCGCAAATCCCACCGACGACTTAATAATGTTAATTTCTAACTATGTTAATCTAGACGACTTTGATAGTTGTCACAGTTAATTTCGAGTAAAAATAGCATATGTATTGTACTATTTATGGTTGAAAATTGCTACGTTTAAAGAAAAAATAGTATACTTTATTCGGCAAAGAAGCGACTTTTCTTGACTTGCCCTGTATTACGCGCCTCACTTCGTTCGTCGCGTAATATCGGGCGCGTCAAGAAAAGTCATGCTTCTCCGACTCATAAAGTAATATACTATTATATATATATATATATATATATATATATATATATATATATATATATAAACTTAAAAATCAAAAGTTTTGGTGCATTATGTTCATTTGCTAATATTTTTTTACGCTAACCTATGACAGCTCTCAAGTACGGATTTCATGATATTTGCTTAACTCTGTTAAAT
The DNA here is from genome assembly GCA_918026665.1 of Diabrotica balteata. Classification (NCBI taxonomy): domain Eukaryota; kingdom Metazoa; phylum Arthropoda; class Insecta; order Coleoptera; family Chrysomelidae; genus Diabrotica; species Diabrotica balteata. The sequence goes on from CAKJVB030000025.1 coordinate 52,420, forward strand.
AAATTGAACATAATATTAGTCTAACATAACTAGTACTTATATATTTATATTTTATTATCGATAAATCTTTTTGAAAATATGTACATTTTGGTTATTTGAACAACTGCAATATTATAATACCCTGATGTGGCATTCAAAAACTTATGAAAATATAAAGCAACAACCACCAAAGTTACTGTTAGTTGCCCCTGCCATTCCAGTTAGAAATAACTCATAAATCACATGAAGATATTGTAAAAATCTCATAAACTAATAAAACCCATCTACATAAATCTATAACCATGGCAATATTCCACATGGTTGGTTCCGAATGGTCTCATGACCGGGCACTTATGGTAATGTTTCCGCAAGTCGACCGCAAAAATCACTCACTGAAAAAATATCCTCATCGGCAAACAAACAATTAAATAAATAAAACATCCGGTATAACGGCCGCCAAAGACGATAAATCACCGAAAAAGAATAAGAGATGCACGAGAGGGTGGTCGGTGCGGCTGCACCGCCGATGGGGTGATTTGTCGACAGTCATTTGTTATCTGGACAGACGCGCGCGTGCCGGATGCTGCAATTCCGGAATTCGAGAAGTATCCTGAAATTCGGACCCATCGTGTTTGCAAAGATGAATGCGATGTGGTAAATGATATTTCTCAGAATCGCCAATAGAGGATTATACAAAGATTGGGATTTTCTAATGCAAGAAACACTCTAAATAATTGTAATTTTTTATGTAGTCCTTCGTGCTCTTCCGCTTGATAGCGATGATGGACAAAAGTCGTTGATAGAAGCTAGAAGCATATAAGTATAAAAAAAATTCCATTGGAATCCGCCGACGGCAAACTATCCGTACAAAACATTACTGTTTTGATAGTATAGTAATTGGGGGGAAAATTTAAAACCATTAATATTAAACGTACTATACTGGAAAATAATAGCTTAAAAGTTCTACGTAGAAGGCTAACGAATGGAACAATGCTATAATCATCCTTTTACATAACAAAGGAGATAGAATGGACCTAGAGAATTATTGACCTATTAGCCTGTTAAACCACATCGCTCTTCACTAGGTTAGTGACATCAAGATTGGAGAGAAAATTAGATTTCTGCCAACCGAGAGAGCAGGCAGGATTCCGATTAAATTATGGTACCAATGATTACCTCCATACAGTAAAGACGCTCATTGAAAAATCTATAGAATACAACAAATCTCTTGTCCTTCCTTTCATAGATTTTCATAAAGTGTTCGACACGATCGAAATAGACAGCCTTATAGAAGCAATCAATGACAGCAGGATTGACCATAGGTATAGTGAACTTATTTTCAATATTTACAAAAAGGCCACTATGACTGTTAAGATACACGATAAAACCCGACCAATAAAAATAAAACGTGGGATAAGGCAAGGAGATACATTTTCACCGAAATTATTCATAACGACATTAGAGTTTGCCTTTAATATGGTCAATTGGGACTACAGAGGAGTAACAATAGACGGCGAAAAACGTTTCGCAGATGGCATTGTCCTTATCACAGATGATTTAAGAGAAGCCACAGATATGTTAAATGAATGGGACTCTGCATGTTCGAAGGTGGGCCTGAAAATGAACTTGTCTAAAACTAAAATTATGACAAATATCATCCCCAATAACCATTTAACTATTGAAACAAAGTAGTAGAACTGGTGAAGAAATATCCGTTTTTGGGTCACGAAATAAGAATCAGCAGGAATAACCAAACATGCGAAATCCAAAGACGAATTACTTTAGCGTGTGCAGCATTTGGAAAACTGCGGGACACACTTAGAGCCAACATACCAATTAGTCTCAAAAGAAAAGTATTTGACCAATGCGTATTACCGGTCATGAACTATGGGGCGGACACTATTGACTCTAACCAAGACTACGGCTTTAAAATTGAGAGTGGCATAGAGACGAATGGAACGATCTATGATGGGAGTGACGTTCATCATCATCATCTTTGGCTCGACAATCCTCTGTGGATCTTCGCCTGTTCTAAGATTCGTCGCCATTCTGTTCGGTTTCTGGCAACATGTTGCCATCTTCTGATTTTTAATATCCGTAAGTCGGTTTCAACTCCATCTAACCACCTAATTCGCGGTCGGCCTTTGCTTCTTCTTCCTACAGGTGTTGCTGTGGTTAGCTTTTTAGCAATCGTATTTCCTGGCATACGTATTGGCCGGGAGTGACGTTGGGGGACCGAATAAAAACGAAGAGCTGCGAAGAAGGACTAGTATTGCTGATGTTGTGGAACGAATAGTGGAACTTAAATGGAATTGGGCAGACCATGTAGCGAAAATGCATGACTCACGATAGACGAGCAAAATTACACATTGGAGGATAGACAAACTTAGTAGAGGAATACCACCTACACGTTGGGCTGACGACATCAGGCGTACCACTAAAAACTTCGCAACAAAGAGCACAAAATCGCAAAGAATGGAGGAGTTTAAGGGAGGCGTATTGTCACCTCGGGGTAAATGGAATGGGTCTTGCCACCTTCTGTACCACCGTGTGCTCTGTAGAGGGGCTTCGAAAACATCGTGAGCTCCTCTACTTTTGTCCATTTTCAGGGTATGGACTTCAAAATGTTTTGTTTCCTGATGGCTCGTCTTAATAAAGACGAGAGATTTCTTACATGACAAATATCTTACATGATAGTTGTCGAAATAAACATCAGGTTTGTTGTCTTGCCTTGAAAAAGGCAAGTTATTTCTTACATGACCAAATATATATAGGTCGAAAAAAAACACCAAAATACAGTAGAAATAATACTCAGCCACAGAGTATAGGGTAGGCTAAAAGAAAAAGCAGAGCCCCGAGAGCACTAAGCTCTCGGAGAGCCCGTGAAGGACTGACTTGGTTGACCTGAAAATCGCCTATTTTTATACTTTCTAAAGTAGCGATTAGGGATTTCCAGGTCAGGGAGGGGCTAACGGGAAAAATAAGGGGCGTGGCGATGCGTCTCGAACGTGAACTAGTCGCGTCCGAGAACATCCCCCTCCTCTGGAGACTCTGTGGCTGGGAAAAAAATTTATTGAATACCAAAATTTTACAATGGTAAGAAAAATACATAAAATGCGTGAAATATATCAAAGAAAATACACAAAAATGTAAATAAAGTAAAAATGTCTTTGAACTCACAGCACAGCACTAATAGAGAGGTCGGTGGTGTTGACGGCATCCTGCAGGTCCATCCTCGATCGGCGTGCCAAATTCTTCGACGGGTTCGACTTCTTCTCGGTCGTCCGGATCCCATCTGCCATATCCGACGGGGCTTCGTAGGGTACCAGTGTGCCGAAGCCTACGTGGTCGTCCAACCACTTTCGGTAGGGGGGCGATGACTGGGTCTACTCCGGGACTTTCATCGGCATCTGGGGCTTCTAACTTCGAAGAAGGCTGGCTCGTCAAAGGCGCCTGCACGTCGAAGGCATCCGGCCTGCAGAAGGCCTCGATGTCGGAGTTTTAGCGTGGTTCTCCCCATCCTTCTCTTGACTTCAACCCATGTTGAAGTCAATGGTGTGCTGCCTTCTGCTGCGAGTTGAGCTGGGTCGTGGGATCGGAATAATCCACGTTGTTGGGCGCCATGTCACCTCGGGGTAAATGGAAAGGGTCTTGCCACCTTCTGTACCACCGTGTGCTCTGTAGAGGGGCTTCGAAAACATCGTGAGCTCCTCTACTTTTGTCCATTTTCAGGGTATGGACTTCAAAATGTTTTGTTTCCTGATGGCTCGTCTTAATAAAGACGAGAGATTTCTTACATGACAAATATCTTACATGATAGTTGTCGAAATAAACATCAGGTTTGTTGTCTTGCCTTGAAAAAGGCAAGTTATTTCTTACATGACCAAATATATATAGGTCGAAAAAAAAACACCAAAATACAGTAGAAATAATACTCAGCCACAGAGTATAGGGTAGGCTAAAAGAAAAAGCAGAGCCCCGAGAGCACTAAGCTCTCGGAGAGCCCGTGAAGGACTGACTGAAAATCGCCTATTTTTATACTTTCTAAAGTAGCGATTAGGGATTTCCAGGTCAGGGAGGGGCTAACGGGAAAAGTGGCGATGCGTCTCGAACGTGAACTAGTCGCGTCCGAGAACAGTATGTCCAACAGTGGACGTGATAAATGAAGGCTTGATGATGATGAGTAATTGGGTACCCTATAATTAAATGATAAGTGAGAAAAAGTATAAAGTAAATTTTGAGTAAATGCCGTTAAAAGTTGAGGCTTCACTATAATTGCCATGATTTTTTAATGCTGGTTTTTCTTCTACGGTTAACAAAAAATCACAATTTTATTCATTTTACTTATTTTGGACCGATTTTTATGTTGTTTAGTAGCACTTCTACCTTTTTCCTTCTAAGAAATGCAACACAAAGGTAAAAAATGTAATAAGATCATAAAGTTTTTGTAAAAATCTATTCTTCACCATAACACTAATATTATAATTGACTTCACATTAGCCCCACGTTGAGCGCCCATGTGTAAAATAAATAAATTCGTTGAGATCGGGTCCCCATGTCTTAAAGTTCCATTCACTGTGATCTGTTTTGAAAATCTTTCTTTTATCATTACCCTATTTCTCATGTTCCTAAGCATCATTATCCCTAGCTAGGGCACTTCTAATTTATAGAGTCATATGCCTGTTTAAAATCGATAAATAACATATGTGATCCTAATTTTTGTTTGAACCTATTGTTTTGTATTAATTATTTAAACATATTTATTTGATCAGTATTTTCCAATAACTTTGTTTTCATAGTACATGAATCTTTTCCTAATAATTTTTGGAAGTATTTTATGGACTATATTGTTCTGAAGCTATTTTCTTGTGGCATTTTAAATTAATTACTATTTAACTGGGAATAAGTCACAATTAAAGATAAAAATACGTTTATTGACGTTTCAATTTCCACTTCGGAAATCGTTCTCAAAATACAAATAGTAAATTTACTGTTTGTATTTTGAGAACGATTTCCGAAGTGGAAATTGAAACGTCAATAAACGTATTTTTATCTTTAATTGTGGCTAATTCCCAGTTAAATAGTAATTAATTTTATAGACTACTTCTAATAGTGCTATACCTCTAAAGTTTTCGTACTCCGTTTTGTCGCTGTTTTTACAGATCGGTCAACTGGAATTTTGGTACAAAACTGTTTTATAAAACAAACAACTAAAAGCTCCTAGTAACTCTCTTCAGTCTTAAGTAATTCAACTTTGAACATAGGCCTCCCACAAATCAATCCGGTGTTTTCTATTTTGCGCCACTTGCTTCCAGTTGTATTGTCCGATCCTCTTAATGTTATCAGCCCATCTCATTTGTGGTCTTCATCTGCTTCTCTTTCCTTACCATGGTCTCTATTGTTGTATCTCGTGGTTCTATCTTTTATCCTTCTATCGGGAATTGTGTTCTGCGAAGCTATATTTTAATTTAGCAGCATGTTCTCCTGTGTCTTTTACTTTGGTTTTGCTTCTAATCCATTTGTTTGTTTTTTTTGTCTATAAGTCTCACCCCGAGCATTGATTCTATCTCTCTTTGTGGCTTTACTCTTTTATCCATATTAGATTTGGTGAGTGTTCACGTCTGTGAACTAAAAGGTGAGTATACGGAGGATACACTGATCGTAAATTCTGGTTTTCAAATATTGTTCTATTTTAGTTTTTTTGAAGATACAACTCAGTTTTCCAAATCCTGCCCACGCTAACCTTATTCTTGTGGTAATTTTGGCAGTTACCTTTTCTTGGTTAACGTTCATTATCTGTTCCTGGTAGATGTATTCGCTTCTTCTTCTTCACGTGCCATCTCCTCTAGGAAGGTTGGCAACCATCATGGCAATGAGCACTTTCGACGCCGCTGCTCTAAAGAGGTCAGCAGAGGTGCAGTTAAACCAAGCTCTCAAATTATTCAACCAGAAGATGCGTCTTCTTCCGCGACTCCTTCTACCCTGTATTCTTCCTTGCATTATTAATTGCAACAAGTTATAACGCTCGCTCCTCATAACATGTCCCAGATATTGCAGTTTTCTGACTTTAAGTGTCTTCTGTATTTCTTTATCTTTACCCATTCTTCTCAACACCTCGATATTCGTGACTCTATCGTATTCGCTTACTGTTTCTAAATGTATGTCGTTCAACGTTATTTCTCTAATGTTCGGTGTATTTGTCATTATTTTTGTTTTTTACAGTTCATCATCAAGTTCATCGTAAGACCTTCTTTTTCCGAAGCTCTAAATAGTTGCGTCGTCATGGTCTGTAGTTCTTCGAAACTTGTAACGAATATTACAATGTTCTTCCATTAACATTTATTTCTTTATCTGTCCAGTTAATGTCTTTGAACACGTCTTCCAGTCCAAGTTTGAATAGCTTTGGTGAGATAACATCTTGCTGACGAACTTCTCTGTTGATTGGTATAGCGTTTGTTTTCGCATCTTTTGTATTTTCATCGTAGTTTTCTTGTAAATATTATGTATGAGCATTCTGCATAAGGATATCCTGCAGTTGTTCATAGCTCCCTCTATTGCCCAAAATTCTATGGAGTCGAATGCCTTTTCATAATCAACGAAATCAATGTATAAGTTCAAGTAATATTCATTGGTTTTCCAGGAATCCTGCCTGCTCCTACTGGTTGAAAGCTATCGAGCTTCGACGCTTTCTAGTAACTATTTTAGACAAAAGTTTTCTCATTGATGCCTTTTTGACAATATCTTAAAATAGAAACAGATGTCTCAGAATCTTTTTCCCATGATCTATACAGACATTATCTATAACATTTGTCTAACAATTTTATCTTTAAAATTGCATATCAAGTCTTATTTCAAACACATAGCAATATTTTCAATAATCCACCCTGAATCCATCGATTTTCAATTAGGACCAATTTCCTGACCGAATAATTATTATGAAAAACATATACGAAGAGGCGCTGCACATCAAGTAACACGCGAAGAGTCAGCAGGAGTTAGTTAACTTTTAGCGTGCACCGTTTCGGAGGGGCACTGATAGCGCTCTAGCGTGATCCTATAGATGGACATCGTCGCCGTAATTACCACCATCGGTTGGCTTTTTGCCGCCTACATACCATAAGCGTCGGCAAAACTTTAAAATTAATAAAGTGTTTAATTATGTTTAATTCTTTATTTTTTTGTGGAGGACCGCTTAACAACCACTGTGTTTGGATGCGGTGGTTTTTGTTCTTTAGTACATATATATCGTCGGCTTACTTATAAAACCTTCTAAGTCTGAGTAGCAAAACTTTTCAGGAGAAGCAAAAAACTCTTACTACCGATATTATCGAACCCTCTCTTATAAAATTTTGTTAAACACCACTAAAATGTAATTTTAGTTAAATCAGTAATACAGTTTATAATTTTATTATTTAGGCATTAAAAGAGGACTTAGATGCTTTTCACTTATTTATTTGGGAAAAAATAAGACTTACAAGGTACATAAGAGTCGACATTTACTTTAAATATAATTAGTTTGTTGGACAACCGGTGTATTTAAAAAAAAATATATTACATAAAAAATCCAATTTCTGGTATAAAATATTTGTCTAATAAATATTAACCATAAATATATTTACTGATATAAAATAATAGTGAAACAAATAAAGTTAACAAGTTAGTAAATAATTTACTAACTTAATTTACGATAATTATTATCGTAAAATGTATGAAAGTCTTTTGATATCACGGATTTTAATTCTTATAAGTGATTATATTCAACACCTTAACATTAACATTAACATTAACATTAACATTAACATTAACATTAACATTAACATTAACATTAACATTAACATTAACATTAACATTAACATTAACATTAACATTAACATTAACATTAACATTAACATTAACATTAACATTAACATTAACATTAACATTAACATTAACATTAACATTAACATTAACATTAACATTAACATTAACATTAACATTAACATTAACATTAACATTAACATTAACATTAACAATAACATTAACATTAACATTAATATTAACATTAACATTAACATTAACATTAACATTAACATTAACATTAACATTAACATTAACATTAACATTAACATTAACATTAACATTAACATTAACATTAACATTAACATTAACATTAACATTAACATTAACATTAACATTAACATTAACATTAACATTAACATTAACATTAACATTAACATTAACATTAACATTAACATTAACATTAACATTAACATTAACATTAACATTAACATTAACATTAACATTAACATTAACATTAACATTAACATTAACATTAACATTAACATTAACATTAACATTAACATTAACATTAACATTAACATTAACATTAACATTAACATTAACATTAACATTAACATTAACATTAACATTAACATTAACATTAACATTAACATTAACATTAACATTAACATTAACATTAACATTAACATTAACATTAACATTAACATTAACATTAACATTAACATTAACATTGACATTAACATTAACATTAACATTGACATTAACATTAACATTAACATTAACATTAATAATGCCTTTAAAGACATTTTACAACATTTCATTCACAAGTAATACAGTAATTTCATCGACCATCTTTTAGTTTTCCATGATATATTGTACGATTCTAACCTTTGATCAAATCGATCCACTCCTTCCATGAACTTATTATGTTCTACCACGGGGATGGGGCAGTTGACAATATCTTTTTTGCCTATTTTATTTGTCCTGGCTTTATCATTATTAGATGTGGGTATGTTAGTTACTGCAAATTGTAACACATTTAGTAACATGGTCCTTTCATTTTGTGACTGAAATTTCACCACATGAAGCGAATTTCGACCTCCCCATTACTATTTTTTATCTTCAAGCAAATTATTTGGGATAGGCTGTCTTCTTTGTCATATGATAATACAGCCAAATAATCTTCTCTTCACCATTTTCCGTAATAATGGCAGCGAGGAAAAGAAATTATTAAGTAGATGCAAAAACCTCTATTTTCGAATGGAACCGAAATATTTAAGACAACCTTCTCCCAAAGGTTAAATTTTAGCACAGCATCCAAATTTTAAAACCCTGTTTAATAGGATTCATATGCATATACTGCTTCAATAAAGAGCGACCTTTAAAGGTAACCATACTCTCATCAACAGAAAGGTTCCTGTTTGATATGAACGCTCTCAAAATCCAAATTTTAGATGATCTATAAGAAGACGAATGTTGTACAACTTATCGTACTCATCTGAACCTCGTTTTGGCTAAAAAAAGCTCACGAAGATAAAGTACAATTTTATCGTCTTGTACAATAAATAACTATTATTAGTGTTTTGTATTTTAAGAACATTACACATGTTTGTCAAAAAACTTATTTTGAAGTAAAATAGTGGATTATTTAAAAAAATATATAGCAAATTGTATCAAAATAAAAAAATTCGAAAAGTAATGTTCAAAAATGAAGAAACTGTATTTAGGTCAAATATGGTAAAAAAAATAAGATAGGGAAAGACGCTTTATGGAATAGTTGCGGAATAGTTATTTAATAACAATATCATTTATTTTTATACTGAAATAAAAAAATTACATAAAGCACTCTAGATATAATAAACTGTTTAAATGACAAATGCACGTCTATGAACAACTTTCCCTGCTGGCCCCTATCTACACATCAAGAAGAGTCAAGTCATTTTTGTTATATTCCGGTATCTCTGTTATATCGGTGGTCACGCGACTTCGTGGCCATATGTCACCGGCACGTTCAGAGAACTGTCTTTCAGAGGAAATCTGCAACAACCGATGGTCGATTTCCTGTAAATAATTTACTAGGGCAATTGTTTTTCTCTTTATAGTGGTGTAAGGGAATCAATCCATATTAACAGAGTTCGATAATTTACTTCAGTTATCGTTTTTCTCAAGATTCTAATGCTAATTATTAGTTGGTGGTGCAAATAAAACTGATATTATAGTTAAGTTACTATTTTTATGTTTTGAAATTTAGTAGTATTGGCGTGGAATTGTCTAATCTTACATTAGCTTTGTAATGATAAGACTACCGAAGAGAATTGAAATACTATTATAAAAATAATACCTCAATCAACCATGGGAGCTTATCGTCTATGCTTCGCCTAACTTGGTCTCTCAATGTGCATTCGTCTTGTCTTAAACTAAGAATTTAACTATGAACTCCTAGCTGGTAGCAAATAAAACAATTATTTAACTAGACCTATTTATTTAATTACTATTAAACTGGGAATAAGCCACAATTAAAGATAAAAATACATTTATTGACGTTTCAATTTCCACTTCGGAAATCGTTCTCAAAATACAAACAGTAAATTTACTGTTTGTATTTTGAGAACGATTTCCGAAGTGGAAATTGAAACGTCAATAAATGTATTTTTATCTTTAATTGTGGCTTATTCCCAGTTTAATAGTAATTAATTTACAATGCCACAAGAAAATAGCTTCAGAACACTATTTATTTAAAATAAAAAATTATATTTAAGTAGTAAAATCAACTCTGCCCATGCTTTACAGTAAATAAATTTGAGCGATACTTATGGCATCGATGAGCTGCTTGCTATTAAATATCTGTGGCATCCCAATTAGATAGTTAGGTCCTCCAGAGCATGTTATTCCATGTAATAGTAAATTCCTCTAGTAAATATCCCATAAAACCAACGTGGATAGAGACCTTGACTCTAATAAAAAATAATGAAAACATGTTAGGATGTTTCGAAAGAAATTTACTCAGGCGAGTATATGGAGCAGTGAATGACATGGGAGTGTGAAGAAGACAATACAACTTCGAACTTTATAGAATATACCATTAACCTGATATTGTAAAACATATTAAGATAGGACGTCTGAGGCGAATAGGACATAATGATCCAGCTAGAAAAATGCTCCTTGATAGTCCTATTGGCCACAGAAGAGGAAGACCCAGGACAAGGTTCCTTGATAACATCGATGAAGACATGAGAGATATGAGAATACGTGCTTGGCGGAGAAAATCGACGCATAGGAAAGAGTGGAGAGAAATTCTTGAGGAGGCTACTATTACTATAACTGGGATTTTATAAGCACGGCCAATAAAAATGATTTCGTAAGAAAACTTTACAAAAATAAAGTGATGTAGAGGATGATTTTATAAAATTTAATAAAGAAAAGATGTAACGTACCGGATTTTGACACGTTACAATCTTGGCGTTATTATTTTTTGAATGGAAGTGGCTTCAGTAAAGGTGATAATTGGAGGATTTAAAATACAAATGAACCAAGTCCACTTTAGCTACATTTGGGCTAAAAAGGGTTTAAAGTTAAAGATTCATAACAAAATCACCTGATAACATCTTTAAAAGTATATTTTTAATTTAGAAAGTTCAAGGAGTAACTTACATTGCTTTTATTGACCAAATTACATGTCATAATCCCAAAAAATGCAAAAAGTGGACTTGGTCCAAATATATTGTGAAGAATTTTAGGAAGACAATGAACAAGTTTTAATACAAAATATCACTTCTTGGATGAAAGAAAAAGTTATTGACATAAAAAACAGTGTCATTTCCTTCAGTCGCTTCTTTATCCTGTATTTGACGAGTTGGCTGATTCACTGAAAGGTTTCTGAAGTATCCATGATGAATAGGAGGTATGTAAGGCAGTAGACTACATGTCCTCCTTTTTTTAAATTCATTTGTCTTCTGGTTGAGTAAAGCTGACCTTGCTGTACAGTTAATAAAGTTTGCACTTTCAGGGGTCTTCTAGACCTTATTTGACTGGTTTTTTGTATGTTTGAAGGTCCTGGCATGTTCATACAAATGTTTGCTAAAACATGAAACTAGATCTATATAATTCCTTCCACTATAAGTCTCATCGCAGACGCATGTGCAGTATATGCAGTGTTGATGCGTCTTTGTCCACCACGTCACCAAGCCATAGGTTACCATGGCTCTAATAACCCTTGTGTATAACCTTAGAGTCATTTTGGGGTTAAGTCCCCAATTCTTACCGCACATTCATGTACATCTGCCCAGGGACATAGTAGCTTTTTGTATGGTTTTCAGAATGTGAGTATTCCATTTAAGCCTAATAACAATATTGTATTTACCTATATCATTTTCGTCTGGCGACCACTATTCACCTGATTCAGATGAAATATGATCGCAAAATACAACTAGCGAACAAAAATAGGTAATGTGTAATAAACTGCCAAAAGCTGTAGCCAAAGAGTTTGAAGTACGTCAAAACAGAATTATATACAGGTAACAAACACCATCTGGACTTGGTTCAGTAGTATTTTGAAATAAAATAACAATCTGTCACTACACACCAGAACTTGCTGATGCCTAGCGAATATTATCAAAACTACTAAATTATTACACTGAAATGTAACGAATTAATGCATGTTATAGCGTTGTTAACTAGTAAATGACAAAAAGTGGACTACTTTTCTGAGCCCTCCAATTTTAACTAATTTTGGAACACGTCTGCTCTAATTTTAAGTATCTTTCTATTTAGTCATCGTTTTATGTTGCAGTACTCTCCATTGCGAATGCTTTCTGGAATAATAGTTTTTAGTTTATTTCTGGTTACTCTGATATGTTTATCTTGCTAATTAAGTTAATGCATGACCATAGGGAATAACATATATTCCAAGACATACCCCACTTTTTTAAAATATCTTTATCCACCCACAACTTCATTTACTTCTGAAAGTGATTGGGATTTCGATTTCGTGTTTATTCTGCAATTGCGTGACCATGAATGCGAATCCCGTCTAAGGACAAGAGAGAGAACACCGTAGCAGGATTATACACGCCTTGCCGAATCCTGCCCCTTCAAATGAAACAGAATTAATTTGTATTCTTATCAAGATTTGGTCGAAAGACTGGAGCTATATATACATAGAGATCAGTTTTTTGCGATGTTCAGAGGGCTAAATAAATATTGAGTGACGCGTGCTTTATTGGCAAAAATATTCATTTTATTGATGAATTCCACTAAAATTTGATAAATATTTTTTTGATAGCCAAAACTTTACTGTAAGTCAAATAAATTATTAACTTTATGGTAATGATTTCAATGTTACTGCATCTCTTTTAAGTGGAGCGCTGTAATTTTATTTAGATGGAGTGGATTGGGCGGTAAAATTGTAGGTAAAACTGTGTAGTTTTTTGGCTTTCAAAATTTAACAGCCAACCACCTCTACTATGTTTTGAAAAGTGGTTGGTAGAACATAAAAAACCAAAATCAATACACAAATTGGCTTTTTTCCAAATTCTATATGGAGAAATATAAAAAAAATAGTTTCTTTTTCGTTTATATTAAAAAATCTTGATGTAATAGTAATTTGATCAAAATTTTGATAATGGAATATTGTTCTAAAGCTATTTTTTTCTGGCGTATTAATATAATTTACAATTTTTACTGCTAGGAAGCCACATTTTTGCTTTAAAATATTTATTTTGACGTTAGGATTTCCACTTCCGAGATCTGAAATGGAAATTGAAACGTTACAATAAACAGAGGTACAGAGATAGATGGTATGGTGGAGATGCCGCATATGAATGTTTATAGATAATGTTGAGGTTTATATTAAACCAATGTCAATAACCGTTTTAATAAATCAGCAACCTATTGTTATGGAAATAAATACAGAAGCTGGTGTTGCATTCCTTATGGTATGTATAATCAATGTTTTTCGATGGTAGAGTTAACACCAGGTGTGATTAAATTAAAGTATTATGATGGAACAGTGGTAATACCAAAAGGTAAAATTGAGGTACAAACTAAAATAGGTGATGAAGTTGAAAATGTTTCATTGACAATAGTGGAGGGAGCTACTAGACACTGTTAGGCAGAGATGTCTAGCAGATATAAAATTTAATTTATCTATAAAGGGAAAAAATGTGTATATTGGAAATCATGAATTAGGTTTAAGTAATTGTATCGATAATAATGAAATAAGTATAACCGAAATTGACTTTAAATCACGATTAAATATTTTATTTATGTAAAAAAATATGAGAAAAAATTTAATGGTAAATTGAGTAAATATATAGGTGAGCAAATTCATTTAGAGATGGATAAAGATGTTGGGACAATTTTTCAAAAATCACATCAAATCTCTTTTGCATTCAAAGAGAAAGTAAAGGCAGAGTTGCTTAAGTTAGAGAAAGAAAGGATAATAGAAAAAGTAGAGAATGCTTTGTGGGATACACTATTGGTACCTGGCTCAAACCTAATGGTAAGGAAGTAAGGGTATGTGCTAATTATAAAGTAACAATTGACAAATATTTAAAATATTCAATTTATCCACTACCTTTAATAGAAGATATTTTTACTACTAACTTTACTATTTTAATACTAACTTGGAGTACACCTTACGGAATTTTTAGAGTTAAAAGACTCCCATATGGAATAAATCCAGCTTGTTCTATTTTTAGTGTATAGTGGAGAAAGTTTTGCATTGATGTAGGATCACAGTCAATTATTCAGAAGATAAAGTAATTACAGGGAAAGATAGCAAAAATTATTTAGAGAACTTGGCCAAGGTTCTTGAGAGACTTTTAAAAGCCGGATTTAGATTAAATTTGAGTGAATGTTAATTTTCTAAAGATTGCTTTTTTATTTAGAATAAAAAATTTCCAATAGGGGCTGGAAACGGATAATAATAAAGTAGAAGCAATTGTGAAACTGCCAAAACTAAAGAATTTGACAGAGTTAAGATCATTTTTTGGTATGATAAATTATTATTTTAAATTCATTGCAAATGTTGCAAATAGGGTGAATCCATTATAAAAACTTTCAAAATTTATTTGATGATATTAAGAAGGAGATAACTTTGTCATTTGTTTGATCAAAATAAACCTATTAGACTAGTTTATGATAATCCAGAATACGGGTTAGGTGCTGTATTATTGCATGTGTTGCCAGATGAATCACAACGACCGGTTTGTTTTATATCAATGGTCTTAAATAAGGCAGAGATAAATTATGCATTGGTTCATAAAGAAGCTTTAGCAATTTTTGGGCAGTACAGAAGCTTTATCATTATTTAGCAGGTAGAAAGTTTGAAATCTTTGAAACTCCAGCAGGAACTTTTTGGTGAGTTTAAAAGTCTCCCCAAAATGGTCTCAGCAAGGTTACAGCGTTGGTGATTGTTTCTACCAGGATTTGATTATGTTTTTAAACTTATTAAAGGAGCTAACAATGTGCAAGCAGAAGCTTTGAGTCGACTTCCTCTAGAGAAAACAGTAAGCGAAAATGAGGAAGATGTTGATTATCTACATTTTATAGAAGAGTTGTCCTCAAGATAAGGGTAGAAACCAGGACAGATCTGGTGTTAGGTCGTTTGTTTAACCATATTAGGTATGGATTCCCAAAGACAGTAGATGAGATAACACCGTTTTTAAATAGAAAAGAAGATTTATCTGTGGAGAAGGGGGTGATTATGTGTATTTCGAATAGTAGTCCCAACAAAGTTACGAAAACAATTGCTGTTAAAATTACACAATAAACATAAAGGAATTTAAAAGATGAAAGCAAATGCACGAACTTTTTTTTAGTGGCCAAGTTTAGATACAGACATTGAATCTTATGTAAATAATTGTAAAATTGGTTTAGGGTTTAGTAAAGCTAAGTTAATATCATGTGAAAAAGGAACATGCACGTTTGAGAGGGTGCATGCTGATTTTCTGAGTCCCATAAGAAATAAAATGATTTTAATAATCATTGATACTTTTACAAAATGGCCAGAAGCATTTATTATGAATAATTTGACTGTTGGGGAAACTATTGAAAAATTTAGAGATTGTCTTGCTCGGTTTCATTAACCTAAAGTAGTTGTTACAGATAATAGCCCTTACAGTTTTTACATAATAATGGTATTAAATACTCTGCATCACCACCATATCATCCAGCAACAAATGGGTTTGCAGAGAATTTTGTTAAGACATTTAAAAATGCTGCCTTGAAAGGAATGAAGGGTGATTACAACTGTAATAATTCTTTACAAACTATAATCGGTAAGTTGTTGTTCTATTATAGAAATTCAGTACACTGTACTACAGGTGTATCGTTCCCCAGTCTTGTATTTAAACATAAAGTTAAAACCTGATTGAATTTGTAATGTACATGTAGTGAAAATCAGAATTCTAAATAAATAGATAATAAATTAAACAGAGACGAATTTAAACTTTTCAAGTGGGGGATAAAGTCCTTTGTAGAGATTATCGTTATCCTAATCGTAAAACATGAGCAAAAGCAATTTGGATAAGACCAGACCAGAAAAGATTTTGATTGATCTGATTCTAACCACGATAGTCTTAAATGAAACCATTGTAACTGATATAACTAATAATAATATTATAATTAGTACCAATGGTGCTCCTTTCTCAGCTTTAAGAGAGGAGGAAGTGTTAAAACCAAGTGATATTGAAGCGAGAAATTTTGAAGAGCCTTGTAATGTAATAGCAAATGAAACAGTGGTTAGTAATGTTAATGAGAAATCAGCAGAGACCAAAGAAAGCGTGGCAGTAGTTTCAAGTAGACCAAAAAAAAATGTAAAACCACCTGTGCTTTTAAACTTGTAGCGGAGTGGTATTATAGTATATTATAAAAGTCATAGAGAAAAGAAGAAGAAAGTTAACGAACACATGTAATGTCAATTGCCAATATAAAAAGGTTTTTTAATTATTATTTCCCTGTTATTTAAAAATACAAGTTGTATACAACTATAAAACTATGTTTAATCATTTATATTCTTCCTCCACTATTATCACACTACATATGATTAAATACTGCGACTCATGAGGAAATTAGCAGAACATAATAACACAATAACACCAAATTTTATTTCTGAGCATTAATCCAATAAACAATTTTTAAGGTCTTATTTCGTCTGTCTGTAATATGAGTCCTCCACGCATCCCTAATAGATTCTTATTCGAGGCACGAGACTAACAAAGACCAGAAATAAAAATAAAAGAGAGGAACGACAAGATAACCAGCGAGAGGCAGCGTACCTTGTCAATAGTGGCTGATGTTCGGAACGGTGGGATTAGGAGATCGGCGCGATAATGGACCGATGGACAGGCGGATAAGAACCTTTTTTCGACATCCAAGCCACTAATTCCCGCTCGATTGTCATCTAGACAACGATATTTCCAAATCCGAACCACCTATCGCCCGTCGTATCTACATAATTTCTTGCAAATTAGGACCTTTTTGTTGGCGTGATGACTCCTTTTACAAAAATCGATTAACTTGTCGAGATAAAGAAGGGTGAATTTTGGAAATTTAAAAATTTGGAAAATCTTGACGTTAAACTGTATAGATATAATCAATATTGAATTGAACAATAGGCTTTAAAGTATTGATCATTTAAACGTGCAATCGAAATAATTATTGACAAGTTCTATTTTGGTTTAAAGTGTTGTAATTTAGCTAAATTACAACACTTTAGCACTTTTCGTCACTAAACGCCAAATTAAACAATAGAAGAAATATTTTTAACAGATTCTTCAGACCCCATACACATTCGTGTATACTTACACGGTATACATGCACAAGTTTATTGTACAAGTATACTGGAACGTGTGTTTGGCAATAGTTGCACAAGTATGTTTATTATACAAGCGCATGTCGCGGACTTGCGGAAATTTTGGAATTTTTGTTTGTGCATGTCAGATTTGCGCGAGTATATTGAGCGTGCGTTTGAAAGACTTGTACAAGTTTGAAACAGTTGAGTTTTGACCATTCGTATAGACCAGTGGTTCTCAACCTTTTTGTGGCGACGGAACACTTTTAATTACCGAAAAAAATTGCGGAACACCAAAGCAATAACATGCATATATTGATAAACAAATTAGGATTACCACATAAATTCTGTAATAAACTTTATTATACGTACTCAAATTTGTAAAATTTTACTTAAAATATGAAAACAAAAAACATTTTTAAAATGAACAAAAGCGTAATTCTCAAAATACATCATATGAGTAAATACTTCAAATTAGTGAGACACTTGTGCCTGGTGTCGTTTGCAAATTTGCTAAATATCAGGCCTGATGTGGGAAAGAGCTACTCTCATTTCTTGTTCTAAGTTTAGCAGCCTTTCCCGTTTCTTATTTTTAATGTTTGTTAAAGATGAGAACCCAAATTCACATAAATAGGACGTTGAAAACTGTATTAAAATACAAATCGCTTTTTTGGCAAAAAGTGGATATTCCTCTTGGACCAAGATCCAAAATTCCTGAACATTCACTTCTGAAAACTTAATTTTCAGAGTACGATCAGATAACAACGAAATAAATTCTTCTTCTTGGTTCAGAGAAAACTGGAAATTGGCTGTATTACTTGTGCTAAAAGGACTTCTTATCCAGTCATATTTTTCTACGTTCAGAGATGGAAAATACCTGGCAATTGTCTCCTCTAATAGTAATAAGTGTTCTGTAACTATATGAGTGATTTCTTGTTCTTTATCTTCATCACCTTCATTCTGAAGCAGTGGAAACATATCCAGTTTATTAGTCTCTAAAATGCGCTTCTTCCAAAATGACAATTTTTTCTGGAAAGCTGACAGCTTGTCCGTGGATGTTAAAATATTTTCATTTTTGCCTTGCATACTTGAGTTAACGCCATTTAAATAATTAAAAATATCGGCCAAATATGCCACTTTAGTGCACCATGCATCATTTTCAAAATATGTGGTAAATGTGTCATTACCTTCTTCTTGGAAAAAAGTTAACAGCTCCGTTCTAAGTTCATAAATTCGACATAATACTTTGCCCCTTGACAACCATCTAACTTCAGTGTGCAGCAACAAACATTCATACTTTGATTCCATTGAGATGCAGAGTTGTTTAAAAAGACGGGTTTTTAGTGGTCTTGATTTGATGTAATTCACGACATTAACCACTTGGTCTAATACAGATTTCAAAGTAGCTGGTAGCGTTTTTGAAATTAGAGATTCTCTATGCAAGAAACAGTGCGTAGATATGATATTTTCATTTCGCTTTTTTGCAAGGGTACAAAAACCTTTTATGGAGCCTACCATGGAAGGGGCACCATACGTACAAATTCCTACGCAAAAGTCCCATGATATATTTTTTTTTCTAAATATGACGTTATGGAATCAAATACATCCTGACCTGTTGTACGTGCTGTAAGTTCTCTGCAGCATAAAAACTGATTGACTATTTCACCTTCGTCGACAAATCGAATAAATCCTAATAAATGAGCTTTGCCACTAATATCAGTGGATTCGTCCACCTGCAATGCAAAGTTTTTTTTGTAAAGTTTATTTGTAACTTTTTCCTCAATATCTGCAGATAAATCAACAATCCTCCTTCTTATTGTATCATCCGACATAGGAATTTTCCGTATTTCGTTTTGTGCATCGTTGCCAAACATAATTTTGACCATCTCACAACATGCTGGTAATATAAGAGATTCTGCAACAGTGTGTGGTTTCTGTTTCAAAGCAATTAATTCGGCGACCTTATATGAAGCTATTTGTGCTTTGTCGGAAATTGTTAGCGACCTTTCAAATTGTTTCGCTTGTTTAGCTTGTGTCTCCAAAAGTCGCTTGAAATAATCTTTATTTTTTGAAGCTACACTAGCGTGTTTGGTAGTAAAATGGCGTTTTAATTTAGCCGGAGCCATTGCGCTATTAGCGAGTGTCTGCCCACAAACAATACACTTGGGAATTGGACAGTCTTCTTCCCCAGTCCAAATCAAGCCATAATCCAAATATTCATTCAAATATTGCCGGTTCAACATTTTTTTGCTGCGCTTCGATTTGTCATCAACCCCACTTCGTAAAGTTCCAGTATCTCCGCTGGTGCTCGCTTCATCATCATTAATTATGAGTTGTTCCACAGTAGTTTTTCTTTTAAGTTTGAGGAACTTATCCATTTTAATTTATTCGTCTCTAAACAAAATAATGCGGATGAATGCTTCACATTTTGTATAAAATATGCAATTACTTACCTTATAAGCCGTACGTAAACGTTATCATAAAAAAACTGACACAGCGATTTTCACGTATTACGTTTGTGCAATGTAACAAATTCAACATTCAGTTGCAGACTGTGGCGTGGGTGACTCAGATTGGCTGTGGCCACTGCGGAGCTCAGCGCTCAGCGCTTATAAAATCCAACGTGTGCACTGTGTCGACGCGGTGTTTTCACGTTGGGCAAATGAATTTGCCATAGGGTAAATTTGGGAAATTTACGCTGCAGAATTTTATTAAATTAAAATGTACGTAAGTGGCTATTTTAAAATTTGAAAATATTTATTTGAAAAGAGTAATTTAGCAAAATGGTATGTAGGATTGCGAGTATTTCGCGGAATACGTAGAAGGAATTCGCGGAACACTAGTGTTCCGCGGAACACCGGTTAAGAACCACTGGTATAGACTGACGATATTGTTGTTTCCGATAGACTGGTGCAGTGCAATACGACTTAAGTTATGACCAGTCACATGAAAAATGGACATCGAGAATGTCTCGAAGAATTTATTTCGATTTACGAACAGGAGCCATGTCTGTGGTCCGTATAAAGCAAAAAGTACCACGATTGGGAAAAAACGAGAGACAGCATATAAAAAATGGATACAAAAATTGAAAGAAATCGACCCAGAAGCAGAGTGTTGTTTTGTATTTGAAAAAATTAAAATATTTTTCCCTACATCTTCATTTAATTCAGCCCAGACACTTTTCCTTCACTTGCAAAGTATTTCATAAACTCGTTTCGTATATCTTTGGCTAATACTGGTACATTACAAGGATAAGTTCATTGTAAAAGCTTGTAAATTTGAATTTTACGTTGTTGAACAACTTGCCATCAATACCGACTCAATATATTTACCTTTAAGTCGATGGCTGTGTGAAATATAAGGAAACAGGCTGCTAGAATCTTCTTCTTCTTCGGCTTTTCCCATTATGAGTTCGCCGGTTTCGTCCTCCACAGCACTCTATTCTCCCAGTCACCTTCTCTGAGGTCTCTATCTATCATAGCATTTCCGATGTATGTTTTCCATCTTGTAGCAGGTCTTCCTCTCCGTCTTCTTCCCGGCGGGTCCCAGTTTAATATTCTTTTCGGCCACCTGTGCTCTGGCATTCTTTGTACATGCCCGTACCACTGCAGGGCTCTGTTTCCAACTTTTTTGTAATTGAGCATTCTACTTCCATTCTGTTCCATATTTCCTCTGTTCTTATTCTATCCGCTCTTGTGATTTGTAGACATCTTCCCATAAAGTCCAGTTCAACTGTTCTTATTTTATTTTATATTGTTGTTTTCATTGGCCATACCTCCGCTCCATATAGGGTAATATTCATCACTATGCTTTGAAATTTCCTCTTTTTGTTTTCTTTGGTTATAGTGTTGTTCCATATCACTCCATGAAGTGCTCTTGTGGCTTGTTATCCCCGTGCTATTTTCATTTCTATACCTTTCATACAAGTACCATCTCGGCTAATCATTGACCCTAAATACTTAAAAGCCTTACAACTCTTAATAGTCTCTTCTTCTAAACTTAAGTTCAAATCTGCAATCTCGGGTCCAATACATAAGTATTCGATCTTGCACATATTTATCTTGAGTCCCAAAAGTTCATCTTCTTCCTTTAATTTCCTTATCATATATTCCATATCCTCCCTGTCTTGTGCAAAATGACTCGACCATCTGCGAAAAGAAAAAAGAAAAGAAGACTAGAATCTGCTGAAATAAAAATGTTCCAGACAATTACAGACCTATTACCATAGTACCAATATTAAATAAAATTGGTGAAATCTTAATTAAAGATCGTATATCAAATTATTTGGAGAACAAACTAATTACATCTAGATTTCAATTTGGTTTTAGAAAAAAAACTGAACAACTGAAGTTTTATTAGAAGTAATAGAACATATTGCTCACGGTCTTAATGCAGGTGAACCTACTAATGGATTAATGTGTGACCTTACAAAATCTTTTAATTGTGTGGATATTTAAACACTATTGAAGTATTAGAAACAAAATTGGAGTAAAGGTAATGGATTTTGACAAGAGCTGTGACCTTGTAAATAACAAGTAAACTTGTTCACTAAATCGGCATAACTCATAGCACTTGTTAAAATCCATTATCTCTACTATGGAATAAGGGATACCATATACGAAATTTTAAAATCATATCTTACAGGAAGAACACAGATTTTTGCATTTAATAATCAAGAATCTAATCCTCCACCGGTTTCAACCGAAGTACCACAAGGATCAGTTTTGGGACCTCTGCTATTCTTGATATATATACTTGATTTACCAAGTGCGTTGGAAAACACCAACTGTGTTCTTTTTGCAGATGGTACTCTGCTACAGCATGGCTACAGCCTTATTATGTAGAGGTAAAACTGATTACAGTCAGGAAATATTAGAAAAATCTAATTTTTGTCAATTTGTCATTCTGTTGGTTAATGTTGGCGGTCTGTTATTGTGGCATACCTCTGAGTTCACACTTATGACAAAGGGAGAGTGATCAGAAGACAAGTAAAGTGATGATTGTATATTTAAGTAATTAGAAGTGATGCCGTTTATGACACAGAAATCAATGAGGTCCAGTATTTTTCGCCTGTCAGTAGGCCAGTAGGTAGGTTGACCTGTGGTTAGAGTGCTATGCTTGTTTGTCACGGTACTTTTGAGTACCAGTTGCCTAGTTTACAGATTTTCATTTTTCTAAAAGCGTTTAAAATCTTGAGCTTTTTTTATATGTAAAAAAATATTCTTATTTTGGGCTCAGCATAATTTTGAAAAAGCCAATAAAAGATATACTACCCACCAACCAATTGTAAAAAGTGCTACAGGTGAAGATATTACAACGCCACAGGAACAAGTCAAAAGATGGCATTAATATTTTAGCGAATCTCTAAGTGCAGTCCCAACACCACCAGAAGACGCAGAAAACCTAATACCCAATATCCAACTGAGAATTAACACCAACGAACCAACAACGCAAGAAATAGAAATGGCCATAGAAAAACTGAAAGCACACAAAGCAGCCGGCCCTGACAATATTCCACCAGAGTTGTTAAAAGCTTGCCCAGGTACAGTGGCAGAGCTAATTCAACCACTCTTGAAAAGGGCTTGGAGAGAGGAAAAGTTCCCCAAAGAATGGAAAACGGGATTAATAATAAAGATACCAAAAAAGGGTGACAGAAGATATTGCGAAATCTGGAGAGGAATCACACTTCTGAATACTATAAATAAATTAACAGCAATAATTATAAACAACCGACTAACAAACAGTGTAGAACCAATGTTGAGGAAGGAACAAGCCGGTTTCAGACCAAACAGATCATGCGTGGACCAAATTAACACACTAAGAATAATTGTAGAACAGTCACAGGAATTCAACTCTCCTCTCTTTGTGTGCTTTGTGGACTTCAAGAGAGCTTTTGACACGCTGACACATGCGGCCATATGGAAAGCACTGCAGGAAATAGGAATACCAAAAAAAAATAGTAAATCTCATCAAAGAACTCTACAGTGACACAGAAAGCAAAATCCTACACAACGGCATAACATCTGACCCAATAGCTATGCTAAACGGAGTAAAGCAGGGCTGTGTTTTATCCCCCATACTATTTAACATTGTACTGGACTCCGTACTAACAAAGGTAAACTCTAATAGAGGAATTTACTGGGGATTAACAAACAGACTGGAAGACCTAGATTACGCTGATGATATATGCCTCCTAGCACATACAAAACAGGACATGCAACTCCAAGTAAACAAAGTACAAGAAGAATCAAAGAAGGTTGGTCTAGAAATAAACATCAACAAAACCAAAGAAATGCGATTTGGTACCAGAAACAACCAACCTATTATGATCAACGACCAGAAAATTGGGAGAGTAGCGGAATTTGTATATCTGGGCAGCATAATTGACTGTAATGGGGGTACAGAGCGTGATGTACATGAAAGAATAAATAAGGCTCGCAACGCCTGCAACATGCTTAACAACATATGGAAATCCAGGATTTACCCAACTAAAACGAAACTAAAAATCTTCAACACAAATGTAAAAGCTGTATTACTGTATGGCTGCGAAACGTGGAAGATATCAGCACCCATAGTACACCAATTACAAGTTTTCATCAATAGAGCGTTACGAAAAATCCTTCGTATATTTTGGCCTAACCGAATCTCCAATGAAAATTTATGGAACCAAAGCAACCAAGAAAATGTCATAAAGCAAATAAGGCGAAGAAAATGGAGATGGCTGGGCCACACACTCCGTAGACCGCCAAATGACATTGCCAGGACAGCGCTGGATTGGAATCCCCAACGCCGACGGAAAGTAGGCAGACCTAAGGGAACTTGGAGAAGGACAGTACTGGAGGAAGGGAGAAAAATGGGAAAATCCTGGCTTGAAATCAAAGCACTAGCCAGAAATAGAGTTCGCTGGAGACACTTTGTGGAAGCCCTATGTTCCTCTTAGTAATCTTGGGACTATATATACTATATATATAATTTTGAAAATTTGCAATTTTTTTTTGCAGACCCTGAATTGCAAAATTATTATGCAGAAACTATTAAATCGATCCTAATGAAATTCAGCAAACGTCTCAGTCAAATTATAACGTTTTCTAGGCAAAATATGAAGGTTGTAAGTTATGTCTAAGGAGTAGAAAAAAGAAAAAGCAAAAATTCAATTTTTTGCACTTTTTTATCAATTATTGCTATTTTTTAAACAATAAACATTAAATTTTCATTTTGGAGCTAGTCAAATACTATATAAAATTGAAAAACGAAACTTTTACCTATTTTACCGAAAGTTTTTTTTGTTCGAGCAATACCTCTCGAGTTATAAACGAAAATATGAGCGCAAAAAGGAAAAAATTTCGATTTTTTTTTAAATTCTGTTAAATAAAAAGTTAAGCACAAGGCTTGCGACTGGCACACATCGTGATTATTGATACAGAGTACATCCTGAAGTGATTCCAGCAAAAAATCGACTCCTATGGAAAATGTCCATTATGGTCTGCTTTTCGACAGATTCCGCTTGACTATATGGTTTTGTAAATAGTTCGAAAATGTTTTCTGTCATGTCAATCTTTTACTTATAATTTATAGTCTTTATTTATAATATTAATAACTATTATTTATAATTTTTATATGTGACAACTGTGATATCGAACTGCCGAGTATTGATTGGCTGAACCGAGAAGTTGATTGTTTGCATAAATAAAAAACTAAATCGATCATCTTTAAAATACATTCCAAACATGACTAAGAAAAACTACTTGCTATATTTATTTAGTCATAGTCATTCATAAGCAGAAAATCATCAATATCCATCTTGAGGAAGGGTGCGGGTGATGGGTGATGGGTGTCGTGACAACTGGCGGCAGGTAATCGATATTTCATCACGGTAAAAGGAAAAGGGTGAAATCGTAGATAGCATCCCTGCCTACGCCACCCTTTAAACTGCAACTTACGCCCTTTCACCTTCCATACCTTTCCTAGATCGCGTATTCGTAATGTACAAGAAATTCTTTGTAAAATAATAAACTAAGAGATATCGGCAGTTAAGTCTCCTTACTAAAACTGATTAAATTGTTTTCCGAACTATTTAGAAAATTGTGTGCAATGGAAAAATAAAGGGCGTACATTCAGAAATATTTTTCAAAATAAAATATTTATTTTTAATAAATCTTTAAAGACACATAATCCTTGTACGACAAGCAAGATAAACTAAAAGTTTACTACTTTTGCGCCCAAAAAATCTAGCAGCACTTTGCTCATATTTCAGAAGTGTTAAGAAATGATGTTTCGTGTGCTATACTGAATGCTGTAACAAAAGAAAAATATAATGAAATTATAAGTTTAGGTGAGGATACTTCACCTCGTAACAACAATGAATGCAAAGAAGTGAAAAGAAACAAACAAAGGAGGAAACTTATAGTAGGCAAAAATGAATCCATTCAAATAAACGGCAAGGAATATATAGGAGTTCCAAAAATGGCAAATCTTCACTTACCTATACCGGGTGGCTTGGGTAGGATTTATTTGCATTATCTACAGTGTAATTAAGTTTCCTATAGAAAGTCTTATTATTATCCCAGATTTAGCCATATGGCTCACACTCCCTCTAAGGGAAAAATTCACTCATCCCAGATACCTACGGTATTAAAAGGATTGAGCTCTGGTGGGACTCTTTCCATATTATCGAGCCCTAGGTGACTTGGTATGTTGGAGTATAGCTCTATAGGAGTACAGCTATAGGAGTACAGCTTTATGTATGACCTTATAGAGATATTCATTTAGATCCAGTTGTTTCGTGTTCTCTAGGAGGCTTTTGGGAATACCACCAGTGGTAGATAGAATAATAAGTACAGTACGACCAGGATAGCAATAGACGTGAACTGCACGTTAACCGTTGTAGGGCTGCAGAATTCATTTGTGGGTGTAAAGCAAAATAAACCCAAGCTGGTTATGTTGTGACGTAGGACATAATTCGGTATTTTGCTTTACACCCACAAATGAATTCTGCAGCCCTACAACGGTTAACGCGCAGTTCACGTCTATTGCTATCCTGGTCGTACTGTACTGTCTAGGTACTTTCCATTCTCCATTGTCTCCTGATTTGTATTTCTAGATCTCTGTACTTGGCGATATTTTCGTTGTATTAAACACGTAAATTATTGGCGTTGTGTATCGCCACATCAATAAGGGTTGTTTACCTAGTAAGTTTATTAACTAGTATGAGATCCGGTGTCTATTATGGACCACTGGTTGGTCTGTAAGCACAGTGCGGTCCCAGCATAGCTTGTAGTTGTCATTTTCAAGCATTCTATCAGGGACGTATTGATAATAAGGAAGATGGTCGGTTTGGAAAAGTCCCAGTTTGTTAGCTAGTTCTTGGTGGATAATCTTTCCTACTGAGTCATGGCCTTCTTTATAATCAGTACTGACAAATACCTGGCAGCCACCGGTAAGATGTTGGATGGTTTCTTGGGCTTGGCATCCATATCGGCATTTGTCATTTTGGACTTTAACAAGGGTTATAGTTTATTCGTCTTCCGGGTTTGGACCGTGTCATTTGTGAGTGACCCAAAAGTGGGTTCATCTCGACGTTTCGCTACAATTGTATGTAGCTTCTTCAGGAGAACAAAAAAAGGAAAAAGAAAGAAAGAAGAAAACAAAAGAACAGGAAGATGGGTAGTTAGCAACGGTAACTCAGTTACTCAACGCAACCAGAGGCGAATACTAACTACCAAGATGGGCATTTGGTCACAGTAACTCAACTACTCAACGCAGCCAGAGGTGAAAACCAAATGCCAGGACAGGGATTCACGTCCAACAGCTCAGAACACTAACGCGTCGAGAGGCGGGGAGTGAATCCGACGATTACTCCGCTACCGCTCTATTTATAGTCGCGGTGCCTGTCGTGTCGGGACGTATCGGCACACTTCGTGGCGCGAACGTCAAGAAGCGCGCGCTGGCCAATCATGTGGCTGCATCGTGGTGGCGGGACCGGACGGCGGTTCTAGACTGAGATTCCAGATGGGAGACAAGTAGTATCCTTCCTCTCGATTGATATTATGGGGATTTTTTCGGATCTCTAGAGATTCGCGGATTTTCCTGGAATAAAAGAAGGGGCTTTTAGAAATAATATGGGTTTTTTCGAACAATATGGAATGACCGGTTTCTTGGCAGTGTTCTGCAACTGCAGAATGGGAGAAAAGACCTGATCGAATGCATCTTTGATGCTCTTGAATCCGAGTTTTGACGGAACGACCAGTTTCGCCAATATACACATGTCCACATGAACAAGGAATAGAATAGACACCACAGGAAGATAGGGGCGGTAATGGGTCCTTAGGAGAGGGTAGATATTGTGAGATTCTCTTGGGTGGTCGAAAAGTAGTCCTGATACCTTCTTTGCGAAGAATTTTGCCAATCCTATCAGTGACATTTCGAATATACGGAAGAAAAGCCACAGGAGTATTACCCGAAGATTCTGAATTTGTCGTCCTAGGGTGTAAAGGGGGATGTAGATGTCGGTGTGTAATATTTTGAATTGTGGACTTGGAGTAACCGTTGGCGACAAGGGTTTTTTGCAGATGGCCAAGTTCTTCTCTAAGGTTGTCGGGTTCAGAAATCGAAATGGCCCGATGGATGAGAGAGTTGATCACAGAATTCTTTTGGGCAGGATGGTGGTGTGATGAAGCATGTAGGTAACGATTCGTGTGAGTCTTTTTTCTATAAACAGAGTGACCCAATCGGCCATTGGGCTTGGAGGTGACTAACACATCGAGAAAGGGAAGGGACCGATTATTTTCTACTTCCATTGTGAATTTTATACTCGGATGTTGTGATTTAAGATGATCTAGGAAGGGAGAAAGGGTATGTTGACCATGGGGCCAGATGATAAATGTATCATCAACGTAGCGGAACCAGACTTTTGGTTTTAAGGGGTAAGATTCTAGGGCTAAAGACTCAAAGGCTTCCATGAAAATGTCAGCAATGACAGGGGAAAGGGGAGAACCCATTGGTGTTCCAGATATTTGTTTGTAGAAATTGCCTCTAAAAGAAAAATATGTTGAAAGGAGGCATTTTTCCGCAAGATCTGCCAAAACCAAAGACTTGTTATCATTGGTCAAGTGATCTCGCAGAACAACTAGAGAGTCATGTATGGAGATATTGGTAAATAGTGAATAGGGAAATTTTTACTATTAAGATGTGAGCGGAGTAGCTGTTTTACTCTTCGTATGAACTCTGATGTTAATTCGATTTTCATTTGTTTATGGTCAATTCTCCGCGCTTGTTTACTCCTAGATATTTATACATGTGTACATAAATTAAATACATGTGTACGTGTATACATTTTCGCCCATAGCCTCGTTGTTTTGGCCATTTTGCATATCGAATCCTCCGGGCTGAACCTTTCCCTATACTATGTTTAGTATACGAGATTTGTCTAACCCAACGTGCATACTGATATCATTTCCAAAATTTCTACAGTTTTTAGCATTTGATCTAAGTGATTTCGAGTGGAAGCCATTAGGTTCAAATCATCCATATAAAATAGATGATTAAGTTTCGCCCCTACAGTATTGTTGTTTTTAATGCTAAAACCTGAGTCAGTGTTGTTCAATTGCTGGGATAGTGGGTTCATCGCTAGACAGAACCACAATGGACTCAGCGAGTCTCCTTGGAATAGGCCGCGGTTAATTGCGATATTTTCCGTTCCGATATTGTTTTCACTAGGTATTTGGAGGTGAATTTTAGTCGTCCAATCTGTCAATATATGTTTTAAAAAGGTCACTATATCATCGACATCGACTTTACATCACATCGACTTTATATATTCTTAATATATCTACCAGCCATTCATGCGATACTGAGTCAAAGGCTTTCTTATAGTCAATTATTAATATATTATTATTATTATATCATTATCAATCGTATGACAATGCCTTCTTTCAATTAACAAAACATTGAGAGAGTTGCTCACTTTAAACATGAAATTTAAAATAATCATTCCATAAACTTTTTGATTTCTAGTAATGTTTACTTTCACGAACATTGTACAAGTTGAGTTTTCGTCGTATTCGATATAATAATATTTCCTGCAATGCAGTTTTTTAATTTTGATAATGTAGCTAATAGATTTTGATCTGTACTTTTGTTTTTAAGATTATTTTACTAGTCGTGGAATTCTGCGTACTGAAAACTTTTAATACATGTATTTAATTTATTTCGTACGTTTTGAAGCAGCGGTAATCTTCGACCTAACCGTTTTTCAAGAGTTTGTGTTTCTTTGAGAGCCAATTAAAACCGTAAATCAAATATAAGGTCAGAGCCAGCGTAATATAGAGGAGCAATGAGCAGAAGAGCCAAAGAGCAGAAATTCTATAGAGCGAGAGCCGCATGAACCTGCACTCTTAGTCGACTTAAATAAACAAGTCATGATTAATTCATAATGTAAACAGTGATTCCATTTCGAAAGAGCAGGAAATACATCAAACGTTGGCGAAGGGGATGTGCGACGGGGCGATGGTAATCGATACGATGAAGTCCAAAGTCATTCATTTGTGTTTTCATCACAATTTCGAATCAAATCGATTAAATAAAGAGCATATATAATATATAAAACTTATTTACGCAGATAATACAGTTGCATTACAACTGAAAAATAGGCAAATGCCTCTTACTTCAGTACAAACAAAAAAATTTATATAGGTTACTTCAAATTTGTCAATATATATAAATGTAAACTTAACTATTTACAGTAACTACTAAATTAACAAGTCCCATTATCAATCCCATAATCAAGTAATATGGGAATTACTGGCGTATGTCTTCACCTTGTTGTATAATGGACCACTGGAGTGGACAAAAGCACATATTAACAACATCTACAAAAAATAAGATACAAAGAATTGTTCAAACTACAGGGGGCTAAGTGTCATAAATTCACTCTCACGTCTGTATGGAAAAATATTAAAAAATAAAATTGAAAAAAAATGACAGATGTAGAAGAACAGAATGGCTTTCGTGCAGGCAGATCCTGCATGGACAGTATATTCTCGCTAAAGCAAGTTATCGAGAAAAGATTAGCCCACAACCTTTCAACTCATATAGTCTTTATAGATCTGACAAAGGCATACGATAGTGTACCACTTTCAATGCTTTGGGTAGCAATGGAAAAACAAGGAATAAGCAAAAAAAATATACAAGCAGTACAACAGCTCTACAAAAATATGACGGCAAACATTAAAACTGGAAATAGATTAACTAGAGAAATTTCTATTAGTAAGTACCTAAAGCAAGGCTGCTGCATAGTACCTACACTCTTCAAAATATATCTAAATAAGGCACTCTCACTGTGGAGAAGAAAGTGCTGCAATATGGGTATCCTAATCGGAGATGATAGATTGTAAACGATACACTTCGCTGACGACCAAGCCATTCCAGCTGAAGACGAGAGTGATATAAGCCACATGCTTAGAAAACTGGAAGATGAGTACACCAAATGGGGCCTCACAATTAATATACAAAAAACTGAGTACTTAGTTGTAGGAGAAAAACCAGAAAGCCTACAAATCGAAATGGGAACTATAAAACCAACAGACAATTTTAAGTACTTGGGAGTCCAAATAACATCAAAAGCAGGAAGTAGCGAAGAAATATATTCCAGGATTGGTCAAGCAAGATCAGCCACCAGACAGCTACACGGACTATTATGGAATAAAAAAATAACAAAAGAAAATAAAAGAAGAATTTATAAAACAATAATAGAAAGTATTGGACTGTACGGCGCCGAACTCTAGGAAATAAACCAAAGAAACAAATCAAAAATTAAGGCCATGGAAATGAACTACTGGAGACGATGTTGCCAGCTCACTAGACTTGATAGGGTGAGAAACGAAGATATTCGGAGAGAAATGGAAATCGATCTAGACATAATAGACACAATCGAAGCCAAAAGACTTAACTGGTATGGACACCTTCAGAGAATGCCGGAAAACAGATGGCCAAAAAAAAATAGAAGAATGGACTCCGCCAACTAGAAGAAAACGAGGTAGACCAAGACGATCCTGGAGAGACGATGTCGACGATGCAATGACCGCTAGAGATCTAACAACTGAAGATTGTTTCGACAGAAAACGCTGGAAATTAGGATGCGAGAAGCGGCGCCAGCTGTAGAAGACTCGCTTGTTATATATACTAAATTAACGAAAATTAGGATTATCCCTTTCAATTATCACGAATTTTTTTATATTTATAGTCGGTTCACAATTTGTCGATAACACTACAAGTTTAACCCTACTTAGAGAACCGAAATACAGAGAGGATAGGTAATACGATATAATAGTAAAAACCAACCTGAAACTGACGGTTTAAGATGTTTTCGACTAACCCACCTTGTATCTGAAGGAATACAATACAGCAATCAACCTTATAATCTGATTACGAAGGTATTTTGGTTACAGATGACCGACCAGTGTAGAGTATATGATTAAAACATTTATTTGAACTAAATAAATATATTTTTTAAATTGTATTTTTGTTTTAATAAAACTTCTTTATTTTATTCAAAATAAAAAGTTTCTTTCCATTTGTAAAAGATACATTTATTTAATTAGGGGGAAAGGCGCCAAATGTCGCCTGGCAAAATTTTCAATGTGTTTTAAATGTATCCATTATTTTCGAATCCGGAGAAAACTAATATTTTTGAAAAATTTAAACGCAGAACTACTATTACTTACCTTATATAATTACGATTAGAAAACTATTCAAATTCAACATAAATAGGATCAACTTCGGAACCCGAGTCGTCTTGAGGGTTAATAATTAGCGGTTATGTCTTTACGGTCGCATCAATTATGTTATCAAGATTCCACATTTTTTGTTCTTCTTCTATTACATGTCTTACTGCATCTTTCCAGTTTTGTTCTGTAATATGTTGTAAAGACTCATATAACAATTCACGTACAGCTTGTATTTTATATGACGTATTTTTTCTAGCCACATAACTTTTCATTTGTGCCCAAATGAGTTCAATTGGATTTATTTCGTAGTGGTAGGGTGAAAGTCTAAGGACTGTGATGTTTCGCCTTTCCGCCATTTTGTCAACTACGTATTTCTTGAACTTAGATTTGTGTTGCCGGGCAATTTTTAAAAGTTCTGCTTTTACCATTCCATCTTCGTAAGGCAGATACTTATTCCGCAGCCAGTCAAGAATATCCTGTTTCTTCTACGCAGATTGCATTATATGTTTAATGTTTTCCATTATTTAATAATAAAAATGTTTAATTAATGTGTTTTTTTCTGTGGTCGATTATGGAACCACAACGACATGTACCAGAGTCAACATACCTAATCAAGCTGTGGTCGAAATTTCAACCACCTAAAACAACCAACAAGGAGTGAAAATACGAATGAAAGTGCAATAGTGGACCATTCGATAATTATAATCTGCAAATAATTTATTTATATTACCAAAAAATAATTCTGCCCAAAGTGCTTAAGTTTGGATCTATGTTTAAAAATACCCTCATTTTATTTATTTATTTTTTTTTAACTAACCTTAACATCTTAGTCCTAATAGGAATAACCAACTACCTGAGTCGTTATTCTACTAACCAAAAATGACACGTCACAACGATATCGCTATAGATAATTAAAAAGAGGGCATTCTCACCCTAATAAATAGCTTCCCTGAATCGTGGATTTCCAATTGGAAATTGTTCGATTCAAAACAAATGCGAGAAGCATTGTTTCCACAAAATGTGATGCTGCTATTGCTAAAACAGCTATTGCCATTGTGATTACTATTGCCGGCTTTTCAATCAGCGCGATTTGAGTTGGTCCCCACTTCGCGTTTTCAGGATAAAAGTGTAATTTCTGTAAATCCCTACGTGCATGATCATTTCGGACAGGAAAGGGCCGGCCCTTTATTATTATGTTACTCAACACTTGCCAATATGACAGTTAATATATACCATTTATGGGCTTTACGTACAGGAAAAATCGAAATATATCCAGGATCTAGGAAATGTGAGAAAACTTTTAGACTTTTGGAGTCTTGATTGGAAATTTACAGGATATAATATAAGCCATTCATGGTAGAATATTAGGTTACGTAACTGAATAATAAAAAATGTTGCCCAATTCCTACGCGGAATTGATATATTGTCCGAATTGTACAAAACCGAGATACGCCTATTCTGCAATATGGAGATTTTAAATTGGATGCTTCCAATGTTACCAGATTTACCTTTTTTTTTGATAGCATTAGTCAATTACTGGACAAAATCTACAATAACGACCATACATAAAAAAGGCAGCTTCCATAAATGCGACAATTATAGAACTATCTCTCTTATATCCCATGCCAGCAAGATAATGTTACATATTATCAATGACAGACTAAAAACATTCCTTCAAAGAGAAATTCTACAAGAGCAAACTGGATTTACCAAAGGTAGAGGTACTCGAGAACACCTTCTGAATATAAGACAGATAATCGAGAAATCTAGGGAATTCAACATCCCACTATACATCTGTTTTATAGATTACCGTAAAGCGTTCGATAGGGTCAAGTGGAGAAACTTATGGCTAATACTAAAAGAAGTAGGCGTACCACAACATCTAATTACGCTTATAACTGAACTATATGAACACACTACTGGATCAGTTAAAGTACTTGACACACTTTCGAACGAGTTTCATCCAGAATGGGGTGTCAGACAAGGATGTATACTATCTCCACAATTATTCAACATATATGGAGAGTATATTATGCGAAGAGCACTTGAAGGATGGAAAAAGGGCATCTCAATAAATGGTCATAAACTAAACAACCTACGTTTCGCAGATGACACAGCCCTTTTTGCAAATAGTCAAGCAGAGCTGATGGAACTTATACGACTGATCGAAAACGAAAGTCAAATATTTGGTCTGCAATTAAACATATCAAAGACAAAGATCATGATAGTGGATAGACTACACAACAATCATCCACACATAACCACAATTGACCAGTTCGAGGTTGTGAGCTCATACTTATATCTGGGATCATTAATCACAAACACAAAGTCATTACAAGAAGAGATTAAACATAGATGTGATCTAGCAAAAGTTGCCACAGCAAAAATGACCAAAATATGGAAGGAATGTCAAAATTTCAAGAGCGATAAAGATGAGGTTGATCAACTGCTTAATATTCCCAATACTGACCTACGGATGTGAATCTTGGACTCTGAGACAATCGGAGAGAAGAAAGATAGACGCCACTGAAATGTTCTGTTGGAGACGAATGTTACGAATTCCTTGGACCGACCGTAGAACAAATAATTCAATTTTAAAAGAGAGCTAAAAGTTAGCCAACGACTCTCTAGTAAAGTCCATCTCCAACAATTAAAATATTTTGGGCATGTTATGAGAGCAAACACAGAAAACATGGAAAGACTCTTAATACAAGGAAAGGTAGAAGGCCGAAGATCACGAGGAAGATCCCCAACAAGATGGATAGATCAAATTACAGGAATATGCCAAAGACCTATGCATGAATTAAAAGAAATGACCAGAGACAGAGATCTCTGGAGACGGACAATACACGACATCACGTCGACCACTACACTCCCCCTGGGGGTCAGGATTGAAGAGAGAGAGTCAATTACTATTTTTCTTGAGAAGAAGTCACAATTTAAGTTTAAAATAAGTTTATTTTGAACTTTTCGATTTTTTTACTTCAAGAGGAAATCGTTCACAAGGAGGACCACAAGGTACACCACATGGTGGGCCACAAGGTGCATCATATGATGGACATATACCCAACCATTAGCCTGCGTACTTTTTTGTTAAATGTTTAGCGGTGGAATACACACTTGAAGCTCAATGCGCATGAGCTCTTCCACCACACAAAGGTTGGCCTTGGCATTCCCATCGCATACAGCTGTCCTGCAAACCATTAGAGCTCTTACACTCGCATCCCACGTACATGATAACCCCTTTCAACTCTCTAGATTTGGCTTGCTTCCGGCAGCCTGGTATTTTCCTTTTCTAAAACAAACCATCATTTTCTGAGGATTAAATGGAACACAAGACGGCTTCATTGAAATTGCAAAGTGAAACCACATGTGTAGGTATGGAAATGTATATAGGGAACCCTGGAGGTATCAATGGCGGTTGTAGCATTTTCAATTTCATTGATTTTTTGAGTATATTGAAACCTCCTCGTATAAAAAAATATATTAAAAACTCCTTATATATTTTTAAAAAATGAAACGAAGAATTTTTCCGTGTTTGTTAGTTCGTATCTTTCAAAGTACCCAAAAGTGTTTCGTCGCCGAGTAATAAAACCATTTGAGAGTTGTTTATTTTACTTCGGCAATTTCTTTTCAAGTTTATGCGTCGCAAAAGGATATGTACGTCGTTTCGTGGTGTCTTGTTATGTCAGCGTTTGTATGTATGCGTTCAATTTTAATAGAATTTCTTCACTCTCGTTGGAACCGCGAGCAAGAGCGGTTCAGCGTTATGTTCAAATTCATGTCCAGTTTGTAAAATTTTCTGTTTTTTCGTTGATTGTGGTGGAAATGGGTAGCAGTAGTGATGGATTTGCTCCAGTATGAAGTGACCAGCATTAATTTGCCGGGAGTAGTGAAGTTTTCGCTCGATATTTCGAGATTTTTGAAAAGTTTGGTTCCTGTTGGAGGGTTCATGTTTTTTTTGAGAGTTCCCGTTTTTCCTGGTGTGTTCCGGCTCCCAATGAATGTCCTGTTCCTGTTTCAGTCCCAAATGGATGTATTTGCTGCTGATCTCCGGATGGATGCTACAGAGATATAACAAGTTCTTTTTGTGAAGTGGAAATATGTAAATCAAGGTAACTGTTTTTTTTTGTGTTCAAATTTTAGACTAAAGACAGACAATTTTTTTTATGAAATAATAATTGCTTTCGTTACATTTAAAATTGTAAATTTTTGGTTGTGAGTTGAGCTGTCAATTTATGTGTCTAGTTTTTTTGAAATTTAATGTTAATTTATGACAGCTCATTTTATTATTTTTTGATTTTACTTTGTTTTGTTAAAAAAAAAAGATTAACCTCCATGCAATTTTGTAACTTTTAAGCAATGGAGTTTGTTAATGGATGACACATCTAAGTTTTTTTGTGTTTTGTTTTTTCTCCATATAACTGTTTGTGGTGACACATAAATAAAGGTTAAATTTTGTTGTCTTAACTTTTTATTTATTTTTTTGAGCCAAACCTTTTTTGATTCTTATTTGAAAAAGATATGTTTTTTATGTTTTGATTTGCTTTCTAATTATTTTCCTAGTTACAACCAGTGGTTGTAATAGGTATAATTAGGCACCTCAATTGTTTCTTGTTTATTTTTATTTTGTTTATCCCAAGAGCCCTTTATTTCATTTTTTTTTGTAGTTGCCCCATTCCAATGCCCTTATCTTTTACTTATTCACGACCCCAGCTTTCCTACGAAACCCTGAGTGCCGTTCGCATCAGTAGCGATTATTTTGCTTGCCCTATCTCCACCCCCAATAGTTTTTCTCCCAATTTTCTATCTTCCGTATTAATGCCCCCTGTGGTAGGCAAAATATATATGTCGTTACACGGTTAATGGTCATATATCTCTATCAGAGGTCCTTTGGACCGACACATGGTACACATGGAAAACACTGTTTATAAGATCACCACATTCATCAATATTCAATTTGACACACACTCTGATTAGCTTTGTTGGAACAATAATAGATTAATTCACATTTAAGTAATAATTTTGGTAAAATTCTAATTTTAAATTGATTTTGGATTAAATTTACATATCAATTTTTTGAGAACGATTTCCGAAGTGGTAATCTAAACCTCAAAAATAAACTTGGTATTTTATCTAGTCATAAAGGTGTTAACTAAATAAAACTTCTTAGTGTCAAATAGTTTTGAAGTAATTCAACAAACAAAGAATTCTGTGATTTTGACATTTATTCATAAAATTAACAATAGCTTTACGTTTAGTAAAAAGATTTGCAAAATAAATTGTATTAATAACTAAAGGTGACAGTGGTTGTTTGTTTTGTTAAAAGCCCTACAATAAAAATGGTTTTAATAAAAAAGAGCGAATTACGATTATAATGATGAGGGCCTACGGCGACAGAAAAAAAAATATAGTAAAGTAACCAACTTGTTTAACGATACTTTGTATCGTTGATAAAATTGTAAAACGCTTTGAGAAAACTGGACCAGTAAAAGATGGCATTCGAACAGGTAGATCAGAAACTGTTATAAATTATAATAAAACTTTAGATTTAATGCAGAGTTTCGTTAAAGATCCATATGCATCTTTACGCAGAACTGCACAAATACATGATGTACGTCATTCTTCAGTCTTGCGTGTATTCCATAAGAATTCATTTAAACCCTAAAATATCCAGTTGCAAGAATTAAATGAAGATGACTATGACCAGTAGAAAACATTTTAGTGAGATAATGATGAATACAATTGTAACTGACGAGAACTTCTTTAAAAAGACATGTTTTTCTGACGAAACAATATTTACACTGGAATGGAATGTAAATCGCCACAATTTAAAGTATTTGAGTGAGTTAAATCCACACTAGATACGTGAAAACCATAATAAAAAATCAAAGAAACAAAATGTATAGTCGAGTATAGTGGGTACTCCGTAAATTGGCCAAATTTTATAAAAGGAAATTTAACCAGCGATTATTTATTATGAAATGCCGCTTCAAAATTTAATTGTACTTACTTTTAAAAAAGTAAGTTTGGAGCCATTTTTTTTGGAGCCAAAGAGCCAAGATATGATTTTAGCAAGAATTTTGGTGTAAATGTTCAGTATTAAGTAAATCAGACATTTTCCGGACAATGGATTGTTAGATTAGGTAGTAGAGGTGTGCTTATTAGTTCTTTTAGACGAACTAGTTCAACAGAACTATTTCACAAAAATGAACTAGTTCAGTGTACTAGTTCGCTAAAGAACTATTTGTAGGACCGACATCGAAATCCAACCCTAACAGAACTGGTTGCCAGATGTTTCGTCTCAATCATCACACAAGCTCGGCGCTGGCCGCCCGTTTACTTCGGTTTTCAGTCAGTCTTTCACTAGTTCACTACCGTCTAAGTAGTTCGGAACTATTTCTTTCTTTCAGTCAGTCTTTCACTAGTTCACTACCGTACAAGTAGTTCGGAACTATTTCTTTCGATCGTATGTTTAGGTTTAAATGATTTAAATTATTATATGATTAGTTAGTTTTTATTTGCAAAAAATTATTAAGATTTGTTTTCTATTAACCGTTTTAAATATAAATATGGTTCAAGTATGATTTATTTTTATATTTACGTATTTTTAAACGCATAAATATTTATAATTAGGTTATTTCTAAAAGAACCTTTACAAAAAAAAATCAGTGAATTTTCTAGGAACATTAAATAACACATTTTCATTCTCACTTTTACATAAAATTATATTTTATGTAAATGCCTCAATCATTTTAACCACAACTAAAATTTTTATTTCAAAATTACAATACAAGAAACAACACAGCATGACAACATTCAAGCCAATACATGGGCATAAGATCCGAACCATTATGACATTAAGATAAGACTTTATGTTATTGTCATATTCATAAGAATTATGAATCTGTTATCTGAGGCTAATCGGCATTTTTTTAAACTAGTTAGTCCATCTATTCACAAAATAATAAATATATGTTCTAATTCATTCATTCATTATTTTCTTCTTTAGAAGTCGAGACATAATTTATAATGCAAATCTTTCGCAGTGAACTAGTTCTATGAAAATGAATGAACTAGTTCAATTAGTTCAGTTGAAAGAATCGTTCATTAAAACTATTTCGATGGTGAACTACACATCCCTATTAGGTAGTATTGAACAGCCTCCTCGTTCATCCTATTCGAATCCTAAAGATTATTTTTATTAGGCATACTTGAAAGCAAAAGTTGCAGAGCTAAGGCAAAAAATTATCGATGAATCCATATCTATGTCCGGTTC
This sequence comes from Diabrotica balteata, assembly GCA_918026665.1. Lineage (NCBI taxonomy): Eukaryota > Metazoa > Arthropoda > Insecta > Coleoptera > Chrysomelidae > Diabrotica > Diabrotica balteata. Next base: position 91,973 of record CAKJVB030000025.1, read on the forward strand.
ACATTATTCCAGTTCACACTTCCAGCGAGTTAATCCAGTCCAGTGTTGTACTGGATCATATTGTCCACAGTATTCCAGTCACTCAAAAGCTGTATGCTCGGTTCACATTATTCCAGTAGCATTCAGTCCAGCATTCCAGTCGAGTAATGGAATGCCACCGGAATAATGTGAACCTGCACTTGAATGTACCATTCCAATGATCAATTCAGTCCATTGACTAGAATGACGGTATATTTTTCATTTCAGTTCGCCTATTCTAGCGTCACTGGAATAGTGTAAATGGTCAATCCAGAGATTACACGTTGGACCGGTGATGAAAGCATTGTCACTATAGTCTTACCGATCTTACAGCTTTTAAATGACTGAAATAATGTGGACGATATGATTTAGTCCAGCACTGAACCACATCCTTGTCTACAAATAACCGTAGTTTAAACACCGTAAAGAATTACAACTGGACAACAGCTATAGACTACTTGCCCTATCATCGTATATAGATAGAACCCTAAAAGCAATAATTATACTAAGAATTGACCATCAACTTAAATCGAAAATAAAAATACCCAACTATCAATATACAACATTAAAATGAATAACATAGACAAATATAAGAAACTATGGAAAGCATGAGAAACTGGTTGAAGAAACGCAATGTGCTGATTTTGTTGTAAAAAAAACAATGTATTTCAGCAAAGATAAAACTAATAATTGTCTTAAAAAAATATATTAATTGTCTGTCAAGAGGTTGTAGTCAAATACACCATCCCATTGTTAAACCACTTATATTATTCTTCCTTTTTATACATTGAATTCTCCAGAGTTTATCTATCTCGTGTCTCTTATTCCCAGTTCATCGATTTTTAACCCTCATATCTCCTGTTCAATGCTGTAACGTTCAAATTGAGAATCGAATAGTGTGCCAAGCCATCCCTATTACAAATTGTTATTCTGCAACGAGAGCTGTGTTAGTAACGAAGTGTGCAGATCCTATTAAAATTCCCGGCAGTAACTTTCCGTTCCAGCGCCAAAAAGAAAGCAACATATTGATAGAAGACATTTTGGCGGGTAATAATCGTCAATCGTTGAAAGTTATTTCAATATGATTAGTAGAACATGTTCCAACGACCCGAGAAACAAGGAGGTCACCTGTCACCAAGCTTCTTCACAATTTCCATAAATCTTAACTCATTTGTGAGGTATCGTAGAAACAAGTGTCTTTATCGTGCGTTGTAAGAACACTATTTTTAAGATTAACCAAATTTGCCTCTATCAAAATGTGATTTTATATAATGTAAATGAATGAATGTGATAAAATGTACATAAATGTAATTTATATACTATTGTTATAAGATATGTTTTTACATTAAACGATAAAGAATTTGTACGGAAGCTGGAACTTTGTTCCCATTGAGCCAATCCACTTCTGTAAGCCACTTTTCTTGTCGCACAAGTCTCACATTTTGCACAGTGGAACGATTGTTCGATGCGTTTCAATAGAATAGCCTGATTACACTTGTCGTTGTCATGTTTCCCGTTTTATTTTGTGTCCTCTGTAATCAGTATCCCGTGGTGGAGGGGGAGGGACGCGAACCCACCCTCATCCAGATTAAAACTCTCAAACAAAGGTTAAACTGCACGTCACTGATTACTACAAGTTATTGTTTAGAAAGTCGACATAGAGTTCTTTGCACTTGAATTCACTTTATTATTTTTTGTGTTGATGGGGCAATGGAGAAGATTTGAAAGGTTTGTGTAATGAAAGACCAATGTTGGTTTAATTTGGATAGGAAAATTGTTACCTCAGAAATCAATATATATATATATATATATATATATATATATATATATATATATGTAATGAAATTATAATTTCATCATTCAAATATTGCCGCGCTCTACCGAGCACGTTATCTGGAATATTAGACACAACCACTTCTGTCATCTTCATATTTAAAAAACTTGTCATTTTGTCAGAGATTATTTGTGCTTAGGATAGGAATGTTAAAACATTCATAGTTAGTGACATTAAATGTCGTTTCTTTAATTTCAGGTAAAATTTTGTGTAAATAATGTAAATAGAACATGTTTTAATAAATCTTTAATTTCAGAAACTCAGTTGTGTTACTAATTACCAAAAGGAACCTTATATATATATATATATATATATATATATATATATATATATATATATATATATATATATATATAGTAAATTCTTAAATATTGGGGAAATCTGCAAGAAAAACTCAAATGTGTATCAATTGTTTCGCTGAACGTTTTCGCCAAAAAGAATTAATTTTGGCTTCTTCAGGGCTGAAAGAGAATAAATTATAATTAGCTACCATATATTATCTAATAAAAAACATTTACCATACCGTAAATTTTAGAAATGTCGAGTTAGGATGTTAAAAAACTTAGCTAGTAACCACATAGTAGTGTTTTTTTTGTTACTATGTGCAAAAAAGTTCTTTTTGTTAACGTTGGAAATGTATGGTAGCTTTGAACTTAAAACGCAAAGGTTTACCCAAGGTCAATTGAAAAACCCTTTCTTTTATATATATATATATATATATATATATATATATATATATATATAATCAGAAATTATATATTTGTATCGCTATAGATCACATGCATGTAGGTGGCGCTAGCATCAGAGTTTGGTATTAAAACCTATGATAAACTTATTTTATTCTGCCATTTATTTACATTGTTTGGTACTTGTTTCCTAGTTGTAGCAATTTTGTGAATGATTAAAGTTTTAATAAGTTATTTAGGACATTTTAATTATTTGGACACTTTTACTAAAACTTTACAGTATGTCTTACAAAACTCTTGTGTGCCACAATGCAATTCAGTTTCCAATAAAACTGACAATGTTCAGTTTTATAAACTCCGCTTGAATAAAGCTTAACAAAAATGATGATTGATCGCTATTAGGTCTCAAAAAACTATCATCAAGCACACAACAGTATGTTCCAGGCAGTGGCGGCCGGTCAGGGGCGGCAGGGTCGGCAGTGCCGACCCACATCTTTATAGATATTATAGATTATTTTAATATTTAATTTAATCAGTATTTCAATAAATAATTGTGGCAGGTAATCAGTTGATGTCATTTGTTTTTGTGAACTAAAAAAATATCTGTGAGATAATAAAGACTAAATTTTATTCATGGTTTTTAAAAGAATTCGTCCAATCTGAGCGTTAAGTGATCCTTGCGTAGACACTTTTCAAATAAATGTTCCGATATCGGAGACATCCATCCGCCTACGAATTCTTGAAAATGCACGTTTTGTTTTTTCGGCTAGCCGATCCCAACCTTGACTTTACTTGTAAAAATCAACGGAATATTGGTTGATTAGCAACCAAATATACATTTCTTTCCATATGAACTTAATTACTAAGTCCGGCAGATTTACATTTGCCGATGTTTCATTTGGATTGGTGATTGGTCGCGAACTGTACATTGCGAGCTTGGGACGAAATGTTATTTCATTTTTGTAGTAAACTGAAGTTATATTCAGTGCACGAACTAGCCTATCTTTTTGTGATTTATTTTTATTTTCTAAAGTAATATTGTGATACGTTACGTCTGCCGTAAATATTTAACGGTTAAAGGGTTTTTTGACATATTAGAAGTTTTTTTTTTAATTAAAGTGTAAACAAATTCAGTAAACACCTAAAAAATGCAAGCCATGGGAGAAACTGTAAGTATTGATAAGTCTGATATTGTAAATTATATTTTGCATAATGGGTTTTCATCAATTCCATACGAAGAACAAATTGTTATTAAAAATAAGGGGCGTCCTTTGCCTAAAATGTCCCGACTTATAAATATTAGTGCGGGTAAGGGAAGTAATAGATCATTTTCAGATAATTGGTACAGCAAGTACTCATGGCTTACTGGGAGTGAAATAAAAAACAAACTTTTTTGTTGGCCTTGCATTTTAGTTTCGACAAATAGGGGCAAACATCAAAATCCGTGGTGTGAATCTGGTTACGATAATTTAAAGGAATTATTTAGGGCTTTACATAAACGTGTTATACATATGAAAGATCATACTTACAGCCAGATTAAATTAGATTTATTTGGAAAACAAAATATCCATGTTTCATTAGATAATGCCCAACGTGAAAATTGTAATTTTTTTAAGTTGTCAGGAATTATCTTTTAGGGGACACGATGAATCAGAGCAGTCAATTGTTGTTCGATACGCGTTACGTGGTAATATCTATGAGAGGTTTTTAGGTTTTACAGACGTGAGTAAAAGCCATAAGGCAGAACATATTTTTGGTGTTTTAAAGGACAAATTAAAATTTTTTGGTATCAAAAATAAATTGGTAGGGCACACTTATAACGGCGCTGCCGTGATGTCTGGTGAATTAAATCGTCTCCAGGCAAAAGTTAAAACTATTGCACCGCAAGCTTTATTTACTCATTGTCATGCGCATAGAATGAATTTAGTTTTGCAAGATACATGTAAGAAAATTAAAGAATGTCGTCTTTTTTTTGCCAGTTTAAGCGGATTTGCTTCATTTTTCTCAAGCTTGCCTAAACGGACTAATGTTTTAGAACGGTTTGTTTCGAAAAAAATGCCAACAGTTTGTCAGACGCGATGGAATTTTAAATCTCGGGTAGTTTTCACTGTAGCAGATTTTCGTGAACAGCTTTTGAAAGTTTTTGATTTTATTATTGAATGTGACGATTTTGAAAGTGATGATATCTCGATCCATAAAGCAATTGGTTTGAAAACTTTATTAAATGATTACTCTTTTAACATACTTTTAAATATTTTTAAGAAAGTGTTACCCAAACCGATTTGATATTCAATGTTGTTCAAAATCAGTTAACTGACATTATTCATTCCAAAAATAGAATAACAAGACTGGTGCAAAATCTCAGTCAGATTTTCGTAATGATAGTAATTTCCAGTATATACGCAGTGACGTTTTGGACTCGCTTGATATTTCCGAACCCCCCCAAAAAAATAAAGGCATGACAAAGAAACAGATCTCGAAAAACGAGTACCTATATTTTGAAATGTTGGACAATATTATTACGCAAATATATACTTGTTTTTCGAATTTTGAAGATTTGCAAATTTTTGACCTCTTTGACGATTTAAAATTTAAAAGTTACGCCAAAGAATTTCCAAGATATTTATTAGACAGGTTGATTAAAAATTATCCATCATTCTTTAATAAAATAAAATTAGAAAATGAATTAAAAGTTTTATATGCTGATAAGTTACAGCATATAAAACTTTTATATCCTATGCGGATAAGTTACAAGATATGTATAATTTTATATATTGCAATTCATTACAACAAACTGTTACCGAAATTAATAAATTATTTATTGAGAAATTATAAAGTTCTGGAACAAAAATGGAGATTTGATGAACAAAATGAAACACGTGTTTACTCTATGATTGTAATTTTGCTACTACCCTAAAAAAGGAAAGTGATACATTATTCAACTAGTAAAGTAGCCAATAGATGACACTTCTAGAAAATATTTAAATTTATTTATCTATATCCAACATTATTGTCATTAATTCTCTCATTACCACCAACGTCTGCCTCAAATGAACGAGATTTCTCTTGCCTCAAAAGAATAAAAAATTATTGTCGAAATACCATGAAAAAAGAGAGAATGTTAAGCTTGTCTCAAATATCAATAGAAAAAAAACTTTTAAAATCTCTTCAAAACTCTAATAAATTTTACGATGACGTTATTACCCATTTTGCTACTTCCAAACAACGTAGACTGGAGTTAATTTATAAACATGTTTAGGTTCTAAATTTAAAGGAAAAAACAAAAAAAAAACAAAAAACGAGAAAACAAAAAATCTCCTATGATGATTGAAGTCTTTATTGGACGGTATACCTATCTGTGGAGACAAAAAATACCTTGCCGACCTTGCCTCTCAAGCCACGAGCCGCCACTGGTTCCAGGCTCTTTTCAGATTTACCAAAATGAAAGTTGGAGACTCCAGTGAACGACTCTGGACAATGGGAAAAGTGATAGATATAGAAAAAGACTTTGTATAGCAGTATTGCCACCATACAAACAGAGCAAACAGAAACAGTTTATTATTTATATTTTTAAAATTTATATTATATATTTAAAAATTATTACAGTTAAATAAGATACACAAAAGTGTGGTTCAACCGAGACACCTGCTAATGAAAAACATGTATAACAACTCAAACCGTGATAACATGGAATAGAAGTCAATTAATCTTATGACTTTTTGTCAGAAGAATAGTTAACACATTTTACTGGTTTTTCAAGAAAATTATTTACATTTTTTGTTGAAGAGTTTCAACAGAATGAACTGTTAATAACGCTTATAAAAGATAAGACGTAATTTGTTTAATTTGTTCTAAGCCAACATATATACCCTAGTCCTGAACAAGTAATCGTTTTCTCTTCAAATGATGGATTACGGCTACAGGACTACCTCATACCACTAGGAGCACTTATGCAGCCCAAAAATATCTTACTTTCTTCAAGGCTGTCCTATAATCGAGTATGCATGTATCTAGCGAGCAAAGAAATTGTGGATAACTTTATGCAGGTACATTATGGTGTAATACTAATAAATTATGAACCAGTTTAATCTAGAAAATATATTACACCAGCAGATAGGTTAGTTCTATCAAATGTATGCCCTTAAATTCCCCATGATGTTCTTATTCACGAATTAGATGACCTAGAAAACCTAGGTCTCAAGCTAATGTTATCAATGACCTGTTATCGTATTAGCTCTACTTTACCGGAATTCAATCATTTACGGTTTTAGAAGACAAGTTTTTATCAACCCTGTTATAAATCCTTTACCAAAATCTTTTTTGATTAATTAAGATAACAAATCCTATCGAATTTTCTTATCCCAAGATAATCAGTTATGCTTTAACTGCAAACAGCAAGGACATAATGCTAATAATTGTAAAAATCCTACAAACTTTCAACAATCACCCACACCTCCAACTATTTCAACATCGTTAAACACTCCTTCACAAATGGACACTTCACAATGAAAATCTAATCTACTTTCTTTACAAACAGTACAAATCCTGAACGTGTCGAACCAAAAGAATCCTCAGTTACCAATACCATTACACCTCCAGAAAATAACAGCGCTATATCACTAGATATTACGCAACAGACAAGCCGTAAACGTGACGTAGATGAAATTCGATCACCTTCACCAACATATACATCAGCTCTGTAAGAAAAAGACAAATAAACAGAAATAAATTTTAGGAAATCTACACAAAAACCCAACAAAAAACTTAAGAAAAGTTCTGATACTGACCTAAAAACAATCATAAATGAAAATTCACCACAATATATCCTTAATCACGACCAATTTATGGATCTGTTAGAAAACTCACCAGGTTCTCCAAATATTATCATCACCACTATAAGTAATTATACACATGATTTTAATGGATTACTAGGAATGATGGGATGGGTAGGGGGTAGGTACTTTTCACGATCCCGGTGGAAACAGACCTACTTCAGGGATTAGCGACCCTGCCCACGCTAGCTCATGATATTCCACCATCTCACACCGTGGAATCTCATGTCCCAGAGCCTTTATCCTACACCCTCCATATTTATCCCTCCTAGTCCTCAACCCTGGTGAAGGGCAGCAGCGATCACCAGTACCAACGCAAGGCGCAAAAGAAATTATCTTGGTCCGGCTTGTTATTGGAATTCCACAGGCATGACTAGGACAGTTTGAATGGCTGTGGTACTGCGGTGTTGAAAGTAACGGGATACTACAACACTACCTTTTCCCCAGGATAACTCATCTCATTATGGCAGAACAAAACAAAACTCAGATGGCCCTCAGTCCCGGGCAGGCCTTAGATGGTCAAAGGGTGCGAAGAATCTCCCGGTGCCAAATAGATGATATCCAACGAATTTCAACATGGAATGTTAATAGTCTTTACGAACCAGGAAAACTACACAACCTTATAAAGGAAATGAATCGGCTGAAAATAAATATAATGGGAGTCAGTGAAGTCCGATGGTCTGGATCTGGACAGTTTACGAAAGATAACATTACTATGTATTACTCGTGTAGTGACCCAACAGATAGACATCACCGACATGGGGTGGCTATTGCTCTTGACAGGAAGACCAGTAAATCGGTGACAGATTTTGTTCCAATTTCCGAACGAGTCATTTTGATCAAAATGACAGGCAAACCAGTAAACATAAATGTGACATAAGCATATGCACCCAGCAGATAAGTCAGAAGAAGAAATAACTAAGTTCTATAAAGATCTGGAAAAAGCAATAAGACTAACAAAGAAAGAGGACATAAACATAATAATGGGCGACTTAAACGCCAAGGTGGGTAAAGGAAGATATGAAGACATAATTGGAGAGTACGGCCTTGGAGTTAGAAATGAAAGAGGCGACCTGCTGTGTGAATTCTGCCAGGAGAACGGTTTTGTCGTCATGAACACATGGTTTCAGCTCCCACCTCGTAAGTTATATACTTGGAGATCACCAGGAGACCGTCCAAATCGAATAATTAGAAACCAAATTGACTACGTTTTAATAAACAGAAGATTTCGTAACGCTATCAAAAGAATCGCAGCATATCCAGGTGCTGATATTGCATCCGATCATAATCCGCTAATAGCAGATGTGAGGTTAAAACTAGCAAAAATTAAGAGAACAAATACAAATACCAGCACACCTATAAATACAAGAGAACTGATGAGAGACGAAAATCTGAAGAAGAGTTATGCGAATCAAATTAATGAAAGAATGCGAGTAATAGAACAAAATTATGATATCGAAGAGATGGTCAATGATATTAAAGGAACGATTCTGGCAGTAAACAGGGAAGTTAAAACGCAGATCAGAAAGATAAAGCATAACGAATGGATGACGGACGAAATTATGGATCTAATGGAAAAGCGAAGGCAACATAAACAACAACGTAATCAAGACAAATACAAACAGATACACAAAGAAATCCGTCAGAAAATTAAGAAAGCAAAAGAACGTTGGATGGTGGAAAGGTGCAACGAAATAGAACAATTGCAGGAAAAAGGAGATAGTTTTGGACTACATAAGAAGATCAAAGAAATATCGAATATACACAAAAGCCACCACAGAACAAGAATACGCAACGACAGAAACGAATACATAGAGTCAGAAGAAGAGATAGCAATGGCGTGGAAGGAATACGCAGAAAGCCTTTTTAGTGACGAAAGACCAACACAACCAACGCGCAAACTTCCTTCCGAAAACTTATCAGGGCCATCAATAATGCAAAGTGAAATAGAATATGCAGTTAGAACCACAAAGATGCATAAAGCAACAGGTCCAGATGAAATTAATATAGAAGCAATAAAACTACTAGACGAGGAGAATATCGAAATCTTGGTAAGGCTGTTCAATAGAATTTATGATACTGGTTACATTCCGCGAGAATGGCTGCAGTCATCCTTTGTGATGATCCCAAAAACAGCTAATGCCACAAAATGCAATGAACACCGCTTAATCAGTTTAATGAGTCACTTGTTGAAACTCTTCCTTAGGATATTACACTCAAGAATGTATAAGATACTAGAAGAACTTAGCGGGTCAACACAATTCGGTTTTAAGGGAGGACTAGGAACAAGAGAGGCAATTTTATGTTTGAACACCTTAATACAAAACTGCTTAGATCAACGAAAAGATGTCTACCTCACCTTCATCGACTACGAGAAGGCATTTGACAATGTTAAACATGATATCATGATGGAACTACTACATAGGGCCAACATTGACCAGAAGGAGATCAGAATTATTCAGAATCTATACTGGAACCAAATGGCAAAGGTGAGTATTGATCAAGACCAATATACGGATGAATTTGAAATCCGGAAAGGTGTCCGCCAAGGCTGCATACTCTCTCCGATGCTTTTTAATTTATATGTTGAAAATATATTTGCGGAAGCATTAGAAGATACGGAATTAGGCATTAAGGTGAACGGCATACCAATTAGCAACCTACGCTATGCGGACGACACAGTGATTATAACTGATAATTTGGAAGATCAGCAGTTATTACTTGATAAGGTGAATAGCATAGGTAAAAAATATAGCCTCAAAATCAACATTTTGAAAACGAAATATATGGTCATTAGCAGAGACCCTCCAGAAAATCCGATATTATGCATAGGTGACAATCGTATAAATCGCGTGAAAACTTTTAAATACCTTGCCACCACAATCAATGACCAATCGGATCCACAACACGAGATAAAATCCCGAATACAAATGGCAAGACAAGCTTTTGTGAAATTCAGACCGCTCCTATGTAATCAACACCTAAACTTCGAAATACGCTACAGAATGGTCAAGTGCTACATATGGTCCATCTTGCTTTATGGCATGGAAACGTGGACTTTGAAAAAAACATCTATCAACAAACTTGAAGCATTTGAAATGTGGTCATTGAGAAGAATGATGCGCATACCTTGGGTGGATAGAGTTCGAAACGATGACGTCCTTAATAGAGCCGGCGTGGAAAGAGAACTCTTTGAATTAATTAAAAAACGCAAGATTGGTTACCTTGGGCACATATTGAAAGGAGCAAAATATGAAATACCACAGTTAATCCTACAAGGGAAGATCGAAGGTAGGAGAGGAGCCGGCCGCAAACAATTGTCCTGGTTAAGGAATATTAAAGAATGGACAGGAATACACAATACAGGTGAGCTGTGTCACGCCGCCAAGAACAGAATTCTAGTAATGAGATAGTCGTCTACGCACTTTGGTGTATGGCATGTTAAGAAGAAGAAGGAATGATTCGTAGCTTATATGCTCACATAACAGACAGATCTCTTAAAATCAAATGTACCAAACTTAAAAAAAAACAAACCACACAGACCCAGAGACTTAATAAAATTAAAACTTTTTTTACAACTGGAAAATAAAAATAGCGTCGTCTAATTCAATTATTCAGTGGAATACAAACGGATACTATAATAACTTACCGATTTTAAAAATTCTATAATCAGAGAATCTACCAGATATTATCTGTCTTCAAGAAACGAATCTTAAGAGCAACCAAGAATCTTATTTACATAATTATCAAAGTCTTTCAAAAAATAGAATAAACCAAAGAATAGCAACTGGTGGAGTGACAATTATTGTATATAACAAGTTAACCGCAAATTGGTTACCCCTTCAAACACATTTAGAAGCTGCAGCTAGTTCTCTAGAAGGGACCACAAAAATAAATATTTGCACTATGTACTTACCCCCTACCTAGATGTCTGGCAACCGCGTCGTATATGCTCTCAATGGGTTGTTAAGGGGCAAAAACTAAGGACATACAAGACCGTAATAAGGCCGATAGTGATTGATGTATGGTTCTGAAAAATGGGTCACAATAAAAAACAGCAGTTTTTATTAGTTTGGAAGCAAAAAATCTGGAAGTAACATATTAGCGGTTATTAAGGTCTAAATACTTATATGGTTGGGCCATGTGCAGATAATGATTCCATCTAGAATTCCCAGAATGGTACTACCTAGTGCATTGGAAGGCGAAGAGGAAGACCGAGGTCAAGATGAAGCAACGAAGTTACGAACTGAAAAAGAAAATGGAGTGTCAAAGAATAGTGCATCAAGCCATGGTACTAGAATCGTAGCGCTTACCTATTATTATTATCATTATTAAACAATATTAAGAGAATTTTGTGTGAAAATTACAAAAGATGTCATTTCAAACATTGTGCAATATTGTGTGACCTCACTACAGTCATATTCGATGGCCAACTAGCTCATCCCATCTAAATAAAGTTGACTTAATCATTATTTCAATTACAATCATAATTGTAAAAAGTGCTACAGGTGAAGATATTACAACGCCACAGGAACAAGTCAAAAGATGGCATGAATATTTTAGCGAATCTCTAAGTGCAGTCCCAACACCACCAGAAGACGCAGAAAACCTAATACCCAATATCCAACTGAGAATTAACACCAACGAACCAACAACGCAAGAAATAGAAATGGCCATAGAAAAACTGAAAGCACACAAAGCAGCCGACCCTGACAATATTCCACCAGAGTTGTTAAAAGCTTGCCCAGGTACAGTGGCAGAGCTAATCCAACCACTCTTGAAAAGGGCTTGGAGAGAGGAAAAGTTCCCCAAAGAATGGAAAACGGGATTAATAATAAAGATACCAAAAAAGGGCGACAGAAGATATTGCGAAAACTGGAGAGGAATCACACTTCTGAATACTATAAATAAATTAACAGCAATAATTATAAACAACCGACTAACAAAGAGTGTAGAACCAATGTCGAGGAAGGAACAAGCCGGTTTCAGACCAAACAGATCATGCGTGGACCAAATTAACACACTAAGAATAATTGTAGAACAGTCACAGGAATTCAACTCTCCTCTCTTTGTGTGCTTTGTGGACTTCAAGAGAGCTTTTGACACGCTCACACATACGGCCATATGGAAAGCACTGCAGGAAATAGGAATACCAGAAAAAATAGTAAATCTCATCAAAGAACTCTACAGTGACACAGAAAGCAAAATCCTACACAACGGCATAACATCTGACCCAATAGCTATGCTAAACGGAGTAAAGCAGGGCTGTGTTTTATCCCCTATACTATTTAACATTGTACTGGACTCCGTACTAACAAAGGTAAACTCTAATAGAGGAATTTACTGGGGATTAACAAACAGACTGGAAGACCTAGATTACGCTGATGATATATGCCTCCTAGCACATACAAAACAGGACATGCAACTCCAAGTAAACAAAGTACAAGAAGAATCAAAGAAGGTTGGTCTAGAAATAAACACCAACAAAACCAAAGAAATGCGATTTAGTACCAGAAACAACCAACCTATTATGATCAACGACCAGAAAATTGAGAGAGTAGCGGAATTTGTATATCTGGGCAGCATAATTGACTGTAATGGGGGTACAGAGCGTGATGTACATGAAAGAATAAATAAGGCTCGCAACGCCTACAACATGCTTAACAACATATGGAAATCCAGGATTTACCCAACTAAAACGAAACTAAAAATCTTCAACACAAATGTAAAAGCTGTATTACTGTATGGCTGCGAAACGTGGAAGATATCAGCACCCATAGTACACCAATTACAAGTTTTCATTAATAGAGCGTTACGAAAAATCCTTCGTATATTTTGGCCTAACCGAATCTCCAATGAAAATTTATGGAATCAAAGCAACCAAGAAAATGTCATAAAGCAAATAAGGCGAAGAAAATGGAGATGGCTGGGCCACACACTCCGTAGACCGCCAAATGACATTGCCAGGATAGCACTGGATTGGAATCCCCAAGGCCGACGGAAAGTAGGCAGACCTAAGGGAACTTGGAGAAGGACAGTACTGGACGAAGGGAGAACAATGGGAAAATCCTGGCTTGAAATCAAAGCACTAGCCAGAAATAGAGTTCGCTGGAGACACTTTGTGGAAGCCCTATGTTCCTCTTAGGAATCTTGGGACTATATATATAATCATTATTTATTTTGATTTTGTGTTTAGGTTAGTATATACGTACAAATTTTGTGTACCTACATTACAAAGTGATCATTTACAAAAATAATTGGGAGTATCTTGTATATTTGAAAATAATTTTAAAATTTTTAGCTGTACTCGACCCATCTTTATGTAGATTCAATTTTTTTGTATCTTTTTAAACATCTGAAATATCTAACTGTGGAGTATAAGTTGATCAACCTGTACCTGTAATAAAAGATAATTAAAGCTTGTTTTATAAAGGATATCTATGTTAACAAAATAACTGTACCAAAAAACAATAAAATTAAATTAACTTCAAAATATTATTTATGTTAAATATTATAACATAATTTTATCATCTCTTTATAATTACTATAATTAAATTAGCGAAACACAAACTTCAAATTAAAAGTCTTTCGTATACAACTACATTAAAACGTTGCGTAAAAAAGCGTTCTTGACTACGTCATGCGCGGAGCAAACCGATTTTTTAACATTATGTATGATACCTTGTGTTCATTGTACCATGTAGTGTGTATGTATGTAATAATAAAAGTTTCATCATCATCATCATCCAGCTTCAAGTGTCCACTGCTGAACATAGGCCTCTTCCTCATGTTTCCAACCCCGTCTATCTTGCGCCGCTCTTATCCAATTTTTATTGATTCTTCTTAAATCGTCAGTCTATCTTGTAGGTGGTCGACCGACGCTTCTCTTGTCTTTCCTTGCCATCCATTCCAATAACCTCTTTGTCCATCGCCCATCTGTCATTCTGGCTATGTGTCCTGCCCATCTCCATTTTAGTCTGGCTATCTTCTCGATGATGTCAGTCACTCCGGTTCATCTCCTGATGTCTTCGTTGGTTATTTTGTCTCGCAGAGTTATTCCTAACATGGACCGCTCTATTCTTCTCTGCGTGACTCTCAGTTTGGTAGCTGCTGCTTTTGTTAAGGTGAGTGTTTCTGCTTCGTACGTCAAGACTGGGAGGACGCACTGATCAAATACCTTTCTCTTTAGGCATGTGGGCAGCTCACTTTTAAAAGTTTCTCTACGTTTTCCAAATGCTGCCCGCCCAAGGCCGATTCTTCTCTTCAGTTTATGAGTCTGGCTATCCCTGCCAATCATAATTTCATCTCAAAGGTATTTATATCTATCTACGAGTTCTATTTCTTTCCCACCAATACTGATGTTCTGGTTGGGTCCCAAATTGGTCATGATTTTTGTTTTCGAGATATTTATATTTAAACCTACATTTTCTGTAACCACGAGTTTCTGTACCATCTCTCTTGCCATACCCAGATCTTCAGCTATTATAAGTATATCATCGGCGAAACGTAAGTTGTTTAGATATTCTCTATCTATTTTTATTCCCTTTGTCATCCAATCCAAATTCTTAAAAGCATATTCTAGCACCGTACTAAAAAGTTTAGGTGACATTGGGTCTCCTTGTCTAACCCCCCATTGTATTTTTATGCGATTACTGTTAGTATGTAATCTGACAGTGGCTGTTGCCTGCAGGTATATTTTGTATAATAATTTAGTATATCTATAATTCTTTAAGCGCCTGTAATATTTTGCTTAGCTCAACTGTGTCAAAGGCTTTGTGAAAATCGATAAATATTAGAACTAGAGGTTTATTGTATTCCACTGCTTTCTCTATTAGGGTTTTTATACTTTGTAGATGGTCATTTGTTCCGTAACTTTTTCGGAATCCTGCCTGTTCCCTTGGTTGATAAGTCTCTAATTTTCTTTCCATTCTCTTAACTAGTATTCGCGTAAACAACTTATATATATATGGCTGAGGAGGCTAATCGGTCTGTAATTCTCTAAATTTGCTTTGTCTCCTGCTTTGTGTAATAGAATCATAGTAGCGTTGTTCCAGTCTGTTCGAATATTGGCGCTGTGAAGGCAGATATTGAAAAGTTGTTTAATCTTTTCAAGTAATACATCCCATCCAATTTTTAGTGCTTCTGATACTATTCCATCTTCACCCGGGGTTCGATTATTTTTCATTTTCTTCAGGGCTTCTTTGATTTCTGATTTTGTTATATCGGGCAATAAATCTGATCCTTGGTTTAATACCCCAGTTTTTAGTGTAATTGGAGGTTCCGTATTGTTATCTTTTTTTCTTGATCTATATAACTCTGTGTAGAACTCTTCGACTATTGTTAATATTTCATCTCTGTTCGTTGTTTCTTCTCCAGTTCTGTTTCTCAGTTTGTTAATTTCTATTTTCAACTTTTGTACGCTCTTCTTCAAAACTTTCATGTTCTTATTTTGCTCTATTGCCTGTTTTGTTTTTTCTACATTGTAGTTTCTTATGTCTTTTCTTATTGCCTTTGTGATCGTCTTATTTATTTAATTTATCGCTTCTTTGCTTGTAGTGTTATCTCCTTTTATTTGTCGCCTTAGTTCTATAAGGGTTTTCGTGGGTTGACTCATTTTTTCATCTTTTTTGCTTATCGGACAATATTTAGTTTGAGCCTAGTGAATAATAAAAGTTTATCATAACAGAACATCAGAGTTTTTATTTCATAATAATTGGGCCAATAATCATTTAGTAAGCCAAAATGAAAAAAGTGGTCCATCTAACCCGGAATTACCATAACTATCTACATCGCATTGCTATTGCATTAAACTATGCATCTACATTATGTAGTACTTCTTCTCATTATATGTAAAAGAAAATTAAAAATAAAAAGATTGCTATAATGATCCCATCAAATTGCCCCGCATAAAAACAAGATCTTTTGAAACCAAGAATTAGGAACGTTAGTTTTATTGTTTATTTTCTCTGAATCTAGACTAACGTTGATTGATACTCCATTATTTTTTTGTATATATATGATTTTATCTATAATATCTATAGTGTATAAAAATTTTTAGTTCAAATTTTAGCATTAGTCTTTCCATTTTTCATCCGGCGCTGACAGCTATTGGCAAGAATTCAAATCCATAAAAAACCGCAAATGATTGATCTGGTTAGGTAGTTAATCTTCCCAAAAACGTCTTTATTTAGAACACCATCCATTTTCCCATCATTTGTCAATATAGGACACGCTGCTGGAGCGTTGAAAGCCGCAACGAATCAAATCCTTCTGAAATTAGAAAGCATCATTTATCATATAGTGTGTACAGAACCACTCTCACAGTTGTAGTCCTGTCCTCTTTTTATCTGTTTTTCTCTGCTGTCCTCAGACGACAAAATGCGTTTTTTCATCGAGAACATGATTTACATGTTTTATTTTAATGTTTGGTGGGAGTATATTCTTTATATTGTTCTGAAGCTATTTTCTTGTGGCATTGTAAATTAATTACTAATAAACTGGGAATAAGCCACAATTAAAGATAAAAATACGTTTATTTTATTGACGTTTCAATTTCCACTTCGGAAATCGTTCTCAAAATACAAACAGTAAATTAAACAAATTTTGTTTTTTGTTACATAGTGAAAAATTCTTCTAATAATTTAATTTTATCTGACTCATTTATATTGACAATTCAGACATACATTATGCATTTTAAAGTAGACGACTTTAAAATGATATTGCCAATATTGTTGAGTTGCGCTCCTGGGACGACTTTACTTATAAGATAGTTCATTCGATTACATGAAATCAACTTTAACTTGAGAATATCCGTCAGAAAAAATCATAGCATGTAATTCGTCTTTAAAAAGACAAACACATGACATGATGACAGTAAAATTCTCCTGTTAGTGATTCCATAGTAAATTATGAGGGAAAACCAGGAAAAAACCTCACAATACTATCCCGACATTGTAAGTATTTGTTCGTGAATTTAGTTTACCTTCAACAAACATCAAAATTCTGATTTTATATGTTACGTTATTTAAAAAACATAAATGAAGTATCCTCTATATGTTACTGACTTACTAATGCTGGTATTTTCTTATTAATAACTTCCTCTTTCAATATTGGTAACCAGATCCTACTACATTCTGCCCAAGAATTTGCGACACAATTGGCCTCATTTAACATAATTAGAGCCGCTTCTTTGATTTTTCTTTTTTTACCATCCGTTTCTTTTAGGACTACATTTGAATTACTCCATTGAACCCTATGTTCATTATCCCATGCATGTTTACAGATTTGAGATCTATCAAATTCTTTATTTTTAATATAAGATTGATGTTCACTTATTCTAACATTTAATGGCCTTGATGATTCACCTAAATAAAACTGATCGCATTCACAAGGTATTTTATAAATGCAATTCTTTGTCCTTTCTTGTTCATTGTTAGGTTTGGTTTTGGACAAAATAGATCTCAACGTGTTTGTTGTTTTGAATGTTGTTGAAATGTTGAATTTATTTCCTATCCTTTTAAGTTTTTCTGATAGTCCTTTTATGTACGGTATTGTTATTTTCCTCATATTATTCCTTGTGTATGCTGTAGGATCTCGTTCTAAGTTGTTCTGTTCTATTCGATCGATTGTTGAAAATTCCTTATTTATAAACGATAAAGGATAATCATTTTTTAATAAAACAGATGTTAACAAATGTTTCTCCTCCAAGAACGAATTTTCATTAGAACAAGTAATTTTGGCTCTATCGTATAAGGATTTAATTATTCCCTTTTTTACATTAATATTGTGATTTGATTTGAAATTTAAATATCTATTGGTGTGTGTTGGTTTTCTATACACCTGAGTCTTATATCCAGTATCGTTCTTAGAGATTAAAACATCCAGGAAAGGTAGCGTGTTATTATATTCCTTTTCCATGGTAAATGTTATTGTCTCTTCTTTATCGTTTATATCATTTAGGAATGTGTCCAACAACTCTGATCCATGAGGCCATATTGAGAATACATCATCTACATACCTCCACCATACTGTGGGTTTGAAATTTTGTTTAGAAATGATATTTGTTTCAAAATCTTCCATAAATATATCGGCTAAGAATGGAGATAAACTAGAGCCCATTGCTAGACCAAAATTTTGTTTATAGAATTCATTATTTAGTTGAAAATATGTATTATCAGTACATAATGTTAATAACTCCATTATAGCCGATATGTTTAGTTTTGTTCTAGTTGCCAATGAATCAATCATCACTCTCTAATTTTGTCTTGACTATATTTAAAGTCTTATTTAATGGCACATTCGTAAATAAACTATTTATGTCAAAACTTACCAAAGTATGATTTGAATTAAATTCAATATTTGATAATTTATTTAAAAAATGTTGTGTATTTTTTATGAATGTGTCATTTTTATTTGTAAATGGTTTTAAAATATTTAATAAAAATTTTGATAGTTCACTACAAGGAGAATTCATGGTACTACAAATGGGTCTAAGTGGTATATTCGTTTTATGAATTTTCGGTACTCCATAAAAATGAGGAGTCTTACTGTAATGAGGTGTAATTAATCCTCTCTGATAATTTGTTAAAACATCTTTAAATTTGAATAAAGTTCTATATATTTTGTTTTCCAAAGTCTTTGTTGGATCTTTTGTTAATTTTGTATAAGGTCCGTTTATTAATAGATCTTTAATTTTATTTTCGTATTGAATTTTATCCATTATCACAGTTGCATTCCCCTTGTCTGCTGGTAGTATGATTATGGAGTCGTCATTTTTTAAAGTTCTTATAGCCTTTAGTTCCTCTTTGCTAATGTTTTGTTCAATTTTAGTAGATTTTTCCAATTCAAGTTTACATAACACTCTGTATTCTTCCTTTTCGTGGGTTGGTAAGCATTGAGATATTTTTTCCACTGAGCTTATTATGTCTAATTTTGGAACGGATGGCTGAGTAATAGCAAAGTTTAGACCCTTTGACAGTATTAAATTCTCCGTTGCATTTAAATGTCTATTTGATAGATTGACAACTGTCGCCAATATGTCATCATTTCTATTTAGGTTATCTAAAGTGCGTATACTGTTTTGTTCTAAAAGAATATTAAATTTATTTAAATGTATATTTCTTTGTTTTCTATATGAATTTTCATATACTATATGTAAACTAAAAATAATTTGATCAAAATCAGAATTTGATATCACATTGAAAAGCAAATCTTCAATACTTATATAGATCGAATTTATTTTTTGTTGAACAAGATATTGTAAGTATTGAAGATTTGCTTGTCAATCTATCAAATAGACATTTAAATGCAACGGAGAATTTAATACTGTCAAAGGGTCTAAACTTTGCTATTACTCAGCCATCCGTTCCAAAATTAGACATAATAAGCTCAGTGGAAAAAATATCTCAATGCTTACCAACCCACGAAAAGGAAGAATACAGAGTGTTATGTAAACTTGAATTGGAAAAATCTACTAAAATTGAACAAAACATTAGCAAAGAGGAACTAAAGGCTATAAGAACTTTAAAAAATGACGACTCCATAATCATACTACCAGCAGACAAGGGGAATGCAACTGTGATAATGGATAAAATTCAATTCGAAAATAAAATTAAAGATCTATTAATAAACGGACCTTATACAAAATTAACAAAAGATCCAACAAAGTCTTTGGAAAACAAAATATATAGAACTTTATTCAAATTTAAAGATGTTTTAACAAATTATCAGAGAGGATTAATTACACCTCATTACAGTAAGACTCCTCATTTTTATGGAGTACCGAAAATTCATAAAACGAATATACCACTTAGACCCATTTGTAGTACCATGAATTCTCCTTGTAGTGAACTATCAAAATTTTTATTAAATATTTTAAAACCATTTACAAATAAAAATGACACATTCATAAAAAATACACAACATTTTTTAAATAAATTATCAAATATTGAATTTAATTCAAATCATACTTTGGTAAGTTTTGACATAAATAGTTTATTTACGAATGTGCCATTAAATAAGACTTTAAATATAGTCAAGACAAAATTAGAGAGTGATGATTCATTGGCAACTAGAACAAAACTAAACATATCGGCTATAATGGAGTTATTAACATTATGTACTGATAATACATATTTTCAACTAAATAATGAATTCTATAAACAAAATTTTGGTCTAGCAATGGGCTCTAGTTTATCTCCATTCTTAGCCGATATATTTATGGAAGATTTTGAAACAAATATCATTTCTAAACAAAATTTCAAACCCACAGTATGGTGGAGGTATGTAGATGATGTATTCTCAATATGGCCTCATGGATCAGAGTTGTTGGACACATTCCTAAATGATATAAACGATAAAGAAGAGACAATAACATTTACCATGGAAAAGGAATATAATAACACGCTACCTTTCCTGGATGTTTTAATCTCTAAGAACGATACTGGATATGAGACTCAGGTGTATAGAAAACCAACACACACCAATAGATGTTTAAATTTCAAATCAAATCACAATATGAATGTAAAAAAGGGAATAATTAAATCCTTATACGATAGAGCCAAAATTACTTGTTCTAATGAAAATTCGTTCTTGGAGGAGAAACATTTGTTAACATCTGTTTTATTAAAAAATGATTATCCTTTATCGTTTATAAATAAGGAATTTTCAACAATCGATCGAATAGAACAGAACAACTTAGAACGAGATCCTACAGCATACACAAGGAATAATATGAGGAAAATAACAATACCGTACATAAAAGGACTATCAGAAAAACTTAAAAGGATAGGAAATAAATTCAACATTTCAACAACATTCAAAACAACAAACACGTTGAGATCTATTTTGTCCAAAACCAAACCTAACAATGAACAAGAAAGGACAAAGAATTGCATTTATAAAATACCTTGTGAATGCGATCAGTTTTATTTAGGTGAATCATCAAGGCCATTAAATGTTAGAATAAGTGAACATCAATCTTATATTAAAAATAAAGAATTTGATAGATCTCAAATCTGTAAACATGCATGGGATAATGAACATAGGGTTCAATGGAGTAATTCAAATGTAGTCCTAAAAGAAACGGATGGTAAAAAAAGAAAAATCAAAGAAGCGGCTCTAATTATGTTAAATGAGGCCAATTGTGTCGCAAATTCTTGGGCAGAATGTAGTAGGATCTGGTTACCAATATTGAAAGAGGAAGTTATTAATAAGAAAATACCAGCATTAGTAAGTCAGTAACATATAGAGGATACTTCATTTATGTTTTTTAAATAACGTAACATATAAAATCAGAATTTTGATGTTTGTTGAAGGTAAACTAAATTCACGAACAAATACTTACAATGTCGGGATAGTATTGTGAGGTTTTTTCCTGGTTTTCCCTCATAATTTACTATGGAATCACTAACAGGAGAATTTTACTGTCATCATGTCATGTGTTTGTCTTTTTAAAGACGAATTACATGCTATGATTTTTTCTGACGGATATTCTCAAGTTAAAGTTGATTTCATGTAATCGAATGAACTATCTTATAAGTAAAGTCGTCCCAGGAGCGCAACTCAACAATATTGGCAATATCATTTTAAAGTCGTCTACTTTAAAATGCATAATGTATGTCTGAATTGTCAATATAAATGAGTCAGATAAAATTAAATTATTAGAAGAATTTTTCACTATGTAACAAAAAACAAAATTTGTTTAATTTACTGTTTGTATTTTGAGAACGATTTCCGAAGTGGAAATTGAAACGTCAATAAAATAAACGTATTTTTATCTTTAATTGTGGCTTATTCCCAGTTTATTAGTAATTAGTATATTCTTTATTCGTGGAATTTGGGTGAATTATGTTCTTTTAAAATTACCGTTAAAAGTTATGATTGGATATTTTCTCGAAAAGAAGATGCACAAAGTATCTAACCGGATAAAATACTGAAATGTTCAGTACAAACTGTACTGAAAAGTAAAAAAGTATTTACATGTAGTATACAAAAAAATTAAGGCTTAAATTTTCAATTCCCGACACACTCACATAACCTTAAATACGCTACAACGTGATTTCCTTATTCTCAACAGCTTTGGCTACACTTTTCAAACTGTCTTCAGACCATTCTCTCTTCCAGACGTGCATTTTCGTTTATGAAAAGTAGGCATCTTTCTGTAACAAAAAAAAAAACAACTTATCAGGATACGACCTAAGTTTGGCTAGGTTTTTTATAAGTAATATTAAATTTAAAATGTAGCTAAGCCCTAACAAGAGATATGGTCCAACTATTCCAGAATTTTTAAGTGGTTCAACAAGTCCAATTTTACTAGTCTCTGTACCACAATTGTCAGGGATAGATGGACCAGCTCCCCGTTCAAACAAACAACGCTACTGCCATTTTAGGTTAAGATAGGAATATAGCTAGGTATATAATAAAGTTATAGCAATGATCTTACATCGAAATCGTTTACATCAACTTAGCCACATGCGAGGATAGTTTACTATTAAACTAGCCTTTGATAGATGGCGCTACTTGATACCGAATTGGTTTCGGTGTTGACATTTGCCAATCATGACATAACGACTGTCAAAATTTTAAGTTTTAAAAACAATTAGTTTGGTTTTTACAGCTGTCAAAAGTCAGCAAATTTTGTGTTTTCGGAGAAATGGATATGCCGAGTATCGTTCGGTGATTAAGTTCCTCCACAAAAAGGATAAAACGAATGTGCAAATCAAAGCCGACCTGGACGAAGTTTATGGTGAGGTTGCACCTTCGTTAGCAACAGTAATATTTTGGAAAGCTGAATTTGTTAGTGGTCGTACGAGTGATATTGATGATGAGCGTCCCGGGAGGCCAAATGAAGTCGCCACCAAATGATCAACAAAGTTCATGATATGATTATAGCACATTCGCCTAGCAAAGTGATGGCGACTGTTTTTTGGGATGCGAAGGCCATCATCCACATCGACTACTTGGAAAAAGGAAAAACAATCAATGGTGAGTACTACACAGCATTATTGGATCGATTCGATGATGAAGTCGTCGCTGAAACTTCGGCCTATTTTGAAGAGCTTGAGAAAAGTACTATTCGGATGGGATAATAAAATTGGAACATCGTCTTACTAAGTGTATCGAGCTAAAAGGGGACTATGTTGAGAAATAAATCGATTTAATTCTAAAAAACTTGTTTCTTCTATCAAAGCCTAGTTTTATATCAATCCACCCTCGTATAATAAAGAAGTCTAGTTAAAAAAAAAATCAATTCACCAAAAGAAACAAACAAAGAAGAAACAGAAGGAAGACGAGCGTTCAGTCTACTCGAGAGCATTAATTCCATAAACCGACTGCAGTGCTGCTGTGGCAGACCAGCGAAATATTCGACCAATCCGGCTATAGCGGTGGTCCATCTATCCCTGACTTACCCTATATATTTTACAAAAATTACATATATTTTTAATTTTTAAGGTTAGTTTAGGTTAGGTCAAGTAACTTTTCAGGTTTGTCTGTTCGACATATTTATTGATAAATCACTCGATTAGAAACGGTAATAGAAAAGTAAACATATGTATCTACATATCGATAAAACAACATATATAAGCAACAATAAAAATAAATCAGGCATGGATTAGCGCCCTCTTACTTTAGAAACATGTGGCAAATTCTTCCGCGTCACCGGACTCTTTATTTGAGGTTATTTAAGGATTAAGGGTGATCAGAGCATTAGTGGAGGATTTTTCAGTAGCGGAGAATCTCGATATATATAAAATTAATGCTAGATAAAATATTTTTGACTAATCGAAAAACTAAAATCAATTTATTTTTGTTTAATCTTTTAATCTTTGAAAAATCGAAAGAAATACCAAAGACCACTGGAATAAAACACCAATGGAATTAGAACTAAAGACAATAAAATCAATATCAATATAAGAGATCAGAAGGAAAATCCGGGGCGAAGAAGAAAAATGGTACAGCAGCAAATATATATAGGAACTATGCGTCATTTGTTGTGATTTCGGTATGATTCTACCAATTATTGCTGTAGTTTTTATACGCAGGACCTAGTAATGACTTATGTTACAGTTGATTCCATGGTTCTTTACCCGTGCGTCATTAATACCTGACGAGATAAAACACATCTTCATAAAACACATCTTCATAAAACACATGACGAGATTTCAGATTACAGGACGTACAGTTTGTGACGTTTCTGGTTTGTTTACTTGTGGCTGTAAGTTTGTCGGTTTTTTGTCCTGTTTTTGCATTTAGAGGTTATGTATATTATACAAACCTTAGACAAGAAAAGAGAGGTGACGCGTAATTGTATGGAATTGACTGAAGCCGGCACCAGAATTGACCGGCACAAGAAAGGTTGCCAGAAAGTTGTATCGTCTTCTACACACTACATTCACTCCATAAATTCGCCTTAGTACTTTTCTTTCGAAACATCCTAACATGTTTTCATTATTTTTTGTTAGAGTCCAGGTCTCTGAACCATATGTTAGGACTGGGCGTAATATTGTTTTGTAGAGTTTTATTTTTGTATTTCTCGATATAATTGTGGATTTACGGAGGAGATTGAGCCCACAATAGCATCTGTTGGCCGAACAAATTCTGCGGTTTATCTCTGCAGTAGTATTATTTTCAGTGTTAAGGAGCGATCCTAGGTGTATAAATTCTTTTACTGCTTCGATGAAGTCGTTTTCTATAACAAGTGATCGTAGTATTTGTGGTTGCGTGCTTATTTTAATATACTTTGTTTTGTTTGTGTTTATTATTAAACCCATTTTTGTAGCTGATTCTTTTAATGCTACGTACGCCTCTCGTACAGCGTTTTCCGTTCTCCCAACAATATTAATATCATCAGCATAGGCCAGGATTTGCACTGATTTATTATATATTGAACCAGTGGTTGTGATTTGTGAGATAGGTATTACTTTTTCCAGAGCCAGGTTGAAGAGTATACAGGAGAGAGGGTCTCCCTGGCGCAGCCCGTTATTTGTTTTAAAAGGTTCAGACAGTTGAACCTGAAATTTACCAACTGATTTGGTACTCCTAGCTCTTTCATTGCTTTGAAAATTTCTCTTCTATTCACAGAGTCGTAGGCTACTTTGTAGTCTATAAATATGTGATGAGCATCAATGCCATATTCCAGTTTTTCCAAAATTTGCTTCAGGGTTGCAATCTGATGAATGGTCGATTTACCACCTCTGAAACCAGCCTGGTATTTTTCTACTATCCGTTCTGCATATGGTGATATACGATGACATCTTCTTTGTGTGCCATGCTTGTATTCAAGCGTTATCTATCGTCATATTGACAAGTAGATGAAACAGTTCCTCGACCGTTCGACCTGTCCATTGTCTAATTTTACGCAGCCAGGACAGTTGTTTTCTTCTGACCCAACGTTTTCCTTCGATTTTGCCCTGAAAGATTAACCGGACTAAGCGATATTTAGGTCCTCTCATTATATGACCGAAGTATTGGACCTTTCTCATTTTGATGATGTTGATCAATTCTCTCTCTTTGTGCACGGTCTCTAGCACACCTTCGTAAGATATGTGTGCTTTCCACGGGATTCTGAGCATGCGACGGTAACACCACAACTCAAACGCTTCTAATTTGTTAAGATTTTTTATTTTTGTTGTCCAGGTTTCACATCCATAGAACAAAGTGGACCAGACGTAGCACTTCAATACAACTAGACGTGTGGTCAACGACAGACTTCTACTGCATAATACAGAACGCCAGTTAATAAAGTTTTTCCGTGCGAGTTTTATTCTGATCGAAATTTCCTTGTCACTTTCAACCCTGCAGTCAATTCAGCTACCCAGATATCTAAAGTGTTCCACCTTTTCCAGGATTGTGTTATCTAATCTTAGTACTGAGTCTTCGATATTAATTTTTCCGACCACCATCCATTTTGTTTTTTTGCGTTGATTGTTAAGCCTTTTTCAGTGCATTCGTTGTTTACAGCATTCAACAGAGTTTGAAGATCTTCTAGACTCTCTGCCATCATTGCGGTATCATCGGCGTATCTGATGTTATTAATAATTTCACCACCGATCTTAACACCTTCGCGGCGATTGTTTAACGCTATTTCAAAAACTGGTTCAGTGTAGGCATTAAACAACATCGGTGACATAACACATCCCTGTCTGATACTACGCTTAATAGAAACTTTAGCTGAAATCTCTTGGTTCACCTTAACACAAGCGGTCTGATTGTAGTAAAGATTTTTGAGCAATCTAATGTCATACTTGTCCAGAACAACTGAGTCTAAGCATTGAAATAATAATGTATGTGGTACTCTATCAAAGGCTTTTTCTAAATCTATAAAACATACGTAAATATTTTTCCTAAACTCAATGCTCTTTTGTAAGAGTATTCGCATGCAAAAAAGAGCTTCTCGAGTACCCATACCGTTTCGGAAACCAAACTGCTCATCACCAGTTATCCCCTCACACAGTTTATAGATGCGACAATGCAATATTTTCATAAAAAATTTGAGCGTGTGACTCATTAAACTGATAAGTCGATAGTCGCTACACTGTCTGGCCTTCTTTTTCTTGGGAATAGTTATAAATATTAATTATAACCAGTTGTCTGGTAATTTGCCGCTGCTGTATATCTTATTAAAGAAGGATTTGATAATCGCAACACTCTCATTATCTAATAGTTTTAACAATTCTGCAGGTATTTCGTCAGGACCAGAAGCCTTCCTTCATTTCGCTTGGTTGATAGCCTTCTGAACTTCTGAGATTAGAATCGGTGGGCCGGTATCTCGGTTAGATGTTATTTCTTGGTAGATTCTTTGGTCATCGTTAAATAAGTCTATTATGTAATTTTCCCATTCGGTACAGCGCTCTTTAATATCACTTAAAATTCTACCACCAGAGTCTTGTAATATATTTTGCCCATAAGTTCTGCCTTTACCTGTTAATTCTTTTAGTTTTTTATGCAAATGGAAGTTGTCGTGTTGTTGCTCCAGTTTCTCAATTTCTAAACAGGATTCTTGTAGCCATCGGTCTTTTGCTACTTTAATTCTTCTACTTAATTAACTGTTGGTCGTCTTGGAAGATTTTCTTGAGATGCAGTGATTATTGTCGTTTTCATTTGTTCCCAGCAATCATCTATGTCGTTGGTATCTTCTAGTCCAATTTCGTGGAACTTGTCTGTGTCTATATGATGACATAGTACTGTGGAAAATATTTTATACGTTTTTAGAAGCATAATTCTTCTGTGGTTAGAGCATTCAAAGATATCTCCTTTTTTGTGTATGGTGCAAAGTATTCCAATATTCCAATCATTGGGGAGGGATTTCTGTGTCCATATTTCTTTTATAAGCTCCTGTAATGCCATTATGGTATCATGGCCGCCTTCTTTATATAGTTTAGCTGGGAGATTACCTATTTCGGGTGATTTGTTTCTGGCTAGTTTTTTAACTGCATATTAAAGAACGACTGATAAAAATAATGCCTTCCCTGTTACAAAGAACAATTTGAAAAAGATACGTCGACAGCAATTAAAGTAAACTGTATACCCAAGCTTAATCAAGCCATTCAGAGCGGTGCTGAGAATAATTTTATTCCACTATGCACCAACAATTTACCCATATAAATTACCATCATTCTTGTACTCATTGCGTCAAGTAAGGATGATAAATATACGAAGAAGGTTGCGTTTCGATTTAATTTGAGTCTATTACTACCATCAATTTAATACTTTTTAACAATAAATCCATTTGTAAATCTTTACATTTTCCTTACTAACCGCCATTTTCATAAAACTCTAAATTTTGTATCATTATATTGCCTTACAAAAAAATTAAACTACGTCGCTGCTCCCTGCTTTAGCGTTTTATCCTTACTGTGACATATGTGCTGCAGAAAATATTGGTAGTGTTTACATGTCCGGTAATGAGGTGAAAGGAATTAATAATCAGGTTTTGTATTCATTTATTGAGTACTTTCTAGTGATTTCATTTATTAGACTCGATGAGACAGAAACTATTTGATTTTATGAGATTCAGAAGGGTTTATGGAGTTTAAAATGGGTATAATGGTTAATAGTCTCTAAAATGCGGAATGAAAATAAATAACTTTAACTTTATTAGACAAATACTTGCGACGTGTGTGTAAGAATATTTAGGAAGCAGGATTAGCTACAGATCTAAGTTAAAGAAAACAAAGAGATTAACAAAAATGTATTAGGTATCTACTTATTTTATTTTACTTTGTTGTCTCCAAGCGTGATTATATCAAATATTGGGCCTAGAATCGGGCACCGTTTATTGCTTTAGTGGTTGTCTTTCACAGATTGTCCATCGTGCATACAAACAGGCATTGGTTGCACTAGAGCAATTGGTCCATGTCATTAGCCGCACATACATAAAGTATCATTTTCATCGAGCTAGCCCCATCTTGCTCTGTTGGTCTTCACAGCGGCCACGCCTGATCTATTTGGTTCAGTATTGTTCACGTCCTCTAGTTGCAGTTCAACTCAGTCGGCATGTTTGGTTCCGGAGGTACCAGTCTGAAGATTCCACGGGAAGACTACTGAGAAAACCTTTCCTGGATTTCAACCACATGTCTGTCGTCAAATGATTCGGTCGATTCCCGTACACTAATAAACTTTCTCTAGTGGCGTTACTTTTAGGCACCCTATTGCTATTCAGCATGCTTCTTTTAGGTGTTCATTCATGTCAAAAGGTATCCTGAGTTAGGCCACCATGTTTCGCTTATACCTAATATATTTAAATTCATTCTTCTAATTTTACCAGGGTGGTACATGCTTTTGATGTTCCACGTACCTATTTTTGCTTTTGATAATTTTATTTTGTCTTGTTTCGATGATTGACAAGGGTTTCGCCGGTTAATGACCTGGGAGTTCTTGTCTGTTCCTGCCCTGACGGATCTTTGGCTCCGATTTCCATGATCAGTTTCTTTTTTTTTAGCACTCATAGCCATGATGATTGTACTAGAGATATCCAATTGGATCTTTAATACAGTGATTTCTCCTTGCCTTCTGCATCCTTATGCCGTTGACCATTTACTTGATTTATTCGCCTTTGGTGCCAATTTCTTAGCGCCAGGATATAAGAGCACCCTTCCATTCACCAGATCAACCGCCCGAAGCCGTTGGTCAGTAAGTGTAGGATTGCTTATACCGGCAATCGCAATTTTCGGTGCAATTGTCACCATATCTGGCTACCCTCACTTAGTTTAGCCTACAGACCAATGCAGTTGCCCGGGGTGTGGCACGTGGAGCCATAAGTGAGAGTTAGCTGTCTTATGAGGACCAGTTATCAAGAACCATCTCCCGTTTATAAAGCTCGATGTGGTCATTCCTATAAAAGGACCTCTATAACACAACTCTACACACCTCTACACTCTTCTCTTCTATGGGAGATCTTAATGGCACTGTTTATCCCATCAATGTTTGGTCGTCTCTGCTTCTGCGTTTTAAGCAGTTTTACACGCGTTCCAAAGTAAAACTTTCTTATCTTTAGTAATTCCCTCGATATTGATCAAGAGTATCGTCTTTAAGAGGATATTCAAAGACTTGATTAAAGAAAAATTAAAGATTTAATGATTAATTAAGACTTTAAGATAATGTTTTCATTTTCTCAATAAGAAAAATTTCCAGTGTTATCTATTTTATTTTGTTTATTTAACTCTATTTTAATCGTAATATTTGTATTTTTTATATACATTGTTAAATATAGATGGTGTTTTACATTGTTGTAATCTTTTCCTGTTTTTTATTTTTTTTTTCTTTTTTTTTATTTAGAAAATCTCATCGACCAAATGGCTATTAGCGAAAAATTAATGAATTACATTAGGTACAATTATTGCATTACAATTTGGTTTATTAAATATTGTGGTACTTATTAATGTCTTTCAAGAAATTCAGAGTATTGTTAAAGTTACAGTCTGCACCTAGAGCTTCTAGAAGTGTTCATGATATCTTCTGGTTATTTCGTTGTTGATTGTAGAGGGGACATTCACATAGTAGTCATAGTAGTAGCATTATTGTTAGTGTCATATTATACGTTTCACATCGCGGCGGTTTGCACTATTTAATTAAGTAATCATGCGTTAATCTAGATGTCCAAGTTTGAGGCACGTTACTATTATTTCTTGGCTCCTTGACGTATGTAGGTAACACATTCCATGTCTCTATGCTGGGTTTCACTTGTTTTAATTTTGTACTCGACCCAATTTTTTTTCTTGCTCAGTGTCTCATGTTACTTTTTCAATACATCCATCTCAATACATTCTGTCATTCATAATTTATATCTGATTATTAAGATTGTTGTTCTTGCTATAAATAGACATTAAATACTTCTTTTTGTCTTAGCAACAATAAATTCTTTTTCCATCTTCGATCGGCTTGGTGCTCAAATACACCCAACGATATACATTACTAACGAATTCAATTGCATTCTTTGTATAATCCTCGTGTATTTTATTAACCCTTATCTATATAATTACTAGATGATAGTGCGTGTTTGCACCCTTGTTCCATACTGCCAGCCCGTAAAAATTGAAACCGACCCATAAAAATTGATTCCCCGGTTATAGCCCAAACGCATTTGTTTTAATAACCGCGTGACAGGAGGGGGCATTTTTATAACTCAAACGTATCAATAAGTAATGATCTTTTTGTATGTGTGGTAATATTTTGGATGTGTCGGATACAATTATAAATTAATTAGTTACAGCAAATATACGTAGCTACGTGGGAAAGGTATAATGTTTTAACCGTTGTATACAAAAAACATTATATTTTTTTATCCGTCCAAAAAAGTAAGTTGTATGTGTATGAATATAATTCTATCGTTCAGAATGTGTATTTTTATTATTTATATACCTATAGGCGAAGAAATGAAGCACTAAACCTATTAGTATTGCGCAACAAAGTTTGCGAACAAAATTCATGGTGGTAAAATAAAAATTGTACTTTCTGCATAAGGAAAATTCATTTTCAAAATCGAAATCAGTCAAAAGTCATTACTTGAAACGTTTTAGAGGTCGCTGGACGCAAATATTATGACGACCATGATCCTCGAGCTACCTAAAGCCCAGTGTGGCCGTCGTTTAGAGTCTCCATGTTATTTTTATTCTAAGGGATGTGTACTACACGTGCACCCTGGTTAACGCTAAATAAACTAGCAAATACTAGCAGTCAGACAAACTTAGTATCCTGACCACTACATACAGACGTATGAATCAAAACTTACCAACAAGCTCTTGTCAGAGATATTCTACTAGACAAATCAGTTCGAATTTCTGATATAGAAAACATAAGCTACGCCAAAAGCCAATATCTATCAAGGATTCTAACAGATAACGATATCGACGAATGTGCCATACAAGAAATTTGATATCGACCTTCCTCTTGGTCTCTTCGCATCGTACGGTCGCCAGTTTCCGACTTCTTTGTTCCTTTTACCATCTTCGAGACGTTCGTTGTATCCAGCCCATTTCCATTTTAATTTAGCTGCTTATTTCGCGGCGTCCTTTATTTTTGTTTTGTTCCGGATTGCTTCGTTCGTTTGCCGATCTATTAGTGAGATACCAAGCATCTGTCGTTCCATGGCTCGCTGAGTTTTTCGAATCTTGTCCATGTTCTTTTTTGTGAATGTCCAGGTTTGAGCTCCGTAAGTGAGAACGGGAAAGATACAAGAATCGAACACTTTGGTTCAAAGGTTTTGGGGTATCTTTTTGTCTTTCAGTATGTATGAAAGTTTTCCAAATGTGGCCCATCCCATTCTTACTCGTCTGCTTATTTCGGTAGTTTGGTTTTCTTTGTTTACCTTGATATTCTGACCCAGATATATGTATTTTTCTACATGTTCCACTTTTGTTCCTTGGATGGTTATCGTCGGTTGATCATCTTTATTCGACATTAGCTTAGTTTTACTCAGATTCATTTTCAGTCCTTTTTTTATGGATTTTGTATGAAGCTCATCGATCATCGTCTTCAGTTCTTTCCAGCTGTCGGCTATTAGTACTACGTCATCTGCATGTCTTAAATGGTTTAAATACTTTCCGTTTATCGATAGTCTCTTCGTTTCCCAATTTAGTGATTTAAAGATGTCTTCAAGTGCGGCAGTAAATAGTTTTGGAGATATGGTGTTTCCCTGTCTTACTCCTCGGTTGATTTTTATTGCCCTCGTTTTCATTCCGTTATTTATCGTGACTAACATTTCAGCGTGTTGATATATATTATGTATTAATATCCTATATCTAGAATCTATTCTGCTGTTGACCAGTGCTTCCTCAATAGCCCATAATTCTATGCTGTCAAAAGCTTTCTCGTAGTCTATAATGTTCTATCACTATTGTTACTTAATGTTTTTTGTTATTTTCATCAGGCTTCCCAGTTGTTCATAGAATTCTCCGCTGGTTGTCATATCTTTATCTGCCGTTGGCGCGTATACCTGTAATATGTTAATATCCACCGGTGTTGCTCGAATTTGTAAAAGCATCATTCTGTATGAATGGGGAGTGAAAGATTTTACTGTCGAATTAATATGTGGGGCAACTATTATTGCGGTGCCGTTTCTGTGATGTGTTGTGTTGTTTCCAGCATAGTAAACTTTATATCCAAGTATATTGCATTGTCCAGAGTTTTGCCAGTATGTTTCACTAATCCCAATACTAATTTACCAATATATCAATTTTTATTCTTTTCATCTCTTTTACAATGTTATGAGTTTTGTCGCTCTCGGACATACTTCGTACATTCCAAGTTCCAATCCTTAGGTGCTGAGGACTTGCTTCCTTTTTTAGGCCGTAGAGATTTCGCTGGCTGATGACCAGGGAGGCCCTACTATTTGGTTGTGTGCATCCTCCCCTGCCGCGTCTTGGGATCCGATCACCATGATCTGTAATGTTTTTGTTATCGTAGTGTATTGCCATGATAACTATTCTAGGAAATATATTCTATAGAAATGTTAAAATGCATAAATAATGAAACTTTAGGCATTATAATAGACTTATTGAACTCAGTATACAAAACAGGTCACATACCGAAACAATGGTTACTCTCCATCTTTTGTGCTATCCCTAAAAACACAAACGCTAAAAATTGCAGTAAATACAGAACAATATCACTAATAAGTCACATTCTTAAATTATTCTTGAAAATGGTCGTATTAATAAAAAAACTGGAAGTTTCACAACTTCACAATTTTTTAATATTTTTTTTTCTTTGTTTTAAAATGCACCAATTAAAAGTTTTGTTTTTTCAATGGAAAACATTATAAACGAAAGAACTCATGAAAGATTAAGTTAATGGTTATAAAGAAATATTTAACGTTTTGTGTGAAGTTTTGTTAGAGACATATTATTTTAGAGCAGTTTTCCCAAGCTGGTCTGAGTAGCACACCAAAACTCAAGTAGACGATTAAACATCTGAAAGTCCTTAGCAAGTCAAAGTTGTAGCTTTCATATACCTTTAATTTTACATTATTAAAATTTAATTCTCATCCTTTAACTTTACCGGTTTATTTATTAGAAAAAAGTGAATGACAAAAAACAAATAGCAAAGTTCCCCATCCACTCTCGGCAAGTTGAGGTTTCCTCTTAATAGAATAATTGAATCAGTGCTCATAAGTGAATGGCGAAGAACGTGATTAGAGAGTCGAAACGTAGTTGAATTAGAGTCGAAAAGGCCGAAGAGTTGGAGTATGGTGGAAACCGATCTCAGATTTATTGGATGTGACGGGACTGGAGGGAGAGGGACCGAAGACCGCCTATCTCCTGCTGCAAAACTCACGCATATGCTCGAATGGAGATGTTTCTTTTTTATTAGTTTCTACAGAGACGAAATTGTATTTGTTAACGAATGATTAATCTAATCAGACATGGAAATCAACGTCTATATTTTGTGTTTACTTTTTTTTATTTATTGAGAAGGCATCAACTTAAATGTGGCGCGCCATCCAAAACGATTCGATCGTACAGAAGGCCTTTGTGCCAGTGTATAAAGATGGCAGCTTAAAGTATTTATCGGTGATCTTAGAATGTTGGAAAACACAGATAGTTATAAAACTTTATTTAAACATTGGCGAAGAATAACAATAATTAAAGGACTGATTGATTAGCCTAGAATCGTTATCTGCTATTAATACTGTAGTACAGTACAGACGTTGGACTTTGAAGCCACCCCACCTGGGAGTTGGAATTTTTCATAAAAATAGAATTACAAATTCTAAGCAAAAAGTATTTTGTAAGAATTTTTTGTACAGTCAATACTTTTGAGATATTGGCACCTAAATGTAGTCGTTTTTAGCCCAAACAAATGCTTTTGTGCGATTATTTTCAAATATCTACAAGATTTCAATAAGAAAATGGTTGTAAGCTAAAATAAAGATTTTCTTCAAGTGACATCCCCGCGGCGAAGATCAGCAATCATCTATTCGGACTTTTGAGTCGGCGGCTCTGAAAAGTTCAATTGATGTACATCCATACCAGTCTCTCAGGTTGCGCAGTCATGACATTCTACGCCTTCCTATGCTTCTCTTTCCTTATATCTTTCCCTGTACAATCAGTTGGAGTAGGGTGTATTTCTCTCCACGTGTAATATGTGCAAGATATTCCAATTTTATTGTTTTAATTGTATTTAAAATTTCTATTTCTTTTTTCCGCTGTGTTTGGTTGCTACCGTTTATTAGAAGATTCTCGTTATTTCTTTGAGTTTTCGATATTCTCATAAATTTCGTCTTCTTGACGTTCATTGTTAGACTATTTTCCATACTCCGCTATTCTGGTCACCAGTGTCTGAAGATCATCAATATTTTCGGCTAAGATCACAGTGTCGTCCGCATATCTAATGTTGTTAATGGGAACTCTATTTACCTTTATTCCAGCTGTTTTAGCCTTAAGAGCTTTTTTCAGGATCTCTTCGGAGTATGCATTAAAAAAATGGCGACAATACGCGTCTCTGTCTCAGTACAAGTCTAATTTAAATTTCTTCTGACAGCTGTTCGTTAACACGTACTTTTGCTCGCTGTTTGTAATATAAATTTAATATGATCCTGAGGTCGTTGTAGTCAATCTTCTTGGATTTTAGGACATTCATTATTTGTTCATGTCGTACTTTATCGAATGCTTTATTATAGTCAATAAAACATGCGTATATATTTTGAACGTCCAGGCATCTTTGTATCAGTGTGATATATTCGGTTGTGGATGACTTTTAGTAGTAACTTTATAACATGAGACATCAAGCTAATGCTGCGGTAATCGCTGCACTTTCTTGCGTTTTTTTTTTGGGGAAGACAAATAAAAATCGACATTAACCACTCTTTGTCACACGACTCCGTATCATAATATTCCCGTGTCTATCCAGAAGTGCACCAGTGGGATTTTGTTTTCTTAGTACTGCCAGTTCTTTGACTATCTTCTTGTGTAGGTTAAACAGATCATATTTATTTGGAAGGTATTTGATCTCTTTGCATTTCTTTTCAAAGTATTTTTCTTTTGTCTGCTTTATCATCTTACTGATCTCATGGTTTATCTCTCTGTATTTATTGTTATCTTTGTTTTTAAACTGTCTCCGTTCTCCATCATATTGAGTATCTCGTCATTCATTCATTTTTTTTTGTCCTTGCGGAAGTCTTTGGTATTTCCACAAGGAAACTGAGTTGCTGTAGCTGGCTGTATACCATGTATCACAAAAAATTTATTAAAATCCTTTATAAAAGATATATAATTATAAAAACCCAAACGGGCTATATCACAACAATAAAACATTTTCGGAATCCATATTTCATCATCAGTGTCTTGGTGTACCTACATATTTTGAGCCATTAAATATCTGGGTAAAAACCCGTTAAAAGTTAAAGGTTTAAATTTAGTTTACATTATTTAATCTTATATATTAAAATGTTAAAGTTACCAGTGGATTTGCTGGTCCTGAAACAAAGTGTCTACGAGGACTTGATGATAGCAACTATAGATAAAGTCACGTTCAGATGGCAGTGTACGGATATAGGATAACAGCGTTGCCAATTCTACTGCCATTGTAAGTTTTGCTACTTTTGTAAAATAAGCAGGGCCAAACTCACGGTAAACTAAGATATGTTTAGGATTTATTTTTTGCATAATGACGTCTAATATAACTACTTGAAATTATGTCGATTAATGAGTTATTTAAGTGTGCTACATTTCAACCAGATCAACTAAATATTTTATTACCTTTACTGAGAAAAGAATATCCCCGAAAAACAATTTTCAATCATCTTCATTTTCATAATCTAGTTCATCTTCAGAGTCATCGTTTAATGAAATTCTAATAGGTTCAATGTCATCTTGAATGTTTTCTACTGTCCAAAAATTATTCTCCAATTTTATAACATGGTTGACGTAATTTTTCCAATGTCCATTGTTCTGTACTTTATCATAACCTTCATAAATCAATGTTTTAACGTCGTTTTGTTTGAAACTTGAATTCTTAGAGGAAGCGTACCGTTTCACTTCACTCCATACCATTTCTATTGGGTTCAGTTCACAGTGATAAGGCGGAAGTCTGAAGATATGTACATCTACGCGGCATTGTTCGTCACTGTGATTCCTGTATTTTTCACCAATACAATCAATTTTGTATTTGTCATAAATATTTTTAAATACATTAGCAGTTTCCAGAAGTTCATTTTTTAAGTAATCTTCTTCAAAATAAATGTCCTTTTCATAGAGCCACTCCTTAATTTGACGTTTCACCCAATATTGTTTGGGAAAATTTAATTTCCTAGAGTGATAAGATGCATTGTCCAAGATAATGACATTCTTTGTATTTTTTGGGAGATTCGGTATTAACATCTCTTCAAACCATTTTTCAAATAGATCTCCGTCCATCTCTTCATGGTAATCTTCAGCACCTTTTTTGGCAATAAAAGTGATGTCAGCACCTTCAACAAATCCGTCTTTGTTTCCTGCATGGACTAAAACAAATCTTGGTCCTTTTCCGGTCGGAGTTTTTAAACCTGTGGTAAGTCCATTTACGAAAGCCTGTCGGCTATTTTTTATTGTTGTATCTTGCCATACTTGCCCATTGGTTATTCCAGTATTAACCCATGATTCGTCCATATAAATGATATTGGCTCCTTCGTTCCTCAGTTTCTTTATTTCCCGGAGATAGTGACGCCTCCAAGCGACTATTTCTTGTTTTTCTATTAATATTGAATTTCTACCTTGTTTGCCATATATAAAACCCATGTCGTGCAATAGTCTTCTCAACGTACTCTTGGAAAAATTCGGAAGATGCTCCATTTGCTTAATTTTTTCTAGTACTACGTCAAGGGTTGGAGGAATATTGTCCATAAAAAAACTGTGCACTACTTGTCTTATTCTAGACCGAGTTGCTTCATCATATCTATTCTCACGACTATTCAAATAACCGGTTCTTTTTTTTTTCTTATGGGAGTTACGAGTGGACCATTTTTACTTTCACTTCTATATCGGAATATCGTTCGCTCAGAGACTCCAGTCATAGCAGAAACTTCCCGCACTATTGTTGATACACTTTTATCATTATTACTGTTTGATAAATAGTTAAAAACATTTAACACTATTTTTTTGCATTCACTATTTAACAAATTACCGTTTTTGAATTTTATTACACTCGCGGCCATTTTGACACTGACATGACACAAACGTCTGATATCAACTAAAAATTCTTTTAATGACTCTCAAGTATTTACCTGAATTTATAATTGCTGGCATTAGACAATAATTTTGAATTTATAAATAGGTATATTTTTTTAATTCTAAATTATTTTTTAATGTCTCTAACTGTAAATGCAGGTAGAGAAAGTGTGTCATTAAAAGGACATTAAGATCAAAAACGGATTATACAAATAATTATTTCATTTCCACGAATTGTAAAAAATTTTGAACAGAAGATATAATTCCGAAAAGACCAGATTTCCGAAATATAACTTTCTATTTTTAAAATACCAACAGAAAAATTATATAATTAAAAAAATGTAGTATTTTTCCGTTTCACATTCATAAATATTTCCGAAATTATAATTCTTTTATAGGAGCCGGCCCATAACGTACGATTGTAGGTACGATTAAAAACTGACAACAATGTAGTTATTTCTGGCATATAGAAAGTACAGGCCTATCTCTGTAACGCTGCCATCTGAATGTGAATTTATCTATAGTCAGCTGCTTCCACTGGTAACTTTAACATCTTAATATATAGGATCGAATATTGCAAAATAAATTTAAACCTATAACTATTCACGGGTTTTTACCCAGATCTTTAGTGGCTCAAAACATGTAACCTAGACACTGATGATGGAATATGGATTCCGAAAACGTTTTGTTGTTGTGATACAGCCCGATTGGGTTTTTTAATTATATACCTTTTATAAAGGATTTTAATAAATTTCTTTACAGGGTTCCAGTAGACAATGTTTTAGTCGATCCCAGTACTCGTTAATATCACTAGTGTTTGTGTTCAATTTGCTGCAGTTTACATGCAGTTTATATTGAAGGCATTCTTTAACGTCATTTTCCTTAAAATAAAGATCACTAGTAGCAAAAAGATTGATGTTTTTTTTTGTGGTATAGAATCCGAGTTAAGACTTTAAAAATTGAAGATGTTGATTAAGCTCAGTAGAAAGATCACAAAAATGATGAAACGACAACTTGCTGGAGGCATACTGAACATCAGACAGGGCCATGTCTACAAAAAAGGAAGAAGTAGAACCTTTTTACAAAATGATTCAAAAACTAACAAAGTTATAAAAAAATAACAACAAAAAATTGTTTGAAAAAAGTTTTCTTAACTAAAAAATTCTTCAGTCCATGTTTGTCCACTGCTGAAGATAGGTCCCCCTCCATTTGTATCCATTGATGTCTACTTTTAGCAATTCTCATCCATTGCTTGCCCACAATATTTTTGATATCTTCCGTCCAATTCTTCTGAGGTCTGATCACTCCTCTTCTGTTCTCCCTTCATCTTCAGTTTGTTTTTCAAGGCTTTCTCAATCAACATGCCAGAACCATTATCACTTGAGCCTCACAAAACGTCAGAAAACCAATTTTTTTGATATTTTTAGGTATGGATGTCTCCAAACCAATCAAATTTAGCTTTGTTTTTTCGAAAACTACTTCTTTTTTTTTTAAGAGTTTAAAAAGTGGTAGCAGTTTCTGGACTAGGAAAGCTGATCGGAAGAAGTTTGCAGCATTTGAGTGTTGCAGTATTTGTAAGTACAAACAAATTTATTATTTATCGTAAAAGAAGATAGGCAGGATTGTTGTTAGGACATTAAATTTGACCATGTAAGCAGTACAAAGGAAGTAGTTTTAGCTAGAAATTTTGACAAAAGAATAACAGGAACATTTTATTATTTATTAAGATACTAATTTCATTTGTTAAATTTTCTGTAAAATAATATACTTTTTAAAATTTGGGCTACGCAGTTCAATTTTTCAGGGAAAAGTAACATTTTCGTTTTTCAATACCATTTATACCAGCGGACAACTACCTAATGGTTGGTCTAATTCACTGTTTATAGCTCTACCTAAAAAGAAAACAGCAAAAACCTATGCTGATTATAGACCCATCAGTTTGTTAAACCACTTATTGAAAATTTTTCTGAAGGTAATACATGGTCGTATATACAATAAATGCGAGGAATACCTGGATGACACTCAGTTTGGTTTCCGTAACGGATTTGGAACGAGAGAGGCACTGTTTGGAATGAACGTACTTGCTCAAAGATGTCGTGATATATCTGTAGACATATACTGTTGTTTTATTGACTTCCAAAAGGCATTTGATCGTGTTAAGCAATCTATATTGATCGAAGCTCTAAAAGACATTGGTTTGAACTGTAACGATAAGAGTTCTTTATCGTTACTGAAAATTTAAAATAACTTAATTCTGCCTGTAAGGTATGCAACAAACTATACAGGTAATGGGGTTATCAATTGTTTGTCACTTGGTCAAACTGCCTACCTGCCGTTTCCGTTTACCTTGGAGCTGACGGAAGCCAACGATTTTAAAAGTGTAAGAAGGCACTTTACATCCAGCCATTGAACGGGACAGAGGACTGATTGAATCCAGCGGCCAACGCACGTGGTTTTCAAGTTAGCCGAAAAACCTTTTAAGTTATTCAGAGGTCAATTATTTAAGTTATAGAAGGCGTTTTGTTTTGAATTTAGAAGTTTTGGGATAAGAAGATTTTGTTTTAATTGGTGAAATAGTGTTGCGTTGGGTGAGTTTCATTTTAATTAAAGTAAATGATTTTTTTTAACCATTTCTAGTTTCATATTTATATCATTTATCCAATTAATTTTCCTTAATTATATCAGTGAAATCACGTTCAGAATTCTTTCTGTTCGAAATTCTCCTAAGTGCACGTTCTCATCAATATCCAAGCAATTCGGTAATGTAAGGAGACCCTTCATTACTCTGTGTCTATAATATATTTGTTAAGATATGTTAAATTTCAATTCTTCTTTGAAATATTCATAGTTAAATCCCAACATTATTTTTATAAATACATAGTTTTCAATTAATTTTCCAAGGTCACAAAAAGTGTACAAACCTTCACTAATTATCATCATTCGGCTAGTTTTTTTGTCCTAATCGCCTTTTGTTTAGCAACTCCGAATAAAGCTAATGAGAGCTTTCTTTGATTTTATTTTTAGTCGCTGGAGGAAAGAAGGATTATAAAGTCAAATCAGGATTATTTTGAATTTGGGGTAATGGAGTCCATGTAGTTTGGTTGGAGTTTTTTTTTGGTTTTTCCCGGTTACTGGAGTAGCAGTTCAGTTAACTACTAGAAGAGTGTACTTCTAGGTTTCAACCTTACAAGTCCCAGTGACGTAAGCATCCGGAGGAAGAACTTTCTTAGTTTGAGATTAGTCAGGTTCCTTTATAATAATTGTTCCTACTATTTTAAAATAATTTCCTTAAATTTTGTTTAAACTTTAATCAGTCAACGAACAAAACTTTAATAATAATCTTAGTCAATTTTCTTAACTCATATTTTCGTATCATTAGTTATATAACGTTCAATTTTGTTTCTCAATATCATTTGTTTATTTTATCATTAAATCTTTGAAATATATTATATATGTATCAGTTATAACAGAGTAGGTGTGGATCATAATACAATTGTTTTTTGTAAGATCATTTGTGCACAAAGGTCCATTTTGTATTTCTACAGCCCTACTTGTAATATCGCCAATTCATCTTGTATCTGTTCCTTTCTGGACAGACCAATTTAAATATATCTGCAGGTTATCTGATTCGAATCAATTTGGAAACGGTCAAACTGATATATTGTGTTATAGGGAGGGGTTATAGTTGTTTAAATTGTCAAATGTTGGTTGTCATTAATTTTTGCTTTAATTCATAAATAAAACTTCATAAAATAAGTTGATACTTTTCTAGTAGATTATTAAATGTAAATATATTGTATATATAAAAGGGGTCAATAATAGTGTATATTATAAGGGTATTTAAGTTAAATTGTATATTACGAGGTTTACAGGTTTCTATTTTATTGTTATTAAATTGGGTTTTAAGTAAGACTCTGTTTTATTAAACCTTCTTTTTATTTAATATGGTTATATCTAATTATAGAAACATAGTCAGCAG
Organism: Diabrotica balteata; assembly: GCA_918026665.1. Lineage (NCBI taxonomy): Eukaryota > Metazoa > Arthropoda > Insecta > Coleoptera > Chrysomelidae > Diabrotica > Diabrotica balteata. The sequence continues at coordinate 133,963 of CAKJVB030000025.1, forward strand.
CAGCAATAAAGTTACACGGTAAAGTGTTTGTTAGACTAAGAGTCCAGTAAACATCTTCCCTGGCGCCCAAATCATTCTTCTATCCTTTATTCCGGTTTTCAGTACTTACTCTTAGTTCGTTTTGGCTATTCTTATATTTTCTTAGTTAATTTACATCTTTTCTATTCTTTACTGTTTTCGCAGGGCATGCAAATAGGCCTAACCCTACCTTGAGTATCAACTGGCCAGTCTCAAGTATACCCAGCTAGCCGAACTGCATTCAGTTTCAACTTCTATTTTAATTTAGTTTCGAACTTATCTCCATACTACTCTACAGATCTTATAACATCAGGGACCTGGTCCCAAGTGATCTAGCTACTATTTGTTACAGTAGCGCCCAAAGTGGAGCAAAATAAAAACTTTGTTACAATTTTGTTACAGAACGGCAGAGATGTTCGAATAATTGAAAATTTATATTGGAATCAAACAACATCAGTTTTAGTAGATGGTGTGGAATCACAGGCTCTCAATATTAAAAGAGGAGTACGGCAGGGATGCCCCTTGTCCTGGACCCTGCTTTTTAAAATTTACTCCGACAGAATTTTCAGAAAAGCACTTTCTGAAAAACAAAAAGGAATAATTGTGAACGGCGAAGTCATCAATAATTTGCGATATGCGGACGATACAGTATTCCTAGCTTCTAGTCAAAAAAATCTGCAAACACTACTTGATAGTGTCGTTGAGAGTTGTAGGGAGGCAGGTCTGGATCTTAACATACGGAAAACCAAAATACTCGTAATAAGTAAACAACAGCATATGAAACCGTCTATATATGTAAATAATACCAAACTTGAGCAAGTTGATAAAATCGTTAACCTTGGACAGCAATTAAATTGTAACGCAGAAAGTCACGGCAAGATTAGATCTAGGATAGAGCAGGCTAGAGCTGCTTTTAAAAGGATGTCCAAGGTGTTATGTAACAGAGACCTAAAATTGGCATTGACGCTGCTACGTATTCTCGGTCTTACTTTATGGTGTCGAGTCCTGGACTGTGAATAAAGTCGATCTAAATCGCCTGAAGCTTTCGAAATGTGATGCTAGAGAAGAATTTTAAAAGTTTCCTGGGTGGAGAAGATTCGAAACTCCACAATACTAGAACGTCTTAGCAAGACTACTGAGATCATACAAAGTATCAAGCAGAGAAAGCTGGAATATTTCGCCATGTAATGATAGGTCCTAAATATAGGTTGCTGCAAAATATCATGCAAGGCAAAATACCAGGCAAACGCTGTCCAGGACGAAGAAGAACCTCATGGTTGAAGAACTTGCGAGATTGATATGGTGTTGACATAAGCATGCCATTTAGGGTGGCAGTGAATAAAATTAAGATACCTATAATGGTAACCAACGTTCTGAAAGGACATGGTACATGAAGAAGAAAAACAATAACATTGATAAGTCTAATTGAGTTGTTGATACGTGTAATGATTATATTTAATTGCATTGAATTTTACTTTTATTTATTTCCTCCTACTCCTGTTGTTATTAAACACTAGAAGAAGATATAGATATTTTTAAACTCACATAAGAACAATGAGATATGATTAAATCTAATTAAAAATTTGGCGTCTGTTTTTTCTTAATTTTTACTACAATATGACTTTGCTCTTTCAAACACGAATTATATAAGAATATTCTGTCGCGACACTATATTATTATTAGTCCCCTAATCCGATTTGTATAAAACATCAAAAAGAAGTTTTGACACAGAAGAAACACGATACGTCAATGGATTAGTTTGGCATGACATGACTCCGTAATCCCGTACAAGGAACACAACTAACATGAATATGGAGGACAACATTAGCCTTCGAGCTAAAGCTATAATCCTCTGCTTATGTTTACTTTGTGGGCCCACAACAAACACACAAATGGCCAAATTCATGGCTTCATTCAATTTAACACGGAGATTGCTGTTGCGGTATTGTGTTTATAATAATTTGAGTAAATATCGTATATTTATTATATGAATATGAATCATTTTCATAATTTTCAGATAACAAAAGGTGCTTATTTATAAACGCGACACTGCTACCAAAATTATATAAATTTCGCTGCAAACATAAGTCAAGAAACATATTTCTGTTATTTTATATTATTTCATGTTCTAGTTCTGTTTTTACTATTTAATAAAGTGTTCCTTGATAATGATATTTCGCCGAAACATTTAAAAAAATTCTTAAAAAATATATCCGCTTGATAACGGCAACAATGGATTCAACAACAGCAGTGAAACGTATACAGAATGAACTTACTGAAAGCTTTGAAAAAGACCAAGGTTCATAACTGAAAAGAACAGCCATAAAAATACAAGACAAAAACACTAACACAGACAAGAGTGAAGATAACCTGAAATCAGAAGATTTCTTGGGTTGGTTTTGTTCTGTTTTATAGAGATTTGTATAATAGTCGTGCGTTATCTATAAAATTTATTTTATATTGTTGGTCTCCACTCCTTCTTTGTTCTTTATGCTATTAATTTGTATATTTCTCAGGTTCTGCTTTAAGCACTTCATGTTTCTATTTTTTTTAATTATTTTCTCTCTTTTCTTCCTGTACTCTCCGTTTACACTCTTTGATATTTTTTCTAATAGTTTTTTTTATTTCTCTGTATTCCATTTTATTTCTGTCCCCTTGATCTAGTAATATTCTTCTTGTGTTCATAGGAACACATAGGATTCAAACCAGAAAACTGGAATACCTAGGCCACGTGATGAGGGGACCAAAATATGAAATTTTGAGACTGATAATACAGGGAAAGATTCAAGGAAGAAGATCTGTTGGCCGAAGGCAGAACTCATGGTTAAAGAATCTACGTGATTGGTACCAATGCAGATCGATTGATTTGTTTAGAGCAGCAAGTTCTAAAATAAAAATAGCCATTATGATTGCCAACCTCCGTAGGGAGACTCTAAGAAGAAGAAGTTCATAGGAATCTTTGTTTCCTGGGATATGAAACTTTCTTTTTTTATGGTTGTCTGTGCTATTTCTTTACCCACTTTCATTACAGTTTCAGTAAATATCATGTTTATTTCATCGATATGTTTGTGTTGTATATCTTCCTTGGTCGGCAATATTTCCTTTATTCTTTTTTTGTGCGTCTGTTTTTCTTGTTTTAGTTTTTCCATGTCTAATTTCTGATTATTTTCCATTTTCTTTCTTGTTTTAAATCTACTATCAATGATCAGCTTGGCTCGGACTAGTCTATGATCTCTACCAGTTGAGAAGCGATTTAGGGCTTTTACGTCTTTAACCATGGATTTTTGCGTTGAAAGAATATAATCAATTTCGTTTTTAGTTTCACCATTGGGACTAATCCATGTTGGGGTTTTTCCTTAAAGAATGTATTCATTGCATATAGTTGCTTCTCCTCCAAGTAATTCATCAATATGTGTATTCTATCATTTCTTTTGCGGTATTCTTTACTTCCATAGCTGTTGTTATGTCTTCGTTCAATATCATATAGAAATGTTCTATATCTTTTCATCGCTATAGGTACTTGTTGGAGCGTACACATATATGATTTTTAAGGACTTTCTTTCTAATTTAAGCGTCGTGTATGCTACTCTATCTGATATGCCCTTGGCAGATTGTATGTATTTAACTACTTTTTTATTAAATCCTACTCCATTGTTTGTTTTTTTCTTCTCCGGTGTTTTCTTCATTACATTTATAGTATAGCAAATTTTCTGATTTTAGCTGTATTTTTGTTCTCTTTTCTTCTTACTTCGGATATGCCGATAATATCCCACTGTATTTTGGTCAGTTCTTCCTCTAGTTCGTAGATTCTAGTGTCTTCGTTTATAGATCTGATATACGTTCCTACATTTATTTTTGTCGAATATTTGCCTTCCCCAGAATCCTTGAGGCGAACCGGTTTCCCGGTGTGGGATTCCCAGTTAGTAACTCTACCCACCTGGGGTACTATTCCGTTTGTTTCATATTTGACATGTTTCCTCAAGAGGGTTTTTTGGCATTAAAACACCTCGCTTGCCAGACGGGTTGGTGAGTTCTGTATCAGCCGCCCACTCTGGGTCAGACGCTGTTCGTAGCTGTCCACTCTGGATCAGACGCTACTGTTTTGCTAGTTTTGGTCCACGCCGGGTATTTCATTTCCCCGGTAACACCCATATCTGGGAGGCATTCCCCTATCCGCCAGCCGAGGACGCACCCGATGGGGGACTATACACAGGAGATTATTTATAATACTATTACTAAACCTTTCTCTATACAGGCAATACCAACGTGAACATCATATGTATACGCCCCATAGGTAGGCTGTAACAAACAAGAAGAGGAAGAATTTTGGAGCGTCCTTAATTGCAATATCAGTAGATTGCTTGAGACTCCTGTAGACGAAAAGCATTAGTAGAGAAAGAGCAAGACTAAAAGGAGTTCGAGGAGGTTTGGGGATGAAACAAGAAATTATGAAGGAAATAATGTGATTGACTTTGCCGTGACACGGAATTTTGCTGTCATTATTACGTAATTTATGAAGACTGAAGATCAATATAATCTGTAGCAGCGGGGGAAGGGAAAGTCAGCTAGACTTTGTGCTGTGTAGAAGAAGTCGGCTAAAAGAGGTTTCCAATTGTAAAATGATAAAGAGTGAGTGTGTAGCTAATCAACCCCGATCAGTGATAGCGGTTACGGAGATAGATATGAGGCGGAAAGGAAATTAAGTAGGACACCAGAAAGTAAAGTGGTGGAAGTTAAAGGATAAGGATTTGGACAGAGTCAAAGTAGAGTGCCGAGGAAAAAGATACTGTGAATGACTAGTGGAAAGCCAACTTTAAAGTTTTGGTGCAAGTGGGATAAAAAGAGTAAGGAAAAATATTTGGTAAAGGGCCCCTAGAAACAAAGAAATTTGGTGATGAAACGATTAACTGCAACAGAAAGATAGAAAGAAGATAGAAGCTAGAAAGAGGTATGGCAGATCTAAAAGAAAGGAATATAAGTATATATACAAGGTAGCAAAGACTGTATCAGAGCACGCTGTAGCTACTGCTACGGAAAGATCGTGTGCACAGCTGTATGAAGATTTGGAAAAACTCTGAGATGAAAAGGTACAGCATTCCTAAAGTCAGAGACAACTCATCAAAGGACTTATCCTACTTGCAGCATGTTAAGAGTGCGGATAGAATAGTGTTAAGAACCCATGTAGAAATAAAGCAAAGATGGTATGAGTACTTTAGACAGTTGCTAAACGAAGAACACCAGAGGCTGTGGAATTCCAATTGAGAACAGTAATATCGGGAATGGCAATAGATGAAGTTGTCGAAGTGGTTAATAGGATGAAGAATGGTAATGCAGTCATGGAATACTCATGGAATACCTGTGGAGGTTTAAAAAGTTCTAGGATAGGAAGCGGTTAATATTTTGTGGCAAATGATGACTAGGATATATGGGGAAGAAAGTATGCCAATTGCATGAAGAGAGAGTGAAATGGTATCATTGTATAAAGATAAAGTTGACATTCCGGACTGTAAAAACTATAGAGGGATAAAGTTAATAAAATTTTGAAAAAGAACTGTAAAGCGAAGGTTAAGGAAAGATACATCGAGAGAAGAAGGATTTACATATTGTGTTTATGCCAGGAAGATATTGTGTTTATGCCAGGAAGAAGGACAACGGATGCTTTCTTTGCTTTGAGACAGTTGATAGAGAAATATGACGAGAAGAAAACGGAGCTACATTGGGTATTTATAGATCTTGAGAAGGTGTACGATACAGTTCCTAGAGAAGAACTATGGAGATGTATGGGGCAGAAACGAATAGGGCAATTTAAATACATTGGCTCTTACATAACACAAAACTAGACACTAGATCGATATGATACAGGGTGGTTGTAAGATACGGGGTGACTGTAGTTGTAAAAGTTAAATTAAAAATTAAAACTATGTGGGAGGAAAAATAGATCTGCTAGAAGTTTATGGAAAACAATGTAGAGGAAACCGGAAAAAAGATGTAAGGACTGTGTGACGCAAGATTGTGTGAGAGAAAGATTTAGCTGAAGAAGACACAATGCGCGCTAAACAGAAATGAGTGGCGAAGAATAATAAGCAACTGCGATCTTTGAAAATTCAAAATATGAGGAAAAAGGAGAAGAGAAAGACTAGCTAAGTTGCTAGTAAAGCGATTTCATTTGCAGAATGGATTATAGTAGATAGGTCAAAATTGAAAACAAAAAGAATAAGAAGTAGAAGAAAATTAAGCCTCAGAAAAAGGGAAAATCATGGCAGATTGAGTAGGGACCGGTAGAAGTGGAATAAATTTTTAGACAGTTGAGAAAACCTAACATTGACGTCTCCTGAAAGTAGAAAATATACTAAGTATGAATCAAGAAAGGTCCTTAATAATAAATTAACAATAGTAATATTTCAATATTTTACAAAGTCTATTGTTCTTTGTTTATTCCATTATTAAACATAACATACCCAAGAATACGATGATATAATTGATACATAAACAAATTTAATTCCTTGTAAATATCGAGTTCCACTGATTATAACTTTAACGAACCTCATTCAATGTAACTGTGAGAACACCTAAGCCGAAAATATTTCTCAATGAACGACCCTTGTGTTTTTCATCCCTCCACCCTCTGACGTTGAAATTCAACATAATTGTACGTGATATTTCATAAACACCGCCAGCTCCGACACGCGACCGGATAATGAACCAAAAACGACCATCAACAACAAAACGCTTAGAATATACTTTTACTTTTCAAAATTTAAATATTGTTTTTGAAAACTTTTATATGTACAGTAATATAAACTTCTTAACAAAACTACTAATAACAAAAATGGTATTGTCAATATGGTTGCTAAATATTTTGGTACAGTATACAGTAAGATCGGGAAGATCATATTCCAGATAACACGTATGAACGTAACTACACTGATATCATTCGTTATCATAAAGACCTTAAAAAGGTAATTGATAATGTTATGTCAGCACCTTAAAAATTGTTAAGACGGCTCGATAGTCGATAGTAATCGTCTTCTCTTTACGCTCTATTAAAATATGCTTTTATTTTAAGATTTAGTCTCTAAACAAGGAAATCTAAATCCCTATATCAATTTAAAAGGAATTGTTTATATCCAGTTTATATAAAAAATTTGGTGTAAAATTTCTTTGTACTGAGACGTGTACAGATATGCAGATGACACCATAGTCGAACAAATTAGAAGACCTATAAGTTCTTATGAACAAAATCACGTATTACAGTCTGTTTGGGAAAGTATGTACGAATTGTTTTCATATTTTTTCATTTAATATTTTTCTGTTACTGTACTGTAATGTGATCTAATTCAATGCTGTATTCTAACGACTTAAAATATATTCCTTCCTGTTAACTGGCTATCTCATTTATTATGTTTTAAGTACGGAGTATTTGGCTTTCTTCTTTGTATTTTGTGTCACAAAGATAGAAACAAGTGTAAAGTTTCGTATTACCGTGACAATTAACTTAAATTATCGCCATTCAAAATCGTCCGACAATAGGGTTGATTTATGGCATGCTCTTGCCCACGAGCTGTTGACCACCCAACGGTCAGAGGGTGGTTTTTGCCCTAGTAACGATCTCAAGACATCTACTTCAATATACACTTCAACCCAAGACAGCGAACGAAACACAACAATCCATCGAGCCCCGGGCGGGCGTCCCGACGTGGTGCCAACGAGATTCCCCTGACTAAGAATCTTACGACAATAATATTTCAAAGGGTAAGTATATGTTCTTTGTACAGACAACAATAACGAGTAAGACCAGTTAATTACGTAATTTATTTACAATTGATAGTCGCTACTTTTATTTACAAACAAATATTGCATTTTACAATTCTTCGGACATATTATACGAAATAAATCTAGATATGCTCTCCTTCAAGCCATCCTGCAAGGAAAAATATTTGGAAAACGAGGTCCAGGAAGAAGAAGGACATCTTGGTTAAAGAACCTCAGAATCTGGTTCAATACAACATCTGTGCAGCTTTTCCGCGCTGCTGCAAATAAGATAAAGATTGCCATGATGATCACCAATATTCGTAAAGGCTAGGCACATCAAGAAGAAGAAGAGACGTGTACAATTGATACAATTGTCAAATAACACAGATTAATTGTTTATTGTTAGTTTGCAGTTCTTTGTTTAGCTTTTGTTTTAGTCTCTCAGCTATTAGTAGCGAATACGCGAAGAGAAAATGGGGAAATTAACCTCCTCCACCCCCAAGAAGGTCAAAAGTTATAGAAAACCCATTATTTATGTCGTTTATGTAGTTTTGGTTTATTGTTTTTATGTCTTTTGGTCTTTTAGTTGGTGTTTCATTAGAAGTTCCCCCTCTTCCAAATTGGAAGTTTCCCTTCCAAGGCAAATGTCTCGATCCACCACTGTCAACTACTATTATTAATCCGAAGAGTTCCTCTAAAAATATGAAACAGCTTCTCCTTGGTTAACATAGCTGTTAAAACTATAGCAAAAAGAAGTAATGCTTGTGATATTCAAATGTGTCAGAAAAACATATTTCAGCATGCACCGAGAAGTTAATAAATAAAAGATTACCTACAGACCTCAATCTGTTTAATAACTTAGTTATTTTACTTTTAAATGGTATCTAAACTTTATTACCCTATTATATTATGAGCTCAAACATATTGTGGGATACCAACCTCATTTGGTATTATCAGGTCTGTCTTAAAATTGTTTTTTAAATAACTTAAGCTAGCTAGAAAGCTGTTCTGGAAGATTTACGTTTTGCACATGGGCAGACTAAGATCTAGGCGACGTAGATGCTTAATGTGACTCTACATAATATGCAACAGTTGTTACATAACTTAGGACCTTACAAGAGATTGCGTTTCCCAGAGATCAAACTACCACACCCATTTATGTTGCATTACCAAATCATCATGAGAGTATTTCTGGACATATTAGAAATCTCATTAAAAGGTCAGTAGACAACATCCAAATTTCTTTCAATGTAACTAATAACTTTAGGTAGTGTCTTATCAACTATAAAGACCCATTAATGTTCCATTAAAGACCCATTAATCCATTAATTATATGAATCGTAGTGCTGCTTACAGGTTCTTCTTCTTCACGTGCCATCTCCTCTAAGAAGGTTGGCAACCATCATGGAAATTCGCACTTTCGACGCCGCTGCTCTAAAGATGTCAGCAGAAGTGCAGTTAAACCAAGCTCTCAAATTATTCAACCAAGAGATGCGTCTTCTTCCGCGACTTCCTGCTTACAGGTTAAAATATTCCAACTGCGATGCTACTTATATAGGAAGAACCTGAAGTTCATTATCCTCACGCTTTCTTGAGGACACTAAAAGAGAAAACATTTCCACTTGTTCTCACCATCTAAAACAAAACAACCACACTTGTGTAAAAAAAAATGTTTTTAAAATCAACTATATAAAGACAGCCTTCCTAGTACACCACTTCCCCCACAACCAGTGGCTAGATAATGAGGATCCTGGTAGAGGCTGTATTTTTTACGCCATTTTGAAGACTTTAAAAGTTTAATTTTTGCATTTTTTGATGACGACAATCTAGCAATATCTTCTGCTCAACGAACATTTCAAAATGAAATCTTTACACTTCCATTTCCTGAATGCAAATTTATGCTTTTGAAAAAAATGAAAAAAATGTTTTGTAATCGTGATACTAGTATTCATCTACGAACTAGAATGTTAAAATGCTATGTATTTAGTACTTTGCTTTACGGTGTTGAGACATAGACTCTTAAACAGAGGAATATTAAAAATCTTGAAAGCTTTGAGATATGGTGCTACCGCCGTATACTAAGAATGAGTTGGGTGAATAGAATTACAAATGAAGAGGTAATACGCAGAATAAATAACGATCCAGAAGTTATTATGAATATAAAAAAGAGAAAACTTGAATACTTAGGCCACCGGATGAGAGGACAAAAGTATACGTTCCTACAAAATATAATGCAAGGAAAGATCCAAGGACGCAGAAATCCAGGCCGTAGAAGAATGTCCTGGATGAGAAATTTAAGAGAGTGGTTTGGCTGTACCACTAACGAATTATTCAAAACAGCAGTTAATAAAATTAGAATCGCCATAATGATATCCAATCTCCGATATGAGAGGCACTCAAAGAAGAAGAAGTGAAAAAATTGATTTCTTCTTGTGAAAACGTTAATAAAACAATTGGAGCACAAATTTTACGAATATTAAATAATACCATTGACAAACATATAGGATTTGTCACGGTCCTTCAAGCGGCAAATATTTTCCGCAGAATAATTTCGGAAGAAACCAATGTGGACCAGTGGGTCTTAGCCAACCTAAAATATGCTTCTATCACATCAGTTCATCTAGAAAGAAGTTTTTCCATTTATAAATATCTATATTCTAACAGAAAACAAATTTTTAATAGAAAATTTTGAGAAACATTTAATTGTTTACTGCTTCTAGGACAAATCTGATATATAAAAGATACAATGATTGTATTGACATATTTAAAGTAATATATTTTAAAATTCATAGTGTGTTTTGTTGAAAGTTATTTGGAATTTTTTCTACATACTATTGACAACAATCAATTTTTTTACATATTATTCTCAAAAGTCGTGCATATTTATGCGCATATACTTTACGTTTGAATATTCATATTTGCCTAAGTTTGCATATTATAAAGGCTAAATCCATTTTCTGACTCATGAAGAGGGAAACCTATTGAGTAGTTGATTAGTACAACTAAGCAAAATGCCACAAGACGAAGATAAAAGAAGATTATTTATTTCAAGACTTTTCTTTAGCATTTAAAGCAAATAAAATTAATAAACTATATTCATCACTTAGTCACAAAAAATTGTTAAAAGTTTTTTGTTTAAGCTCTAATGCAAATTATATTCGTATGACAAGAAACATTCTGGGCAGATATCTCATTACAACGATAAACTTTACAATTCTAGGACTATATCGACTTAAGAACTTCTTGAAACAAATACCTGTTGCACAAAATATAAGAAATACAAAACCGAAAAAATTGATGTACTTATTATAAAGGCACATTCTGAGTTCGAGAGAGCAATTTGTGGCGAAAGGGCGTCGCCACGTGTGGATAGCGAAGTTACGGCGGACACGTGACTGGCGAGCGTCGTTTCGCTCCGTTACCTTTCTCGCTTTATATCGCTTCACCACGAGTCGGACAAGGACGGGACGATTTGAGAGCAATATAGCGATTGTGTAGTAGCTTATTTTTCGATTTTACATACGTGATGACTTTGAATATTTGTTGATTAGGATATACGGCGCGCTACGTCGCGCCGATGGGGGTGTGAACGACGGTGCGCGTCGATATTTATTAGCGGCTATGCTATAAGTAAATTGTCCGAAGCAAGTGACATATGATGGCTTTTTATTTATTAACTAAATAGGATATTAAGATAGGTATAAAAATACCATAAAAAAAGCAAAAGATAGTGAAAATATACTTAATGTAATACAAAAATCACCGTCAACAATTTATTAAAAATATTTAGGAGAAAATATTTAATAAAATACTAACATGGGTCAGTTATTCAATAAATTCTAACATGATTAACAAATGTTACGTGAAATATCTGTTCAACACTGAGATTAGTCCAATCTCTGATATGTCCTTTACTCTTCCTTGTATGAAGACGTGTAGCAGATGTTTTTTCTTATTTTAACTGTGTTCATGCAATTTCATGTTTAATTCAGTCGTTTCAGACTTTTTCAATCCAAGGAATTTTAAGAATGCGCCTATACAGCCACATTTCGAATGCTTCCAATTTTTTTACGGATTATACCTGAACCTGCAAACCCGCGTAGTGATGTGAGTTGTAAAATTACATAACTTACGTTACATAAATTACACGTAACTTACGGTAATATTACATGATACCCGTAACTTAATGTAATTTATGTAATTTTTGGAATTTACGTAATTTATGAAATTTAACGTAACTTATGATAAATTTACATAAATTACCGTAATTTATGTAATTACTGGTAAAATTACATATATTATGGCAACTTATGCGCGCGCAATTGTCGTAAGTGCGGTGCGCCGGTGCCGGCGCGCGCGAACCAGTGGGTGCTATTACGCTCGTCGCTCGTTAGTCGTTCCTTAGTCTGAGTCAGGCAGGTTATGTTTACATTTCTGTTATTGTATGTGTAATGTGTATGTATAAGTTAGTTTTCGACTGTTCTTTCTCTATTCATTCACGCAGCGTTGGTTACTTTACATTTATTTATAAGGAAGCACAGAAACTATAAGGTAAGAAATATATTATTTCTACAAACAGCAAAACACGTGCCGGTGATGTCCATAGCAACCTTAGATTGGGAAACACAGGGGCGGGCCTATCGCATATCGACTGTACGTTAAATCTAACGCGCGTCATTTTATATGTGGCTACAGTACTTAATTCTGAATTCGGTTTACCAAGTTTTATTCGATTTTTTAGATTAGTTTACTGTACAATAACTATAAGAATGATAGGAGCAACGGGGTACTTGTGCATGTAGCATGTGTAATTGAATTACACTGACATAACTTACTAAATAAAAAATTTTGATAACGTTGAGGGCAAAATAATGTAGTTGTCCGATCCAGTATTCTGCTTATTCGAATTTCATTAAATTGTTACACAGATTCAATTTTAATCTTTCTTCTATTTAAGGATGCCTAACAATTTTTTATGCCCTCGTGCCCATCAAATACTTTGAAAAATAATGTTTTTTCCCTTCTTAATGTTTAAGTCTACCTGAATATTTTTTTTAGGTCATAAAACATGGTGAAACGTAAGACAGATATCTGGCTTTATTTTGAAGTGTTACCTGCGGGTTCTTCTAATCAAAAGACCATAAATGTGAGGTGTAAATTTTGCAAGAGTGTACATGCAAAAAATGCTACAAGAATGAAATCTCATCTTCAACAATGCACTTATGTGCCGCATATGATAAAACTTAAATTCAATATTTTAACTCCAAAGTCAAAGGGGAATCACTCTAAATTTCCATTTGAAACATCCATGAAAAAGATCACATCGGCAAAATTGGATAACGATAACACTGATGCTGCTTGTACATCATCAACGGTTTCCACAGCATCAACATCTGCTTCTGATAACATTCATGTGGAAACACCTGTTTGCACAAAAATCAACAGAATACAATCATTTTGTGATCGAATGACACACGAACAAAATAACGAATTGAATATTTTGCTTGCTAGAGCTATTTACACCAGTTCAGCACCACATTCAATTACCGAGAATGAAGATTGGAAATTGTTTTTTAAAAAAATTAGACCTTCATACACCTTACCATCGAGATATATGTTATCAAATCGTCTCCTGACCGAAGAGTACGAGCGAGTTGAAGTTCAAGTTAATGATAAAATTAAGCAAGCTGACAATTTATCATTGCAATGCGATGGTTGGTCCAACTTGCGAAATGAAAGTGTAATTAATTTCATTGTTACAACACCCGAACCGTTATTTGTCAAATCAGTACTAACAAAAGCAGAGAAGCATACCGCAGAATATATAACAAAATTAATGGTTGAAGTTCTGGAGGAGTATGGACCTAAAAAATTTTTCGCTATTGTGACTGATAACGCAAAGAATATGAGGAAGGCTGTGAGACAATGTGAAGAGATGTATCCCCATCTTGTATCATACGGCTGTTTAGCGCACACATTACATTTATTGTGCAGCGATATTTTGAAATTATCTTCAATAGAGACACATTTGTCACATATTATACATATCGTTAAAACTATTAACCAGTGTCAAGTACTGAGAGCTCAATTCACAGAAATAAGAAATGAGATGAAGTGTGGAGTGTCTCTTAGCCTACCTGTAAAAACAAGATGGGGTTCACATGTAAAATGTCTTCAAGATCTGACTAAATGCAAGTCCGTCCTACAACGTCTAGCAATATCTCCAGATAAAACAATTCAAGATAGAATACGCAGCGCAAAAGCAAATTTACTTGATGAAGGATTCTGGATAAATTCTAGCGCTCTTGTTGAATTGCTTAAGCCAATTACTGAAGCAATAACACGTCTTGAAGGAGATTCTTCGTCAATTCATTTGGTTTGTGAAACTTTCGCGAAAATCGGTAGTAACATATCTACTCATTTAGAATGCGTGAAACTAACGGATTGCGAAAAAACAGAAGCGATGGATAAATTTATATCAAGGAAGGAATACGCCCTTCAACCGATCCATTTTGCCGCAGACTTACTAAACCCTCGGTCTGTTGGTGCAAATTTATCATCAGCCGAAAGGATTGAAGCGATGAAATACATTACTACTATGTCAACCACGACCACGATAGAGATTGGTGATGAAGGAGTGTCAAAGATTACTGAGGATTTAGGAAACTATTTAGCTAAAACAGACTTTTTTGGCGAAACATTTTTATGGAACATACTCGATAATGTCTCTTTGGTTACATGGTGGAAAGGATTTTGTGGACATTCATGCCTCTCCAAAGTTGCAGTCAGGATATTGACAATGCCGTGCACTTCTGCGGCAACAGAGAGAAGCTTTAGCTCCCAGAGCAGCATTCATACGAAGAGAAGAAATCGCCTAACAACTCAAAGGGCAGCAAATTTAAATTATATACAATATAATTCAAAATTGCTGAAACGTTCACGACAACATCACATACAAAGTCAATATCCTATAGAAGAGACTGTACAGAACAACGTTTCGATAGAAGGTAGAAACTTACAGAAGGAGATAGAAGTAATTGAAAACCATATTTCCGAAGAGGAAGAATTAGACGAGGTAATTTTAAATTTAGGCATTTTTTAGATATGTGATATGTGCATGTGATATATGCAGTTTGCTTCTTTTCCGATTTTCCAATGCATTCCACCGTTTTCGAATAAAAAATTATAAATCTTATGTTTTCAGACAATATCATCATGGCATTCAAATACAACAGGAAATGGAAATTCCGACGATGATTTTAATTTTGCTGACTTTGCAATGACCGATGATGAAATTGATCAAAGAATGGAAACTAGGGAACAGAGACCAGCACGCATTTTGAGACAAAGCAAAGTGAACATTTTAGAAAACGTCTTAATGAAATCGGTAAATTAGTGTAAACACATACATATTTATTGTTTATATTCCAAAATTATCAATTTCAGGGTAAAGGCACAGAACAACCCCAAAAAAAAACGGAAGTCGAGAAGGATACTTCAGATGCCGAAAACAAGGTAGTTAGATCTGTATATATTATATTATAAACCCATTATTTTTACTCTCTATGTTTACACTTTCCTATTTAATTTCAGGATGCAGTTCTGGATTTGCCGGAGATAAAAAAAATTACACAAGGCTCATTGGAAGAGCAAACAATTGAAACTTCGACGTTTTATAACAAGAAGGTCTCCAGTTGTCTGCGAAAAAGGAAGTTGTGATTTATAAAAGCCGCTTAAAACAAAACTAAAGAACCTATGTTTTCATTTCTTTATTATTTGTATGTATTTCTTATCCACTTTTCTTTATTTCATAAGTATGTAGTTACTTTGTGTTTATTATATTCAATATGAATGCAAACAATTGATTTTTTAATACAATGAACATAAATTACATAAGTTACATAAATTACATCTGGTTTGTAATTTTTGGGTAATTTTACACGTGTAACTTACAATTTCTGAAATTACACGTAATTTCACATCGCTAAACCCGCGTGAATGTACCGAGTGTGAGCGTAACCAACGGCAGTTCGTAATTATACGCCCTACCTGCCATTGCATCAGTTGCGACGGTTTACGTTACTCTCAAAATATCAATATTTGAACGCGGTCGAATTATTACGCATATTTGAAGTTTGAACCTTCGTCAGGTTGCACGTCTCGCAACGTCGTAAATTGGGAAAAAATAAACAGTAAATTAAACAAATTTTGTTTTTTGTTACATAGTGAAAAATTCTTCTAATAATTTAATTTTATCTGACTCATTTATATTGACAATTCAGACATACATTATGCATTTTAAAGTAGACGACTTTAAAATGATATTGCCAATATTGTTGAGTTGCGCTCCTGGGACGACTTTACTTATAAGATAGTTCATTCGATTACATGAAATCAACTTTAACTTGGGAATATCCGTCAGAAAAAAATCATAGCATGTAATTCGTCTTTAAAAAGACAAACACATGTAATGATGACAGTAAAATTCTCCTGTTAGTGATTCCATAATAAATTATGAGGGAAAACCAGGAAAAAACTCATAATATTATCCCGACACTGTAAGTATTTGTTCGTGAATTTAGTTTACCTTCAACAAACATCAAAATTCTGATTTTATATGTTACCTTATTTAAAAAACATAAATGATGTATCCTCTATATGTTACTGACTTACTAATATTGGTATTTTCTTATTAATAACTTCCTCTTTCAATATTGGTAACCAGATCCTACTACATTCTGCCGAGGAATTTGCGACACAATTGGCCTCATTTAGCATAATTAGAGCCGCTTCTTTGATTTTTCTTTTTTTACCATCCGTTTCTTTTAGGACTACATTTGAATTATTCCATTGAACCCTATGTTCATTATCCCATGCGTGTTTACAGATTTGAGATCTATCAAATTCTTTATTTTTAATATAAGATTGATGTTCACTTATTCTAACATTTAATGGCCTTGATGATTCACCTAAATAAAACTGATCGCATTCACAAGGTATTTTATAAATGCAATTCTTTGTCCTTTCTTGTTCATTGTTAGGTTTGGTTTTGGACAAAATAGATCTCAACGTGTTTGTTGTTTTGAATGTTGTTGAAATGTTGAATTTATTTTCTATCTTTTTAAGTTTGTTTGATAGTCCTTTTATATACGGTATTGTTATTTTCCTCATATTATTCCTTGTGTATGCTGTAGGATCTCGTTCTAAGTTGTTCTGTTCTATTCGATCGATTGTTGAAAATTCCTTATTTATAAACGATAAACGATACCTAATCATTTTTTAATAAAACAGATGTTAACAAATGTTTCTCCTCCAAGAACGAATTTTCATTAGAACAAGTAATTTTGGCTCTATCGTATAAGGATTTAATTATTCCCCTTTTTACATTAACATTGTGATTTGATTTGAAATTTAAATATCTATTGGTGTGTGTTGGTTTTCTATACACCTGAGTCTCATATCCAGTATTGTTCTTAGAGATTAAAACATCCAGGAAAGGTAGCGTGTTATTATATTCTTTTTCCATGGCAAATGTTATTGTCTCTTCTTTATCGTTTATATCATTTAGGAATGTGTCCAACAACTCTGATCCATGAGGCCATATTGAGAATACATCATCTACATACCTCCACCATACTGTGGGTTTGAAATTTTGTTTAGAAATGATATTTGCTTCAAAATCTTCCATAAATATATCGGCTAAGAATGGAGATAAAATTGCTAGACCAAAATTTTGTTTATAGAATTCATTATTTAGTTGAAAATATGTATTATCAGTACATAATGTTAATAACTCCATTATAGCCGATAAGTTTAGTCTTGTTCTAGTTGCCAATGAATTATCACTCTCTAATTTTGTCTTGACTATACTTAAAGTCTTATTTAATGGCACATTCGTAAATAAACTATTTATGTCAAAACTTACCAAAGTATGATTTAAATTAAATTCAATATTTGATAATTTATTTAAAAAATGTTGTGTATTTTTTATGAATGTGTCATTTTTATTTGTAAATGGTTTTAAAATATTTAATAAAAATTTTGATAGTTCACTACAAGGAGAATTCATGGTACTACAAATGGGTCTAAGTGGTATATTCGTTTTATGAATTTTCGGTACTCCATAAAAATGAGGAGTCTTACTGTAATGAGGTGTAATTAATCCTCTCTGATAACTTGTTAAAACATCTTTAAACTTGAATAAAGTTCTATATATTTTTATCTTTAATTTTATTTTCATATTGAATTTTATCCATTCTCACAGTTGCATTCCCCTTGTAATATAACAATAATAATAATTTACAAAAATATCTCTAATGAATGATATAACTTTTTTTAAACATAAAGAACAAATCGTAGTGTTAGAGTGAATTTTTTTGGAAAAATGAAAAAGGCAAAATATATAATCGTCCAATGTGTCAATGAGCCCCAACTTCCAATTAGAACACAACAAGCTTGTAAGCTGAAACTGACAGTTTACAGTTACTGCACTGACAGTTACAAGCGAAGCAGTAACATCTCCTGAAGATGCCAACCCCTAGTGTTGGCGAAACGTGGAGAACTAATCTCAGAAGACACCGGCCTAACAGACCGAACAAACAGTTTTACAAGTGAAATAAGTTTGTTTGCTAATTTTTGCCTCAAATAAGAGTTATATTGTGGGATGGGCCACTTTTGCATATTTCATGTCATATTTTCAGAGAATAAATGACCCATTGTTAAAGAAACGAAAATACGGATGAGTTCAAATCCAAAACTTATTCAAAAATACTTTGTAACTTTTAAAAATATTTCCATTAAAAATAGATATTAATTATTATCTTTATCGCAATTGTCTTCCTCTGCAAATAAGCCCTCGTCTTTATCTTGTATGTTGTGTGCAAGATTCAAATAAAAACTAGAAAACAAGAAATAGTAAGCCAAATCTTTGTATTTGGCTTCTTGTATGATTTTTCTCTCATCAAAAAGTACGACTGTATTCGTTGCCATTTTACTTTATCATCATTTTCCGCAATTTTACGATGAGTAAGAGTCATTTCTAGACTTTTAGTAGAAAAAAAATTGGCAGATTCGTGTACGATGCCACCTCCTTCGCCATCCACAAGTCCCCCATTCGCGGGAGCCTAATCGTAGCTAGCGCAGTATCATCATCCTTGCCCTCTGGGAAGTGAGCGTCCAAGAGAGTCCTTAAAGCCTCCTCGTCAGTGGTAAATAGACTTCCACTGAGAAGACGCCCCTGGGCCACCCCCGGAGTCAGATCTTTGGAGCTTAGCTGCAGCAGACTTGTGTTTCACGCTGTCACAGTAGACTCTCCAAGAGCTCCTCTTTGACATCTTAATCAGAGACTTCTGAGCGTCCTTAGTCCTCTTGGCTTTGTTGAAGAGACACCAAGTCAGCCTTGCTGTCTTTCTACCTGATGTGTCCACCATGGATTAGCAAAACAAGCAGTCCTCTTCCCTACAAGAGGGCAGCTGGCTTTGTATGCCGAGGTCAGGGCTCCGGATAAGTGATCGAAGGAGATCTCTATCTCCTCAGGTCCGCCTCGACACGAGGGAAGACCTACGAGGTTAACACTGAGCTCCTCTCAAACGAAATCCCAGTCTGTAGCTCGTGGTTTCATATATGAAATATACTGGAGCCTAAGAGCCTCCAGCCTGATGAGAATATGTATGTGATATCACAGCGAGACCTCCTCAGATACGACCCAATCCGAAACCAGTCTCAATAACGCTATAGACTAGAGCATAAAGTGATTCGATAATCTGTACAAACTATTGTGGGACAATAATAATGCATTTAATCTTTAAATTAATCTTGTCTCCTCTCTTATGGTATTCAAGTTAATTAAAAATTTGCTATTTATTTTCACAAGTTTCTACTTCACAAGTATTTTACTATCACTGAAAGCTTTTACCTTCGCCAATCCTATAAAATAAAAATACTGCTCTAGGTAATAGTATTACTCGTTCATTAAAGCCATTCGCCCTTGACTAAAAAGCAGACATATTTCAAGTGGGCAAATCCCATAATAACACACTGAGTAGTCCCAAAACTTCGTCTCGAAATGACACTGAATGAGTACACTGACACATATCCCATATTTATCCCAATAGAGAAAGAGAGAGTGGAGTTAGCCAGTGGCGTGGATATTTAACATAAATGAGTAAGTTTTTGAAGTAATGCATTTATTAATTTTTTGCCAAGTATCTTCTACTCCCCATTCGGGTTTTAAGTCGATCTCTTTTAGTTTGCTGGTTATCCTGTTCTCATAAAGCAGTTTTGTACTCTCTGTTGCTAGCGACTCTATATTATGTTTTTCGATAAACATTGGGGGTTTTCTGTTTCGTTGCGGACGTTCTAGTAGCATCTTGCATAAAACAAGGTTATGATCAGTCCCCAGGTTAGCAGATGTTAGTGCTCTGACATCAAGTACTTGTGACGGAGTTATCGCTCGATTTGTGATTATAAAATCTATCATTGATCGCTGGCCTCGATTATTGTTAAAAGTGTATTTATGTTGGTCTTTATGAGGAAAGTATGTATTGTTGATTCTCATTTCATTTCTAGCGCAAAAGTCTATTAGTGCTTCGCCGTTTTCATTAATTATTTCTTCGTTGTACTTTTGTTTTATGCCTGGTATGACAACGTTTCCAATCCGTGCATTAAGATCCCCGAGTACGATAATTTTGTGTGTCGTATTTATGTTATCTACGACGTTTTGTAGTTGCTGATAGAAATTCTCAGTTTCTGCTGTAGGCTTAGATATGTCTGGGGCATACGTGCTTATCAGGTGTGTTGTGATGTTACGCATTTTTATAGAGATTTTTAATAATCTATCGTTGATGTATTCGATATCTTCGATGTTTTGCGTGTATATATCGTGCAGCAAAATTCCAACTCCTGAATGCGCTCTTTCTTGTTTAGCTTTCCCGCTGTATATGAGTATAAATTCTCCGTATTTTGATGTTCCTTGGCCTTTTTTCTTTGTTTCGGAGATTCCGCAGATGTCAATATTGTGTTTCTGTGTCAACAGAGAATACCAAAACACAAAATGCTATCACTGATGTGTCAAACGATGTTCCAGACGATGTGCCTACCTAGTCCGAGCAATCTACAGAGCCTACCCCTCCCAGTTAACATGGTACTTCAACTAAACATTCTTCCAACTCAAAGCGAAAGAAGTTAATATAGGTCTAATTGCTGCCTTATAGAATCTTGTTTTTGTGGCTTGTCTTAGGTGTTTGTTCTTCCAGATTGTGTCATTAAGAGAACCCGCCGCTCTACTTGCTTTTAAGTTTTGTTGTCGTACTTCTTCTTCAACATCTCCGTAACTAGTTATATCTATTCCCAGATATCTAAACCTTGCTTCCTGCTTTATTATTTTCCCATCAATTTTGATTTTACACCATAGTGGGTATTTAGATGTTGTCATACATTTGGTTTTGTCTGCTGATATTATCATATTGTATTTCTTAGCTGTTGTATTAAAGATATGTGTTAATCTTTTGAGCTCGTCTTCTGTCTCGGCGATTAATGCGGCGTCGTCTGCATAACGTAATATTTAGATTTCTTTGTTCCACATTCTGTAGCCATGACCTTTACGTACTGCTTGTATTATTTTGTCCACTATTATATTAAAGAGAAGTGGGCTCAACGAGTCACCCTGTCTGACTCCGCTTTCTACTGGTATACACTATGTTAGTTTTCCATTAATCTTTGCTTGTATTCGATTTTGGAGGTAGATGTTTTCGATGGTTTGTATAATATTGATTGGTACGTTTCTTTTATACAGTAGGTCTAAGACCTCTTTGACTTGGATGCGATCTAAAGCCTTTGTCAGGTCTATAAAACATAGATATGCTGATTTATTGTACTCGATGGCTTTTTCTGTGATTTGTCTTAGTACAAATACGGCGTCTACGTAGGATCTTCCGGATCTGAATTCTTGTTGTTCATCTGATAAAGTTGTTAGTTTATTGATTTTATTGGTTAGGACTTTTGTGGTAAGCTTAAGTGCGGTGTTTAGTAAATTTATACCTCTATAATTGTTGGGGTCTTCTTTATCTCCTTTTTTGAACATTGGTATCATTATGCTGTTTCTCCATGCGTCTGGTATCTTGCAGTGCAATTTGAGTTTTTGTATAAGTTTTGTCATCTCTTCTCCTCCGTACTTTAGAAGCTTGTTGATTATTCCGTCTGCTCCTGGCGACTTTCTATTTTTGAGCAAATTTATTTCTACTTCCTGAAAACTGATTTCTATTTCGTGTCTTAATTCAGGTACGTTATTGTGTTGATTATTATTTTCCTTTGCTTTAAACAGTTTTCTGTGCCTGGGGGTTATGAGCGCGATGACTGGGTGGATTGAGTAGCTCAGAAGTCGCGTTCATGCCCACAGCTGGCCCCAAGCCCGGATAAAAGAGGATGGTTGATGGGCCAGGTTAGCATCCTACCCATTGTAAAAGGAAACACGGCTCAAGGAACCGATATTAAGCCTTCTTTCTTTGTCGAAGAGATAAATACGTAGACCCCACTTCTACATCACTGAAACAAGACATTTTACAGACGTCTGTTATGACAGAAAATCGAAATGAATGGAAAACGATTAACACAAGTTTCAAACTAACAATTTCAAAATGGTGTGATTGCAGTTGCATTGCGCCGTATGTGCTGGCCCTCACCTATTCAGGTACACATAAAACTAGGTGAAAATAGCCCTCATCTGCTTTCTCAACCGTTGTAAGACCGCATATTAAATAAATTATCTAATTTATAACACAATCAGCAATGGTATTGAGTAATTTCTTTCCTACTTCTATGTTGCATATTGGACATCGGTTGCTAATTTCATAGCGGTAACCCAAAACCATCACCTATATGATTTCGATATGCATCCCAGGTCTGCCTAGGTCAGTCTAGTTAGTAATATTTGGTATTACGATTAGTATCTAGTGTTTATATTCTTTTCGTCTTTGTACCCTACGGCTCTGACTATGAGAAGCACGAGAGAGGCGAAGGGATGCTCCCCTTGGCCGGAATAAAAGCCTCAGTCCGCTAAAAGCATAACTGTGTATGAACGTAAGTGAATTCGAAGGACGCCGCCGTCACCGTCCCGACGTCGAAATTTGGGGGAAACCAGCGAGAGAAGAAAAGGACCGTGACTATGTGCAAGGAAGCGCCACTTTTATTTTCGTTTCAGTACAACTAATATAATTTTTCCACGTCGGTTTTGAATAATAATGTGGGTTTGTTACCACATAGTAACACTTTCATAGCAATACTATGTATGTTGCATTACTTATACAATAGTGTTTATTTCTAACCTGTTTAATAACCTACTTCAGAGAAAATATGCTGTCTACGTAGGATCTACCTGCAATGAAAGTCATTTTGTTCTTCTACATCTGTCATCTATTTTTCAATTTTATTTTTTATTATTTTTCCATAGAGTCTTGAGCGTGAATTTATGACACAGCCCACTGTAGTTTGCACAATTTTTTGCACAATGTTGATATGTGCTTTTGTCCACTCCGGTGAAGTCTTGTCCTTTATAGAATAAGGTGAAAACATACGCTAGTAATTCCCGTAATACTTGTGGCCTGTGTTTTTGTAATTCGTTTGGTAGTAGATGAGGGTCACAGAGTCACTTGACACCACTTGCGGTCGTGTGGTGGCAGGGTTGTCGGGTCGTGAGGTTGGCACCGCAGTTGCGGTCGTGGCGTATGAACCATTAACGCGGTCAAAGGTCAAAGTGTGTCTTAAGATGGTAAATGTATTGGGTTAGAAGGTCTCTGCGTACCGCTGTCTACGTGTCACAGATGGCTTTATGCGCCTCTGCATGTCTCAGCGTACTTTTTGTCTACATGTCACAGATGGCTCTGTGTGTGAATGTCTCTGCGTCGAATGTCGCGTGATTCACGTCATTTCACGTCAAATGTCATCCCTCCACTTCAACTATGACGTCACTATCGACGCTGGCTCGACGCTGACATGACGCTGACATGACGCTGGCTCGACGCTGACATGACGCTGACATGACGCTGGCTCGACGCTGATATGACGCTGACATGACGCTGACTCGACGATGACTCAACGCTGACATGACCATGACTCAACGCTTGTGAAGTTATAGTGGAAGTGGAGGGATGACATTTGACGTGAAATGACGTGAATCACGCGACATTCGACGCAGAGACATTCAGAGACACACAGAGCCATCTGTGACACGTAGACAAAAAGTAGGCTGAGACATGCAGAGGCTCACAGAGCCATCTGTGACACGTAATCAACGGTACACAGAGACCTTCTAACCTAATACATTTACCATCTTACGACACACTTTGACCTTTGACCGCGTTAATGGTTCATACGCCACGACTCCAACTGCGGTGCTAACCTCACGACCCGACAACCCTGCCACCACATGACCGCAAGTGGTGTCAAGTGACCCTGGTGCCAAGTGACCCCCATCTACTTTTGGTATACTTTGTTGTCCGCATGCTTTAAAATGTTTTAGAGTTCTTATTGAATCTTCGGATTAGAATTGGAATTGGAAGCAAAACATGACCACTTTAACATACATAATCTCGTTAAAGAAGTGACAGGCCATACAAAACCTTGCAGTTTTAACAGTATTGTGAATGACAATAAATTAATTACTGGTCCCAAGGATCTTCTTCAACATTGGAGAAACTTCACACAGCAACTATACTCAAATAACACTAGAAGAAACTCTGAAAGTTAATATAAAAGTGAACCCTCCCCCAAAATATTGAAGTCAGAAGTTGTTGTAAGGGCAATCAAACATAGCAAATGGGGAAAAGCACCAGACCCAGACGACATAAACACAGAGGTTCTAACAATGTTGAGTGAAGACAATATAGACGGCTTGGCCGATCTTTTTAATGTAATGTAATGACATTTATGGATCCGGTCAAATACCACAGGATTAGCTTCAATCAACCTTTATACCAATCTCAAAAAAGCCAAACGCTAATAGTTGCGACCGATTTCGAATAATCAGCTTATTGAGCCAGGTCCTAAAACTCTTCTTAAAGATAATTCACACAAGAATATACAACAGATGTGAAAGAGATATTAGCCCCACACAGTTAGGTTTCAGACAAGGATTTGGCACAAGAGAAGCACTTTATAGCTTAAGTGTCCTACTTCAGAAATGCAGAGATCAGCAAAAATATGTCTTCCTATGCTTTATAGATTACCAGAAAGCGTTCGATTGTGTTAATCATTCAGAATTAGTAAGATTGATCCAGGAACGTTCGATAGATGAGAATTACTCTAAAATCATAAAGAACTTTTATATGAATCAAGTGGCATCTATGAGAGTAGGACTGGAATCTACATCATATTTCTTAATCGAAAAAGGAGTACGACAAGGTTGTGTTCTATCCCCTCTCCGTTTTAATCTTTATTCTGAAAAGATTTTCGATAGAGCCTTAAGTGACACTGAAGATGGAATCAAAATAAACGGGCAGACTATTAGTAATCTTCGCTATGCTGATGATATAGTCATAATAGCTGA
Source organism: Diabrotica balteata (assembly GCA_918026665.1). Taxonomy (NCBI): domain Eukaryota; kingdom Metazoa; phylum Arthropoda; class Insecta; order Coleoptera; family Chrysomelidae; genus Diabrotica; species Diabrotica balteata. The sequence continues at coordinate 159,272 of CAKJVB030000025.1, forward strand.
TAGCCAAGAAGCATTACAACGGTTAGTAGATAGAATAAACACTCACGGAGAACGACTGGGCTTAAAGATTAATATAGACAAGACGAAGGTAATGGTGGTTAGTAGAACACAAAATATGCAATTAAATATAAGAGTAAACAATAAGAACATTCAAAAACTCACCGAGTTCAGATATCTCGGTAGTTGGATAACCAAAGATCTAGATCCAGACATAGAGATACGTAGCAGGATTGAGCAAGCCAGAAAAGCGTTTACTAATATGAGAACCTTGCTAAGCAACAGCAGCCTCAACTTAAAGCTTCGATAACGCTTTGTAAAATGTTACATTTACTCCATACTGCTATATGGTGTAGAAACCTGGACCATAAAGGCCAATGTGATGAAATGTATTTAGAAGACTACTTAAAATTCCCTGGACAGATCACATAACTAATGTCGAAGTATTAAATCGAATGGGCAGAGAACGAGAATTGCTGCCAATAATAAAAAGAAGAAAAACTGCTTATCTAGGTAATATATTTCGAAATTCCAAATACCAGTTCTTAAAGCTAATTATGGAAGGGAAGATAGAAGGTAAACGGGGCATCGAAAGAAAGAAATACTCATGACTTAAAAACATAAGGGATTGGACAAACCTCGATGCCCACGCACTCTTTAGAGCCACACAAGATCGAGAGGTGTATGCCAGAATTGTCGCCAACATCCACCAATTGGATAGGTGGGGCACCATAAGAAGAAGATTGAATCTTCGACGTCTTGTACAGTTATTTCATTGTCTTCATCGTATTTTACTTCATATTCTGTTGTGATAGCATTCGTAAATGGCGTCTTCAATAATGTTCGATTCAAGATCTTTCTTTCAAAATCAAGATCTATTAAATCTATTCTTCTCGTTTCTTTTCTGCTCGGTCTCAAAGTTTTGACCGTTTTTCATTCTTCTCTTGATCTTTTTTGCCCTATACATTGGTTAATCTATTCGCATTTACTTTTCTTAGCAGAACAAAAACCGACTACTTTGTTTTGCACTTCTAATATACCAAACCTTTTTATTCGATTCACTATATTTTTTAAAGTTCAAATGTATTTTTTTTATTTTTTCCTGTAGTAAGTGGCCTGCAATAAATGCTTCCTTTTCGAGTTATTTTCATTTTTTTATCGAAAAAATGCGTGAATTAGTGATTTTTTGGATTATATTTTTAAAAACTTCTAAATAAAATGTAATTCTACAAAAAGCTTTTAAGCTTAAAACAATCTTTAAACATTATTTACTTTATATTGTTCGAAAGCTATTTTCTTGTGGTATTGTAAATTAATTACTATTAAACTGGGAATAAGCCACAATTAAAGATAAAAATACGTTTTTTTTTTTTCTATACAAAAGTACAATTTTATTATTCATTTAAAAGTGTAAAAACAAATCAAAGAAAAAATATTACAATACATTCATTACAGCCTTTTTTTTAATGTAGCATATGTCATTTAATAGTTTGGGCGATTCAAACTTGTACTACTGCTTGAAGGATCTCCCCTAAATACATGGTTACCATAATGTAACTAATGAAAACCGAATGATTCAGCGCTCACCAAAATGATAGTGACGTCATTCATTCTAATAATGTTTTTGCATTGGTTACATTTAAAAATAACATGCTAGATGCATGCTACTTGCTACTTGCCACTGCCACGCCACTTTGGTGGGCGCTCCCACTTAAATAACATGCTAGACGCGTGCTACTTGCTACTTGCCACTTGCCATGCCAGTTTGGTGGGCGCTGCTCCTTAGATGTGTGTATTTTAAATGCATGGATATTATATCAAAATGACAGTAAAACCAATCATCTAAATTGTATGTCTCTCAAGAAATTTAGAACGAAACTAGCTAGGTCAAACACTGGTAAGATCAAAGTAAAGCGAGGCCGTCCATAAAGTACGAAAAATACAGATAACCTAATAATTCGCCATCCTCTTGCTGTAAGACCTGATGATGCTACCAGAACAAATGCGTTAGGATACTGGCCACTTTATACCGCTAAAGGATTATACAGATTTTGTAAAACTGGCTAAACAAATGTGCAGTGTGAAAAATTTAACATGCGGGTTTGTTTCACACGGAACAAAAATTATTCACTTTATTGACATTAGTAAAATGTCTTTTAGTTAAACTGTTCTTTACATATGATTAACTAAATTTTGAGACCTTCATTAGTGAAGTAAGTACCAAATAGTGTTTCTTAACTGGCAATGTTGCTTCTAGGCAGCGAATTCAAAAACCGCTTTCCCCTGTCTCCTTCCGGTTTTTTTGTACCACAGGGTGTTATTGAGTGTTATATAAGATTATGTACCCAATAAAACAATTTTACATCTATTTTTGGTATTGCCAGATACCGGGTTAAGAAATATTTTACTTACAGAATTTGATTCCACGATAAAATCAATTTCCAAGCTCCAAAACGTCGTAACGTCTAAATCACCGATCACCAATCTTTCATTGAGGTACTTGTCTCCTTTAGTTTTCGAACTTTCTTAGTTTGTAGATCAAAGTACACGTTGTTCTCTTCGTTCTACCTTGTCTTCTTTTTCCCGTAGAATTTTTAGTTAGTATTTTTGGTACTTATTGCCATCATCTCGAATCGATCTATACTGCCATCATCTATGAATGCCCAAACAGATTTATAACTTATAAACCGGATTTCTCTGTCAGTTACAGATTTGGTTTAAAACTATATTTTTCCATGTCTCCAGAGCTTACTGCTGTTACTTTTCCATAAATCAAAGCCATATAACATAAACGATTTCTTTACCGTATTGTATAATCTTAGTTTCAACTTCCTACTTTAACTTTGAATAATTTTATTAACTCGTATAGATAGTGATTAAAGTGGATCTTGTTTAAAAAAGACATCAACCTCCATTGACAACCCCTTAATGAAAATAAATAGCCCGAGGACCGAGCAGGCCTAACGTACAATTCCACTACCATCAAAAGGAGTTAGTTACAGGGCGATCGGTAACCAAGGGCAGAAATTCAATTACGGAACGCAAAGCACTCTCGACTTCGCAATTAGAGGACAACAGCGCCCTTATTAGGTTATGCCCAATACTCTTAATACTCGACATGGCGATACTACGCAATGTGCTACTCGGAAAGGCAAGGGTTGAAATTAGGTATAATAGTGTTTATATCTTTACATTATCGGCTACGTATGTCGGGGTATTGATGTTAGATGTGACAGTAATCTAATTACGATGGTGAAAGGGTTGGGGATGGTGCATTAGTGAAAAATGCTCTATCATGGAATGATTTACAATATATGTCTTAATAGGCGAGCGGTTTAACCCGAAAATGACGCTTAGAAACGGAACATACCGACTATTTTTTTTACATTTCAAACGCTTTTATTTATTATCCCGGTTTTTTATAGCGTTCTCCGCCTTCTGATTCCTAGTTTCCAGCTACATCGGTCATTCCATTCGCCAGGGTGGTGGTTTCTTTCCGACATTGCCTTCTGAATGCCGCTCAGCCAGGATCGTTTTGGCCTTCCTCTCTTCCTTCTTTCCCTTGGCGTCCATTTTAAAATTTGGTTTGGCAGCCTGTCGTCGTCCATTCTTTTCACATAACCATACCAGATCAGTTGTCTCCTTTGAATTTCGTCAATGATGGTTGACTTGACTCCCATTATATTTCTTATATGGTCATTTTGTATTCTATCAAGCCTTGATTTTCTAGCCGATCTTCTCCAGAAGTCCATTTCCAATGCAAGTAGGCGTCGCTCAAGGGATTTAGTAAGTTGCCATGTTTCGCATCCATAGAGCACTATACTTTTAAAGATGGAGTTACAGAGGAGATTTCAAACGCACCAAACGTTTTTACTCGATTCTTTATATTTTGCTATAAGTTCAAATGCATTTTCTTAAGATTTTCAAAAGAACTGGCAATTTTTATTAACAAGTAACTAATTTTTTTTATAATTTTGTTTATTTACAATCATCATTATTACATAGTGTTAAGTAAATGTGTTACAGGTTTTGCGCGTGAAGGAGAGACGTCCAATGATGTCTCACCTTATTCTATTTTGGTTTAGTTTTGAAGTAGATCTTGGTGCCAGGTTCTATCTAGTCTTCTTGATAGGTGTAGTCCGTAGAACCAGATAGGTTTGAGTATGGCTTTGTATAGAAGAATTTTGTTTTGGATGTTAAGTTTTGATTTATGTCCAAGTAAGCCAATACATTTGCGGAATTTTAAGTCAAGCTGCCTTCTTTTGGTCTGGATATGTTTCTTCCAAGTGAGACCTTGGTCAAGATGGAAGCCAAGGTATCTATCGTCTGTTACTGTTGGTATTCTTACATTTTCCATCCTTAGAGGTGAGCATATGTTGTGACGGTTGTTAAATGTTATTTGAGTTGATTTTGTTTTATTTACTTTTGTTCTCCATTTCATATACCAATCACTGAGTATGTTTAGATGATGTTGCAGGTTTTGTGAGGCTTGTATGGGAAATTCATTTACAGCAATTATTGCTACGTCGTCAGCAAAGGAAGCGATTGTAGTATTATTAGTCTCTGGTATATCAGCTGTGTAGAGTGAGAAAAGCAGCGGTCCTAGAACACTACCCTGCGGGACTCCGGAGTTGATAGGACAGAGGTTGGATTGTTGGCTTTAGAATTTTACAGAGAAATATCTATTTGATATGTAGGATTTAAGTAGGAGGAAACAGTTACTGGATAGTTCTATTTTTACTTTGTAAAGCAGACCAATAAAAAAACAATTTCATCGAATCGCTTTGGAATATTTTGTTCGTTTATTATCGCTTTTGTTGTTGGAGTATCGGCGTATCTTATCGAAATAAACAGTTTTTTTGTATGTCTAATAGAAATTTGTCATATGTGAGGTGTAATAGTTTGTAGAGTTTCTTTCTAAATTTTTAAAGCGTCACATTCCCTATATTAATTATTTAGCATTGAAAATACAGTGGTATGGTGGCAGCGTAATACTTTATGGCCATATTGTTCTGCAAAATCATCAAAATGTATTTTGGAGGCAGCTTTTTTCTAAAAGATATCCTGGACTAAACTCTCATTAGGTGCATTTACTGCGCAACACTGTGCAAAAGCCCGTTTTTCGACATTGTCTCATTAAAATGCAGTTTATTGTTAGTTAACCAATCTTTTATTTCAGTATTGGTTGAAGACATGTTTGGTGCTTTCTCTAACAACATGCTATGACTTGACAAATTTTTTAACACTTAATTTTCAAACCACGATAAAAAATTTGCCTGTTTTATTTCCCCATTGTAGTCCATTAAAGCCGATTTAGAGGAAAATATAGCCTCTGCACCCTGAATGAAGCCATTTTGATTACCAGCACGAAGAATGATGTATGTACAAAAAAAATATATTTCAACATCTTAAGGTTTCAATATATGTACAAAATATTACCGTTTTCCATCAGTTTTAATAGATTTTACACCTTTTTTATTCTCATCTTGCATTGAGCGACATATAGATCCATTCTGAAACATTAAAGTTTCATTTATAAAAACAAACTTGAATAGTTCTTCATGTTTACATTTTTGATATATTCTTAAAAATTCTGCTCTTTTCACAGCAATATGAGACTGTTCTTCTGACTGACTGAGTGTTCGCCTTGAATCATCTTCTATCCATTTAAAACAAATGTCTTTCAGTACAATACTTACTACTGCTACTACGGCAATAACTAAATAGTTTTTTTTTCTTTAATTGAATCCATAAAGAGGTCAAAGTCACATGTTCTTCTGAGAAGAATTAAATTTGATTTCATGTTAAACGGATGTTTAAAAACTTTTTTTTTATAATCAAAATTAGAATTATCTCAGACTTATAAACTTTGCGATGTCTAAGAAAATGGCAATAGCTGTGACACGATTTCCGCATAAACATATACATAAGGAAACTTGGAAATCTCCTGATAATAAAACGATTAAACAAATAGATCATATAATCATCGATGCAAGACACTGCCCTAAATTATTCGATGTTAGGTCTTTTAGAGAGGCAAACATACATAGTAATCACTATTTAGTTAAAGCACGATTTAAAGTGAAAATATCCAATTTATAAAAGGAGAAGGGGAGAAAAAATAGACATTAATAAACTAAAACATAATATAATAATAAAATAGAAGATTAAATAAGGACAACAAACTTAGAAGAATAAGAAGACATTAACCAACTATGAGCAAATATACGAGATATTGTGTTACAAAAATCGGTTGAAATATTGGGCAAAACCAAGAAAAATAAATCATTGGTTTGATCATGAGTACGAAATGGCCACAAATAGAAAGAACGCAGCATATTAAAAAACCATCGACCCAGGTTGTACACGGAGAAAAAAAGAAGAACATAGACGTCTTAGAAGAGAGGAAAAACGTATCCATCGACCTAAGAACAGGGGATTACGGACAGAACACTCCCAATGAGATATAAAGTTTATTTGATAAAAATGAAACGAAGAAATACTACAAATCCTTAAGTAATAGCCGTCGAGAATTTAAATAACGATTAAAAATTTGTAAAGACACTAACAATGAAATTTTTTTTTTATTGGCTTTGGCTTGAAACCTTTAGCCACGTAATTACATATAAATATTAGTATTCATTCATACAGGATTGTTCAAGGAGGACACTTTTCACGCTCAGGGATTCATCAGAGCGGCTTTATTGTAACAAACAAGACATAAACCACGGTTAGGTAGGTGGGCAACATATATGGTAAACATACAAAGGAAATGTTCAAGCCTACGATCAATTTTACACTCATACCTTTAATTTAATTTTTACAAGAAATATCATAATTACTTTAAAGATTTTTATATTGTCTTCACTTAATAGGAGATTTACGTTTAATGGTGTACTTAATCCCTCTTACATCAATTCTTTTATCAGCCACGTGCTTGTATTACGATGTAGTGGGCAGTTGAAGAATATGTGATTTAAATCAGCTATACTAGTTCCACACTCACATCGGTCTGTTGGGAGAACTCCTATTTTGTGTAGATGTTTCGGAAAACATCCATGATCTACTTTTAATCTTAAGACAGTTGACACAGTGGTTCTGCTTAGTGTAACATCTTTGTAAAATTGTTTTACATCTACTGTGGGTTGTAATTTGTATAAATTAGTGCCCCTGCTTTCACCAAACTGAATCCATTGTCTGTCCCATTTAAATTTAATATGTTGTTTGATATAGGCACGTAGGTCACATGTGTTAAATTCTTCTATCACCATATATGGGTGCTGTAATGGATTTTTAGCTATAGAATCAGCAATAGTATTGCCAACAATATCTGAGTGTCCCTTGACCCATAGAAATTTAGTACCATATGGATCGGATAGTTTTAGTAACTGTTGAAAAATTTCTAATATGAATATGTTGCTATTGATTGTGAATTTAAAGTTTTGTAAGGAATGCAATACTGACAGTGAATCACTGTATATGACACTTTTGTTCCACTGGTTTTCTCAGCACAATTCAAGGTCTTTGTATATAGCACACGCTTCAGCAGAAAAAATTCTGGATTGATTATTTAAAATAAATGATTTTTTAATCTTCATTTTTGGTACAAAGTAAGCACTGGTTGTACATGTTGGTGATTTTGACCCGTCTGTATAGATCACAATATGAACTGAATAGCCACTTAAGATTTCTTTAAGAGTAGTGTAGCAAAATTCGTTTTGGTATTTTGGGATAATAATATTTGTAGCTAGAACATTTGTTAGATGTTATATATCCAACGATTCCCAGATAAGATTACAAGGGGAATTTATTAACTTCAGTTCGTTGCAAGTTATAATTGCTCTTGCAGGTGGTGGAGAGTTTTTGTTTAACGAAGTATGTCGGTGAAATTCTACATGATAAAAACTCAGTTCTTAACAGATTGGCACAACTTCAGCGAACATCTAAATATAAACGATATTGAAGGAGATTACAACATAGACAATCAACAACGTTAACTACACAGTGAAGACCCAACAAAAGAAGAAGTGTCAAACGCCATCCTAAAACTCAAAGACAACAAAGCCCCAGGAATCGATTAAATATGTTCGGAAATGTACAAAAAATGTGCTGGTCAACTTCTTGCAGCAATCCATTAACTAATAATACTTATATGGCAGAATGAATTGCTACCAGAAGAGTGGCTAAAGGGAATATTATGTCCGTTGCAGAAAAAGGGTGATCAACTGGAGTGTAAGAACTTCTTCTTCTTCAAGTTCCTTCTCCTATCGGAGGATGGAAATCATCATTGCTATTTTAATTTTATTGGCCGCGCTTCTGAATAATTCTAATGAGCTGAAACCGAACCACTCTCTCAAATTTCTTAGCCAGGATATTTTGCGTCGTTTCTAGGTTTTTCTTCCCTTGTATCTTCCCTTGCATAATTAACCTAAGTAATACGTACTTCTCGCCCCTCATTATATGACCCAGATATTAAATCTTTCTAATTTTAACAGATTTTATGACTTCACATTCTTTCTTCATTCTTTGTAACACCTCTATATTAGTTACTTTTTCAGTTCACGATATTCTGTGGATTCTCCTGTAGCACCATATGTCAAAAGAGTTTAATTTTTTGATTTCAGACTGTTTTATTGTCCACGCTTCCATGCCGTATAGTAAAGTAGAAAAAACGTAACAACGTAGCATTCTTGTGCGGATCTCTAGATTAAGGTTACGCTGGCAAAGTAAGTTCTTCAATTTTATGAACTTGTTTCTTGCCATTTCTATTCTAGATCGGATTTCTTTTGTTTGATCTCTCTCTATCTCTCTGTCACTCTTTCGATCGTTGTATTATTGATGATCAGGTTATCTACATTTTGTGTTTTTTTGAGAATATCATTAATTTTGTTTTCTTGATATTCATTTGCAGTCCGTATTTTTCACATGCAATTTATACATGTTGTATTATGTACTGTAGATCTTCCATGTCACTTGCAAATATGACCGTATCGTCCGCATATCTAATATTATTAATGCTATTTCCATTGACCAAAATTACTTCCACAATATCCAATAAATCTTCTTGAAATTACACTTCACTGTAGACGTTGAATAAGAGTGGTGAAAGTATGCACCCTTGTCGAACTCCTCTAAGTATACTTACTTCCTCTGTCAGTTCTCCTTCGACTGTTATTCTTGCTTTCTGATTGTGATACAGATTCGATATAATTTGTAGATCTCTACTATCTATGTCTTTGGTCTTAAGAATATTTAAAAGCTTTTCATGTTGAACTCTGCCAAAAGCTTTTTTAAAATCTATGAAGCAAGCATATGTCCTGATTCATATCCAGACATCGCTGTGTCAGAACATTGACTCCGAATAATGCTTCTCTAGTTCCTAGACCCTTTCTAAAACCCATAAGTGAATCACTTATTTCTAGTTCAAATTTCATGTGGATTTTGTTATGTATGATTTTAAGGAAGGTTTATGTGTGGCTCATTAATGCAATTGTCCGATAGTCATTGCAATCTTTAGCATTTGTGACTTTTGGAATCGTTACAAGTTGAGACAAGCCATTCTTCGGGTATGTGTCCCGTCTTGTATATGGAGTTAAAAAGGTCTACCAAGACTTCAATATTATCTTCATCAATTATCTTCAATAGTTCAATTGGTATATTATCGGGCCCTGGAGCTTTTTTACCTTTTGTGTATTTTATGGCATAAATAACTTCCTATTTCATTATTCCTGGTCCCGTGGTTTCTCCGTCAACTTCTAATTGTTCTTCTTTTTGGTCATAAAATAGGTGTCCAATGTATTCTTTCCATCTACGTAATTTGTCTTGCGTTTCAGTTATAGTGGTACCATCTGCATTTGTTAATATCCCGATTGGTTTATTACGATTTCCTGAAATCATTTCTTTAGCCTTCTTATGGCTGTTGAAAGTGTCATACCTTGCCTCACATTCCTCAATTTCTTGTCATTTAATGGACATTCATGTTTCCTTAGCTTGTTTTATTTTCTGTTTTATTTGTTTAATAATTCCTTGATATTCAATTTTATGTTTGTTTTTATGTATTCTTCTTTCGTCCATCTATTCTAGAATTTCTTGTATCATCAATTCTTGTTTGGCAGCTTTTGTAAGTGTTAATGTTTTCCATCCACAGTCTCTATTGTGTTCTTTATATTCTTCCATTTTATTTCAATATCTGTAGTGTCCTTATTTCGTTGTTTTATTTCTTGGATACTCTGATTTATTTTATTTCGACATTCTTGGTATGTATTTGGTTCTCTTAGTTTATCGATGTATATTTGTGGTCTAGATCTTTTCATTAATGGTTTTCTCAATCTTACATTCACATTTGCTACTACTGGGTTGTGGTCCGAGTTTACATCTACTCCAGAGTAAATCTTCACTACTGTAATAAAGTTCTTGTACCTGTTCCTTATCAAGATGTAATCTATCTGATTTCTTATAATTGTATCTTTGTTATCTCCAGGAGCTTTCCACGTGTAGAGCCTGCGATTTGGTAATTTAAACATTGTATTCATAACTACCAGTTCTGTTTGGCACATCTGAATTAGTCTTTCACCACGCTCATTTCGCTCTCCCAGTCCATACATTCCAACACAACTCTTCACACTTCCTCTGCCCACTTTGTTGACTTCATTATTGTTTCCAATTGCTCGTAGAAGTCTTCTATTTCTTGTTCCTCCTTGTCATCTGTTGGTGAATAACATTCATTTTCTCCATATTGGTATTAATTTGTAGCATTATAATTCGATTCGAAAGCGGGGTGAAACCAAGTACGGATTTATCTATTTCCTTGCTTACCATTATGGCCACACCATATCGGTTTGTTCTATCAGAATATCCACTATAATATATAGCTCCGTGTACCTTGGTTACATAGCATGATATAATTCACATATTTGGATATTCATAGCATGACATAATGATGATGATAGTGTAAATAGCGTGATAATGAAAATATAATCTTGACACAACTGTACCTGCTCCTTGTTCAATTTCATTTGAAAATGCCGATTATTTGTAGAACAAAAGCGTAACATCAAAACTATTAACTCATTTGGTTTATCATTTTTCGTGTAAATCAAGATAACACGTTTAGGCCCTTTATCAATTTTCGATAAATAACAGTTTTTTAACCATATTGCACTGCTTTAGGTTGTCATATCACTTTCCCGGCGTTTGTGTACTTAGACATTATCATTTGAAGTGTACCATACGGCACGATCGAATTTTTCATGAAGCATTATCACTTGTAAACACTCCAATATTTTTCGTCTTTGTTTATATAGTTCCAAGTCAATGTTTAATAAAACTACATATTTAAAAAAATTAGTTTAAACTAGTAACAACTGAAACTTGTTTGTAGAAGCCTTTCTAGGAATTTGTAGAAAATCTGATTGCAATCTCTTGAGATACTTATTTACTTATTGATTAAAATGAAATCAATATCCAATTTATGAAATAACGAGCAACAATCTACAAAAAATATTAATATCAATTGAGAAATACTTTATCAATTATGCGGAAATAAAGAAATATTGGTAACCAGTTAATTATTATCCAAAGAGCATGTATTGCTCATATAGTTGTGGACCTGATAATAGATCCCCTTTGTCAATATTTAATTGTAGATTTATTCTGAGTTATATTTTATAAAAAAAATTTTTAGTTTATCATTGAGCTCAGGTGTCATTCCAGAGATATGAAGAGAAGTTATATTACCCCAGTCCATAAAGGTGGTTATAGAGAAAATATTGAAAGAAAACTACCGAAGAAATCTAAAATTTCAGTTTTCGCTAAATCTTTTGAAGGGATTGTAGCTGTAAAACTTGGTCCATTATTGAATCCTACTTTAATGCCAGACCAACATGGTTTTATTACAGGACGTTCTCTACTACCAATCTTTTAGTTTTACAAGAATTTTTGTTGGATGCTCTTGAAGGATATGACCAATGATTAAAAATTCGTAAAAATTGCCTAAAACTAAATGTGCTCTTAATTGGATTAAGCCATACAAGAACCTTTAGTATATGGAATCTGACAAGGCTCTTCTTCCTTCTTCCTTCTTGCTTTATTATTTTCCCATTAATTTCGATTTTACATCGTAGTGGGTATTTGAATGTTGTCATACATTTGGTTTTTTCTGCTGATATTATCATATTGTATTTCTTTTCTGTTGTATTGAAGATGTGTGTCAATCTTTGGAGCTCGTCTTCTGTCTCGGTGATGAATTATTCTGTAAGCATGACCTTTACGTACTGCTTTGATTATTTCGTCCATTATTATATTAAAGAGAAGTGGTCTTAACAAGTCACCCTGTCCGACTCCGCTTTGTATGAATATACACTATGTTAGTTTTCCATTTATCTTTGCCTGTATTTGAGTATGCATGTAGATGTTTTAGATGATTTATATAATATTGGAAATGGAATGGAATGGAAATGGGCTGGACACAATGAACGTCTCCAAGACGGACGATGGAACAATGTCATCGGAAAGTGGCGTCCATACAATGCAAAGAGATCAAGAGGCAGACCACAGATGAGGTGGAAAGATGACATCAGGAAACAAGGAGGTCCCACATGGCAGAGAACAGCTCAAGATAGGGAAAGATGGAGAGAACTGGGGGAGACCTATATCCAACAATGGAAGGATAGAGAATAGGTTCAAAAAAAAAAATATAATATTGATTGGTTTGTTTCTTTTACACAGTAGGTGTAAGATGCAATTGGCTTCGACTTGGATGTAATCGAAAGCCTTGGTCAGATCTATAAAACATAGATATGTTGGTTTATTGTACTCGATGGTCTTTTATGAGATTTGTCTTATTACGAATATGGCGTTTCCGCAGAATCTTCCGGATCTGAATCCTTATTGTTCTTCTGATAAAGTTGTTAGTTTATTGATTTTGTTGGTTAGGACTTTTGTGGTGAGCTTAAGTGCGGTGTTCAGTAGATTTATACCTCTATAATTGTTGGAATCTTCTTTATCTCCTTTCTTGAACATTGGTATCATTATGTTGTTTCTCCTTGAGTCTGGTATCTTGCAGTGCAATATTAGTTTTGCATAAATATTGTCATCTCAAGGGTTATACTTTCTCCTCCGTGTTTTAGAAGCTCGTTCGTTATTCCGTCTGGTCCTGATGACTTTCTATTTTTGAGTGAATATATGGCTATATCTACTTCCTGAAAACTGATTTCTATTTTATGTCTTAATTCAGATACGTTATTGTGTTGATTATTATTTTCATTTCCTTTAAACAGTTCCGTCGGGTATTTTTCTTATTCGTTTGCTGGCATGTTATTGTATTCCTTCAATTTTTCCATTTCTTTTCGTTAGTTTCTTGTGAATCTCCATATTTGTTTTTGTGTACCGTAGAAGTCGCTTTAGAAACTATTCCCAGTGTTTATTTTTTGTTCTTCTTACCAACTGCTTTATTTCATTTCGTATTCTTCTATAGGTATCTCGGGATTCTGGAGTATTTGATGTTTTGTACCTTGTGTAGACCTCCCGTTTCTCTTTAGACTTCTCTTTTATTTCTTTTCTAAACCATGATGTATTGTTTTTGTTTCTTTTGTTCAGTATGACTTTGTGTTTTCCCAGAGCTTCTGTTGCTGCTTCTTCAATGTTGTTTTTAATTTTCTTCTATCTCACGTCTATACCGTCGATGTCGTCTATTTGTTTCAGCTGTATCTTCTGTGCTAGCCTTTTTTTGGTACATTTCTCTTGTAGAGTCGTTCTACAGTGATTCTACATTGAATTTTTACTTAGTGATTTCCTGTAGAAAATGTTTTGGTGTTATTTTCATTGTTTGATCAGTTTATTTTTGCTAGTACTAGTTTGTGTTCACTCCCTGCATCTATTTAGTTAAAAGTTCGATATCTAGAATCTGCTTTGGGTGAATATTTCTATTAATGACTATAAAATCAATCATAGATTTGTGCCCCCTGGAGTTTTTAAATGTATATTTATACTGGAGCTTATGACAAGGTTAATATTCCATTTGCAGCAACATTATAAGTTTATTTTATTTTATTTTTGAATATTTTTCAACTTTGTGTGTGTGTGTGTGTGTATGTGTTTGTGTGTGGGAGAGAGATATGGCATTAGACAAAGAATCTTTTTGCCACAGAAAATTGTTATAAGGATGTTTAAATTTTTATCTTAGAATCGTTTATAAACTTGATTAGAATATTAAATATAGATAAGTTATTCAAATCTCCGATAGATTTATTATTACACGGACAGAAGGGAGTTTCTTCAATTCCAATCCTATGCATATCCTCTCGAAAGAGGCCACGGTTAAGTTTTAGCCGGGTTATCAACGAGGAATGTACTTTTTTACAGTCAAAGTTAAGATGGGGAATATTTTTTGGCAAGCGTGGATAAATAGAAAAGTAATGGTTTCTTAAAGTCTTCTGAACCTCTTTATATTTTGACATCCATCTTTCCCTGCCAATACTCCTGATAATAGAAAAACATCTTTATAGTAAACATTTGTAATTTGGGATAACTCAGATGTATCATTTGCCATACTATCCACTAATTCGTTTCCAACTACTACATTGTGTCCTTTAACCCAGAGTAAAATAACTCTTTTTTTTTTGTGAATTTTAGTTCATGTAATAATTTTTTGATATCAAGTATTATGGAGTTTTGAAAACTATATAATGGATGGCACGAATAGCTTGTAATACTGCCTGAGAATCTGGTACTATTACGATATTCTCTCAATAATTAGTGACACACCAAGTTAGTGCTTTCTGTATAGCAGCAATTTCGGCTGTAGAACAACATTCAGGAATTCGATATTTCTCAACATAATTGCTGTTTGAAACAAAAAAATGTGAAACTAGCGCTTTTAACAGTTTTTTGATCCATCTGTATAAATTATTGTTAAATCTTCCTTCAACTTGCTTAGTATGGATTTAAATATCAGATTAGTTGGCAAAATTGGCAAGTCTGAATAAGAGGACATTATAATGGTTGGTTTGTCTATCAGAAATTCAAGGTCTTGTTCGTAAAAATACGTTTTGGTTGATGTCATATATAAGATTGGAATTAATTCGTATCAATAAAAGATTTTGCAAGAGGAGAAGAATTTGTTAATCTCCAGTAATAATTTGTTAAATTTTCTGTTAAAAGTAAACCTATTTTGTAAACCATAGTTGTATTAAACGATCTGTATGTTATTAGACGTTTGTTAGCTAAAATTTGCCTACGTATGTGTATGTGTAAAGGTGGTTCTTGGGCTTCTGCTAGAACTGCTTGATTTGGTAAAGACATCATAGTTCTTAGACAAATTTTTATTGATTTATATTGCATTCTGTCAAGAGTTGATAGATTTGTTTTGCATGTTAAACCGTAAGGAATATAACCATAATCCAGAATGGATCGTATGTAGGATCTATAAAACATTAACGAGATATGTTGATCTGCATCCCATCTTTTTTGGAAACGAAGCGGAGAAGGTTAATTCGAATTAATTTTTTACATAGACACTTTTTCATTAGTTCCGAATAAAAAATAAACCGTGTTTGTGTTATTTTAATAATACCGAAAGGAAACAAAAGCCCTTTATATACGTACACTTTACTAGTATTTGGAAATCCATGGTGCAGTGGAATTATTGGGAAGCTCAGTGTCATTTTAATAACAACATGGTCTATTGACACTAGATCGAGCTGTACTATATGATTATCGCATTAGAATTGAAATGCCAAACTGTGAAAGAGCAGCCATACCAGATTTATCGGACAGTGGCGCAACCTAGAATATTTAAAAAATATACAATCCTTTAAATATTGATTTTAATGCAAAAAAACTAAATTTTAAATAATCAGCTTTGCCTTTAGCCTCAAAATATGTCTCGGTTTTGCAATAACCTCCTCATTTGATTCAAATCTCTTTGTCCGAAGTATTTTTTATTAAGTTTATAGATCCTCAGTGGGAGAAATATTTGAATAGCACTTTGGGTACGCAAGCAATTCGAAGTACAATTCATGTAAGAGAAAGTGGGGGAATGAAGCACACTTAAGAAGAAATCGCTTCTGTTGTAAATTCTTTAAATCATACCAGCTAGTACGTTACAATAAGCTCTAATTATTCATCTTTAACTATTTAAAATAAGTTTTAGAGAAATCAAAAGTACAAAAGCATAATATTAAAAAGGAAAAGAAGTGCTTTTGACCATTCCTCCTCCATGAGGGTAATCATGCGCACGGATTTGGAAATGACGCGCACTATATTAATGTTGAAAAAAAACATTAATTTAAAATAAAAAAAAAAAAAAAAAAAAAAAAAAGAGGTTAATCTTTGTAAGTGGGTATATTTATTTAAAAAACCCTTAAAAGGGCCACATCAATAGAACAAACGTTTTCGGACTAAACAGTCCATCATCAGGTTATTAAAATCGAAAATGCTAGGTCATAATGCCTGAGCCACCAAAATATTAGGGTAAAAACCCTTTAAATTACATTTAGTTATGAAATTATTTACATTGTGTTATAAAATAACTGTGATGTTCTATATTAAATTAAATTTGACCAAAGGTAACACATGGCTCAAATGGGTTCCAGAGCCGGGCGAGAGACAACCTCTGCGCTCGGAGAACAACGTGGAACTTCAGAACTGAAGTTCCACGTTGTTCTCCGAGCGCAGAGGTTGTCTCTCGCCCGGCTCTGGAACCCATTTGAGCCATGTGTTACCTTTGGTCAAATTTAATTTAATATAGAACATCACAGTTATTTTATAACACAATGTAAATAATTTCATAACTAAATGTAATTTAAAGGGTTTTTACCCTAATATTTTGGTGGCTCAGGCATTATGACCTAGCATTTTCGATTTTAATAACCTGATGATGGACTGTTTAGTCCGAAAACGTTTGTTCTATTGATGTGGCCCTTTTAAGGGTTTTTTAAATAAATATACCCACTTACAAAGATTAACCTCTTTTTGTTATACGTGGTATACAGCCAGCTACAGGAATTTTTCCTTGTGGATTTTTTTAATTTAAAATAAATGTAATAAAAACGCTTATGTCAAAAATATAATAATATTATGAAGAAATATTAATTGTATGATATACTTAAATGGAATATTTTTAAGGTAAACAAAATTTGTATTTATAATTTTCTGGGGTATGTACATTTATATATTATTAGTGATTCCACGAGGCATATATCTACATCATAACTATTTGCTTTTTTCTCTTTTCCCACAAATACGATATTAGGTGCAACTGGTTTTGCTAATGGTGGTGGAATGAAGCTTAATTCAACATCACCTAATTTTTCATCGATAATATCTGAGAAATTACTGTTTGTTACATCAGACAACTCAGGTGTTAGCTCTTTCTGCATTCACTTTTTTTGTTTGCCTTTAAGTTTTTTTCTATCTGGCGAGATATTTGGCAATTCTTTATCAAAACATCTTCGAACAGTTGCCTTTCTTATGTTTTTCTGTTTCTCCTTTCTCTTGAGATTCTCATCCCTTAATCGTCTTTTTTCCTGGGATTCTTCCAATTTTGTCCTCATTGGTGTGTTTGTAAATTTGGAAGGTTAGCTGGTTTGTAATTGGATTGGCACATATTTTTGTGTCATCAGCATAAAACGATATTTTACTTGAAACATAATAAGGAACATCGCTGGTATAAACCGTCAAAATCAGAGGTCAAAGGATTGAACCCTGAGGCATTCCACTTTCCACTAACCTGTCTTGTGAGAAAAATTCACCAACTCTAACTTTGTAATGTTGATTTGTCAGGAAATCATCTATCCAATGAGGTAAAGTACCCCGAACTCTGAAATATTCTAGCTTATGTAGAAATCTGAGCTTAGGTGCACTGTCATAGGCTTTAGAGAAATCTAGATAAACAACGTCAACTGGCTGCGAACTGTTACAGAATGACGTCCAATCGTTAACACAATGTAGGAGATTGGTTAGAGTAGAGCGACCAGAGGCAAATCCATGTTGTTGTATTGGAATAGGATGTTCCTGGACGTCATGTCCTCGAAACTAATGGCTTCCATGACTTTGCCAACTACTAACAGCAAGCTAATCGGACGATAATTGTCGGGGTCAAGTTTGGTGTCTTTTTTAACAATAGGGATGACGGATGCTAATTTACAACTATGGGGTAAGAAAGTCTGGATAAAAAAAGTTTGCATAATTAACGTTAAGGATATTGCAAGCGTATCTGCGCCTCTTTTTAACAGTTTTGGTATTAAACCATCTAAACCAGGTAAAGCAGTTGTGCGAAGTTTAATTAAGTGTTATTTGACATGATCCACTGTGAATTTAATTTGCTTTAAAGATGTGCCGATACCTTTACAGTACATAGCAGGTAGATAGCCATCATTTAACTTTTTAGTAAAAATCTGTGAAAATTTTAAAGAAAGAGTTTCGGAAGATTCCTTATCAGAAAAGTAACCCAACCAAAGTCTGGTTGGGTTTTTGAAGTAGGGGAATAAAAGCTTTAGACATCAAGGAGGATCGTATGTATTTTACACTTTTTTAATGTTACCATTTTCAATAACTCTTACTTCAAAAACTTGGTATTTCAAAAGCCCGGTATGTTTACATTTTCGCCATAGATGTCGTTTGTGATTAATTTGTTTAATTGCTGTTCGATTTATCCGGGGTTTAAGGTTGTTTTTATAAATCTTACGGAAGGTGGTATTTGTAGAAATTATATTGTTAACGGTATCAAGAAATGCAATCCACATTAATGAGGGGTCGTTTAAGTCTGCAAAAAATAAATGCCAGTCGATTTGAGAGAGTTCAGTGTCAACTTCAAAAGAGTCGGTAGAAGCATATGTTACAATATTATTTTTGCGGGGTAGTATTTGATTGAACTGAATGTGAGCCGTTATAACTGCATGACTTTCCTATAAGAGAACTGACTTCGAGAGATGAATTCAGCTGTTTGTCATTAATAAGCACTAGATCTAAAGTAGAAGGTTGTTAATAATTATAAATCTAGTATGTTCTGTGATGAGTTGTATGTAGAAGGCTGAACATTTGTTAACATTATCTAACATTGACTAATCGATAGATGTATTTTATTTAGACATTGTTGCTGGATTGGCAATCCTCATTAAATTTATCGGGAACTAACAGACATTCCAGATGCACGAAAACCTGGCACTGCCTTCTTCATAGTAGCAACTTTCATAAATGCTTTATTTAACAGATTAGCGAAGTCACATTCGTTTGTTTTTTGATGGCAGGTATTAAACTAATAAACATCAAAATTCTCTATAAAGTAAATTATTTAAAAGATTAAAGAAAGTCAAGTCAATATATACACAAAAATGGGAAAAGTACTATGGGGAACTACTGACAGAAAATAGGGACGAATACTTAACTCAATCACCAACAGAGGTTAATATTGAAGGAGAAGATATAACAATACAAGTGATAGACATTAGAAAAGCTATAAAAGAACTAAAAAACGGTAGGTCTCCAGGACCAGGGGATATCCCAGCCGAACTAATAAAATGTGGATCACAAAAATTGTTTGAAACCGTCACTTGTGCATAAATCAATTTATAAATGGTTCTCCCGTACCCGACGAGTGGAAAATTGCTTATATTTCGTCGATCCATAAGAAAGGAGATAAGCTTAAATGTGAAAGCTATAGAGGGATATCAGTCACTAGTACATTCAGCCGTTTATATAGACGAATAATTAGAGACCGCATTAGAAAGGAATACAAAAATAAAAAGAACAATCCGGCTTTCGAACAGGAAAAAGATGTACTGATAATATCTTCTGCCTTAAACAACTAATAGAAAAAAAATTAAGCACAAATCAAGAAACCCACCTCATGTTTATTGACTTGCAGAAGGCGTATGATACAGTTCCTATAAACAAACTCTGGAACATGTTACGACAGACGAATATTAGTTTCACCTTAAGAAATTTGTATGAAGGGTCTAATAAAAAATGGAAACAGACTATCGCAAAGCTTCCTGGTTAATGAAGGTCTACGTCAGGGGTGTTGTGTATCACCGACCTTGTTTAAAATATAGGTTGCAAAAGCATTGAAAGAGTGGAAACGAAAATGCAGAGGCATGGGCGTAGACCTTGGAGAGATTTGCTTGTATACATTGCTTTTTGCTGATAACCAGGTTGTTATAGCAAACGATAAAGATGATCTGGAGCAAGGAAATTACAAGAAGAATATAGAAAGTGCGGACTAGAAATTAATACAGAAAAAACAAAATACCTGCCAATAGGTACCGAACTATCGAACATCACTTTAGAAAATAACGAAATCATCATGCCCTGCGACCATTACACATACCTAGGAATCGTTCTTGACACAACGGGGAAAGATGATGAAGAAATAAATAGAAATATAACAGAATCCAGAAAAACAATAGGTTGTCTAAACAGCGTACTGTGGAGTCATGAAATAGGAAAAAGAAGAAAACACAATATCTACGAATCCAAAAATAATTATGCAGTGGGTACCACCAAACCGCAGAAAGAGAGGAAGACCCAAGAAATCTTGGAGAGAGGGAGTAACGAAAGCGATGAGCGCAAGAGATCTTTAAAACCGATTGATGTCTAAGGTGTGTGGTGGAAGTAACACCAAATAAATGTTATTTTTATTTGTAAAAATTATATGAATCAATAAAAATAGGGCTGGAGTGGTTAACCAACAATAAAATCATGAGATCATTTGAGATTTGCCTGTTTTGCAAAAAAACATCAGCTTACAGCCAGTCATTAAAAATTCTGTATCGATCCTTCTGCTTTTGTAACCGTTGAAGCACCAAGAGGTCCATTTTTTTCAAGTGTAAGAGACATTCTTTTCCAACGATAGATCAACATGGGGGAAACGCAATTTCCTGCAGAAATTTGATGTGTAGATGTGCAACCATTTTATTATTTCAACTGTAATATATTTATTTTATATTACTTTTGAATAATTTTTGAAATGTTTATTGCTACGTCTCTGGTAATATAAATCCTACAGTCAAAGTAGCGACAATAACGCCGGTCTGACCGCTCCGAAGCCGGCCCGAGACCCGACCAACAAAAGCGAATCCGCCAGAACAGAGCGACAAGCATCAAGTAGGCGTGAAGGGTCCAACTCGTCCCGAAACAAAACACGGTAGCTGTAGCGGTTTCCACAGCCACCTTTCTGACGCAACATCGCGTCGACTGCTAAGGATTTTACGCTACATTACGTTAACACGTTAACAAGAACACGGTCGACCGTAAACGTATTTAGGATTTTCGTTTTGAAACTATTGGATTTTTTCGGTGCCCCTGCTACCGCTAAGAATCG
This sequence comes from Diabrotica balteata, assembly GCA_918026665.1. NCBI lineage: Eukaryota > Metazoa > Arthropoda > Insecta > Coleoptera > Chrysomelidae > Diabrotica > Diabrotica balteata. The sequence continues at coordinate 180,588 of CAKJVB030000025.1, forward strand.
GGGATTACTTACGGGATTCCAGTCGCATTAGCGTGGAGACTGTTAAATGAGCAGTTGCAATACCATGCAGTGAATGGAGAACAATTTAAGATCTTTAAAGATGACACGTTTGGGAACAAGGAAATAATAACCAGTTTTAAAATAGGGACATAGAAAGAAAAAGAACTATTGTAAAAGAAAATCAGATTTGTATACGTACCAATTCAATACTTTTTTTATTCACACAGAATTTTATCTCCGCAAATCATTCTTTATTAAAATCTTGAATATGTTGCCTGTATGAGTACATTTCAAATTAGGTAAAAGAAACAAGAATAAGACTTACAATCAATTTATTCTACCACCAACGACCGGTTTCACAAATTATAATTTGCTACGCATCTTTAGGTCAACGGTACTTCTTCTTCTTCTTCAGCCTTAAGTAATATAACTTTGGACATAGACCTCTCCCAAATCAATCTAGTGTCTTCTATTTTGCTCCACTTGCTTCTATTGTGTCCTACGATCTTCTTAATATCATCCGCCCATCTCATTTGTGATCTTCTTCTGCTTCTATTTCCTAACCATGGTCTCCATTGTTGTATTTCGTGGTTCCATCTCTTATCCTTCAGTCGGGCATTGTGTCCTGCGAAGCTCCATTTTTTGCAGCATGTTCTCCTGCGTCTTTTACTTTGGTTTTGCTTCTAATCCATTTGTTTGTTTTTATAGATCCTACAGCGTACACAAGGAATAATACGAGGAAAATAACAATACCGTACATAAAAGGATTATCAGAAAAACTTAAAAGGATAGGTAATAAATTCAACATTTTAACAACATTCAAAACAACAAACACGTTGAGATCTATTTTGTCCAAAACCAAACCTAACAATGAACAAGAAAGGAGAAAAAATTGCATTTATAAAATACCTTGTGGATGTGATCAGTTTTATTTAGGTGAAACATCAAGGCCATTAAATGCTAGAATAAGTGAACAACAATCTTATATTAAAAATAGAGAATTTGATAGATCTCAAATATGTAAACACGCATGGGATAATGAACATAAGGTTCAATGGAATAATTCAAATGTAGTCCTAAAAGAAACGGATAGTAAAAAAAGAAAAATCAAAGAAGCGGCTCTAATTATGCTAAATGAGGCCAATTGTGTCGCAAATTTCTCGGCAGAATGTTCTCGGCAGAATCTGGTTACCAATATTGAAAGAGGAAGTTATTAATAAGAAAATACCAGTATTAGTAAGTCAGTAACATGTAGAGGATACATCATTTATGTTTTTTAAATAAATAAACATATAAAATCAGAATTTTGGTGTTTATTGAAGGTAAAGTAAATGCACGAACAAATACTTACCATATCGGGATAGTATTATGAGGTTTTTTTTCCTGGTTTTTCCCTCATAAGTTACTATGGAATCACTAACAGGAGAATTTTACTGCATCATGTCATGTGTTTGTCTTTTTAAAGACGAATTACATGCTATGATTTTTTTCTGACGGATATTCTCAAGTTAAAGTTGATTTCATGTAATCGAATGAACTATCTTATAAGTAAAGTCGTCACAGGAGCGCAACTCAACAATATTGGCAATATCATTTTAAAGTCGTCTACTTTAAAATGCATAATGTATGTCTGAATTGTCAATATAAATGAGTCAGATAAAATTAAATTATTAGAAGAATTTTTCACTATGTAACAAAAAACAAAATTTGTTTAATTTACCTACTGTTTGTATTTTGAGAACGATTTCCGAAGTGGAAATTGAAACGTCAATAAACGTATTTTTATCTTTAATTGTGGCTTATTCCCAGTTTAATAGTAATTAAGCTATTTATGTATTTTATTACAGCATTAACTAAATTTTAATCTGTTTTATTAGCACGATTCAAATGTGTGCCTCTTTTTTCTTACCATACAACTTTTAATATGAATATAATAGTAGAGCTGTGGTAAGATTTCTAAAGATTATAAATATTGTGACTACAAGCCGTATAACATAAACAAAGACAAATATTCGCAATTCGGCAATAACTACATTCAGTGGGATGTGCGAGGGATAACTTAGTGTTGCATTAATATTTTGTGACCAAAATGAGTCAACGACAAAATACACCAATAGGATATGTATGTTGTCTTAGTGTTGCATTATAACATATGAGTTAAAGAGAGAATTAAGCTACACAAGGATATGTAATATTGTGAAAAAAGTATTTCACTTTTTATTTATCTTAGTGTTACACTCAACAGAAGGGTTTATTTCCAATCATTTGAAACGGTTATCACAAAAGTCATTTTTTTACATATCCTACTGTTTTGAGGCGACGATATTTGTAATTCTCTCGACTGATATTTCTTCCGAAAGTATATTAAAATTATAAATTCCTTATCTTATAAATAAAAAACCTTATCTACCGTAGATACTTCTCTACACGGCAGTATAATTAAATATTTAAAATCAACGTACAATCTTTATATACATCGAGCCGCAGATGTTTTGCACCCAAATCACCACTACTTAACCAAATCAGTCCAATTTCCGTGCCTTCCTAATTTCTCACTACATTTAACGACACGATAAAGACCTAAATTGTTTAAATAATTAAGAAAAATACCCGAACAACCACTTCGCTGCCATCGTTTATTCATAAGACCAGATGTGGCTCACGTTAGTTATTTTTCCTTTTCGATGCTACTTCGAACACCCTCTCGACGTCAACTTATGTCTTTTTAAAGTCTTAATTATGATTTTAAGCACCTCTTCCTAAATTGCGCTGTTTGCGAGGAAGTTAAAAATGTATTAGATTAAAATATTAAACAATATAAAAGACAGGGGAGATTAAACCTTCGACATAAACAAATAAAAATAAATCCAGGCATTTTAACAACATCAGCCACTATTTCAGGCATTTTATTGTCTTGTACGGAGGTAAAAATAATTCAGTTGGTATCAAATCAGGTGTAAAAAGCGGATGATCTATCAAATCGATGTTTAGGGTGTCCAAAAATCATTTGTTTAACCCTTATCCAGGCAAGGTGGACCCAACGGGCCCGATACGCCAATAATTTTACCTTCTTCTTCTTCTTCTCGTGCCACTCCTAGCGGAGATTGGAAATCATCATGGCCACTGCGACTTTGTTAGCAGCGCGCCTAAAAAGTTCAATCGAACTACACCCGAACCATTCACCTAGATTACGAAGCCACGATATTTTTCTTCTTCCCACACTTCTTTTGCCCTTAATTTTGCCCTGCATGATGTTTGTTAAAAGTTCGTACTTTTCACATCTCACAATGTGCTTCAAGTATTCCATCTTTCTAGTTTTTATCTCATTTAGAATTTCGCATCTTTTGTCTAAAGTTTGGAGTACTTGCGTGTTAGTGACGCGGTTCATCCATGATATTCTGAGAATGCGCATATAGCACCAGATCTCGAAAGCTTCGATGTTTTTTATGGTCAACTGTTTTAGTGTCCAAGCCTCAACTCCATATAACAGGGTAGAAAAGACATAACACCGCAGCAGTCGTATTCTTAACTTTATATTGATATCACGATTGCAAAAGACCTTGCGCATTCTATTAAAGACTGATCTAGCGATTTCTATTCTATATCTAATTCCTTTTGTTTGATCAGTATCGTCTGTGATCCAAGCAGCTAGATATGTATAAGAGGGCACACGCTCAATCGTTGTATTGTCTATTACAAGATTAGCTCTGATGTTCTTTGATTTCGTGATTACCATAAATTTAGTTTTTTTCAAATTAATTTTCAAGCCATAACTGTTACAGTATATATTGAGACGTTCCCGTTAGGAGAACTGTATCGTCAGCATACCTTATATTGTTGATCGTCTCACCATTTATTATCAGACCAAGATCTTCTTCCTTGAGTGCTTGTTCACAGATAGCTTCACTATACAGATTAAATAAAAGTGGCGATAAGATACATCCCTGCCGGACTCCTCGACGGATTTGAATTTCTTCTGTTAGTTTGCCCTCAACCTTGACATTTGCTGTTTGATTCCAATATATATTGCATACAATTCAAATATCTCGGCTGTCTATATTTTTCTTTATTAGAACTTGTCTTAGTGATTCATGTTATACTTTGTCAAAGGCCTTTTCGAAATCAATAAAGCAGACGTAAATTTCTTGGTTCATGTCTAAGCATCTCTGTGAGAGAACGTTCATTGCAAATAGAGCCTCCCTTGTACCCAGCCTTTTTCTGAATCCCATCTGAGTGTTACTGATGTCTACGTCTAATTTCCTATAGATCCTATTATGGATTATTTTTAAGAACAGTTTTAAAACATGACTCATCAAAGCTATCGTACGATATTCGTTGCATTCCTTTGTATTTGCCTTTTTTGGCAGTAATATAAAGGTCGAACGGAGCCATTCCCTAGGTATTATTCCATACCATAAACTGATAAAAATTTTTATTGATTTTTATGCATCACTGATTTTGTTTAGAAGTATGTTTCCTTTAACAGAGTCATGAGCTATTCAAAATATTCATTATCATTTTTGAAATTATTGCGTTGAAAGAATGTTGTCACGTAAAGGGGCAACACGGGCACAAGCAAGTAATCAAGCAATTTAATTGAACACAGCCTATGAGAAATGTTCACCTCTAAGTATTACGATCGGGTGTAACAATTCATTGGAGCAAGGTGTGTTAACTCGAGTACAAACAGGAGTCACCCCACCGTGCTCCAATGCTCTAGACCATCCCTTTCCCCCTATAGCACTCTGATGCGCTATAGAGGCACAACAATCACCCAAATGCTCTTCATGTGGAGGTCCTGGATAATAGAACCTCAACATGGTTTCCTAACCGAATGCAAAAACTCAGGACAGCGCATCTCCGCTATATTCCTGTTATCTTAATGTGGCTTATCCGCGAACTAAAATTGCTTACTTGGGCCTCAAGTCTCCGCTTTGAGTCCCGGCTCAGTTCGGCGACTTGGTGCTCAAGGGGTTGGGCCCCACGTGCCCGGGTTTTGGGTTTTTGTTAATTTTTTTTGGTGGCCGAAGCCGGTTTTTTGTGGTTTTTGTGATTTTTTTTGGGCAACACGGGCACATCGGACCCTATTTGTATTTATACCTAAAGTCTAAATCGTTGTTACAAAAGTTAATCTGGTAGTCAGGTAATATTTTTGTGGATTATCTAAACGACTTTTATGATTCTGGAAATCCAATAATAAAGACTAAACGTGTAACAAACAATGTAAACACCTCTTTGATGGAAACATTAAAGAGATGCTTACAATAGGTGTTATATCTGCTCTAAATGAATTTTAAAAACTTATAATCATTATTGGAATGCAATATTATGCAATGTTAGGTAGGTACAATACAATACAATTAAGCTCTTAAAATTATATTGAATTATAGTGAAAATAGATAGTGCGAATAAAATGTCCCGAAAACCATTATCAGAAGCAGAATTGCAAGATATTGCTAATAATTTATGGGATTCCGATGATGAACAATCTCCTGAAGTAGGTGACATTGAAAGTGACTCTGAAATTAAAGATCATCTTTCGAAAGAAAGTGAAGAGGATGATTAGCAAGTAATATTGACTGATAATGAAGAAAAATGTGTAGCTACAAGTTTCCAGATTTCAGAGTGTGTAATTTTTGAAACTAAGGAAGTCAACCACAACCGACAAGAGGTATGCGATCCTGAGATATAATAAAAAGCAAAGTACACAAAGTAATGTTAGCGCCTGGTGAAAGTGTAAAAGATCCTGTTGATTTCTTTTGTTTGTTTGTGGACGAAAAGAAAAGAAGCCGAAAAAGTCCTGGGAATAGAGAACTGGAAATATTGCGACCATACAGAGCTATATGCCTTTATTGGACTACTACTAACTGCAGGGCACCTGAGTGCCAGGATCCATAATGTAGATATACTTTGGAGTAAGTTTTATGGACCTACTATATTTAAAGCTACTATGGGGTTAACACGATTCAAACATTTGAAAGGACACGAGGTCTGAAAGAAAAAGGAATGAAACATTATCAGTAATACGCGATGTATGGAATCAAGTCAACCAAAACTTTTAGAAATACTATTTACCAAGAAAATAATAGTACATAACGGTAGATGAGATGAGCAACTTGTTCCGTATCGAGGTAGGTGTCCTTTCAAGCAGTATATGCCTCCAAAGCCAGATAAGTATGGCATGAAAATATGGTATGCCTGTGACTCGTAAACATGTTACCCTTTAGGTGGCATATCATATGCAGGAAAAAACGGAAATACAGTAGCAAAAGTTCTTGCTTCTTAAGTTGTTAAGCAACTTGTTGAGCCTTATTATAATTCCATGAGGAATGCGACTTGCGATAACTCTTTCACTGATCTTGCTCTTGCACATAAATTACTGGCAAATTCACTAACTTTTGTGGGCACAGTGAAAAAAAATAAGAGATTTGTTCCTCGGAAATTTCTAGCATCTCTTGTTTCTAACGTTCCGAAAAAACAAAGAAGCAAAACATCACAATGCTTACTGTGTAGATGATGTTGACAAAAAAATCAGATATAATACTCTATTATAATAGTAAAAAAATGTGTCGATACGTTAGACCAAATGGTTCTTAAATATATGTGCAAAAAACGAACTAACCGTTAGCCTTTTGTATTTTTTATGAATATTTTAGACGTGGCTGGCGTAGCCTCATTTATTATTTGAACAAATTAACATCCAATATGGAACGAAAACAAAAATGAAAAGCGAAGATTATTTCTTATAACGACAGCAGAACAACTAGTATTGAGTCAAATTTTGAAAATCAAGGGGACTACAACGGGAAACAACAGTGTATTGAAACTTACAGGAAGTTTGGCCAAACAATAAAAAGCAAAAACTAGAAAACTCTCCAGTTTTAACAAGGAAAAGGTGTCATCTTGTGCCCAACAAAAAAGGACAGAAAACAAAAACTATGGTTTTTTTTGTTTTTATTTTTTTTTAACCTAATACTTAATAATAATTTAATTTGCCAATACAATTTGCTATTCTAGTTAGGAATAAGCTAATCTTAGTCTATCTAATCTTTACTATTTTAGTCCCAACTAAAATAGTAAATTTATATGACGAAGTATTAATTTGTAATAATAAAATAATAATATTCTTCTATCTTATGCGTTTTATTCATTTTGTAAAGACTGTTTTTGTCAATACTTTATAGATGAGCTGCTAATTACCATAATCTTTTCTCATATTGGTATTCAAACAATAATGAAAGGCAACACCACCGTAATCTTTCTCCAGGGTATGTATAAACATCAACCCCTCTTTTCAAATAAAATGGCCTGGTAGATTTACAAAAGTTTTTATTTATTTATTAATTAAGTCTTTATTTGGCTCCAAATGTTTATTACTTGTGAATAAATATTTTTTTACAAAAGTTTTCTTGCATTTTATTATTTTGTGCAAATCCTTCAGGTAGAGGTGACAGATCTGCTCTCTGTGGCACTCCTGCAACCAATGCAGAATATAGTGCTGTAAATAGAACAAGCACAAACTGTCACTTATTTTGTTCTAATGTGAAACTAATATCCCCATGAATTCGTCTCTAGATGAAGGTGCCACATTAGACATATCAAGGAGCTCCTCGTTTTCCATTTTTAGGGACACAGAGACTAGAAAAACATGGTTGTGTTTTAGATTTTAAGATGTATCCATGATATTTCTATTAAGCAACCTTTTTCAATATATGAATAAAAAATTGCACTTGACATACCTAATTATGTATTTAGTACGAACTGTTTTAGAATTATCGAGAGAATTTTTGAGAGATCACTTGTCGATTGCGCGGTGGTACTGTTTGATCTTTTCCCTTTTGAATAGTAACAAGCCGGCGTTGATAAGATAAAATATTTTTTGAGTTTTTTCGGTCGTTCGGTATTTACAATGTACCAGGGTCATGGGATTGTGTACAAGAGATTATGTTTGTTTGTAGGTACTCAAGAGGTACCCTTGAACGTGTCTATTGATTTGGGGACAGCAATTGAGGTAATTGTAATGTGCAAAATGATATATAACAGTCAATATTGCAAAGTAATTAATAGTATAATAATAGTGACTGTATAATTCGAATATATATATATATATATATATATATATATATATATATATATATATAAAAGAATGGGAAAACTACATTTCTGAATTATTTGAAGATGAGAAAGTAGAACACTATACACCGATTGCTATATCAGGTCCATCTATAACAGAAAGTGAGGTAAGACGTTCAATACAAACGGCAAAAAATGGAAAAGCACTTTGCCCCGATGAAGTAAGTGCTGAAATACTAAAGTTTTGGGAGAAAATGGAACTAAAGCTCTGTGTAATCTCTTTAACAGAATTTATGACACTGGGATATTACCAACTGATTGGTTAAAGTCGACATTTGTCACAATACCTAAGAAACATCGTCCAAAGACATGGGGTGATTATCGGACAATAAGTCTGATGAGTCACGTTTTGAAGATCTTCCTGCGAGTAGTACACAGCAGAATTAACATGCTGTTAGAGGACAGAATTAGCAATACTCAATTTGGGTTTAGAAGTGGCTTGGATACAACACTCCCCCTAGGGGGTCAGGATTGAAGAGAGAGAGAGGATACAAGAGAAGCCTTGTTTAGTATACAGGTGCTAGTACAGAGATGCAGAGATATAAATCAAAATGTGTATTTGTGCAATCGATTTTGAAAAAGCTTTTGACAAAGTCCGACATAACAAAATGCTAGAAATATTGGAAACAGCTGGATTGGACGATAAAGATCTACAAATAATTACAAATCTAAACTGGCATCAAGTGGCAACAATAAAGGTTGAATAAGAACTGTCGGATGAAATAAATATAAAAAGAGGAGTGAGACAAGGCTGTATATTGTCGCCTTCACTTTTTAACTTATATTCGGAGGAAATATTGAAGGAAGCCTTAACGGAGACAACCGAAGGTATTATTGTGAATGGAGAAACCGTCAACAATATTAGATATGCCGACGATACCTTAGTCCTTGCCAATTGCGGAGAAGACCTTCAAAATCTAATGAACAAAATAAAACAGACTTGTGATCAGTATGGATTAAAACTCAACGTTAAGAAAACTAAATATATGATAGTTAGCAAACAAAATTATATACAGGATGACGGTATAAAAGTCGGAGATGCCACACTGGACAGAGTAGAGAAACTCGTGTATCTCGGCAGTAATATCGAGGTCGACCACTTCATTCCACCAAAGCTTGTTACTAATTTTATTTTGTTTGCTTCCTAAGACCTCCTGTGCTGTTTGGTGAATACTTGATATTATGTTCTCATATATGCATTTGGTATTTGTTAGTGTTTGGTCAAGTTTGGAGTCCATTCGAGTCTTATATAGTGTACGGGTGCTCTCATGAATTAAACTGGACAGATTGTATTGAGGAAGATCAATTCTTTCTAAAAGTTGTTCGTCTTGGCTTAATGAGACAGTGTCCTTTAATCTATATGGGAAAGCAATTGTTGCCCTTACCATGTGGTGATCTGATTGGCATACTGCTCCTCTCATAGCTCTAATATATCTAATGAGTATTTGTGAATTTTGTTTAACTATCACGTAATCTATTATAGAATTAAGATTCCTTGTTGGTTGAAACCATGTATATTTGTGTATGTTTTTGTGACAGTAATATCCGTTAGTTATTTTAAGTCTATTTCTTTCACAGAGATTGATAAGTCTTTCTCCGTTATCATTTACGACGTCTTCTCCATAAGGTCCAATTACATTGTTGTGGCGCTTGTTTCCTGTTCTTTCATTAAAATCGCTACAAGTAACTAAAGTATTTTATATATATTTGGATGTCACATGCAGCCATTTAAACTTATTAGTTCTTAAAGTTTTATTATGCAATTTGCAATTTATTTAACTTTTGCAATAGATTTTGTATTTTATTATCTTTTATTTTGTGTTATTGACTATTCATGTAATTTCAGTAAATTTTAAAATGTTATTGTTATTTTTCTGACCTTTTGTAAGCTTTTTCCATAAAATTGTATAATTTTCAGTGATAATAAAGCATATTTCTATTCTATTCTATTACAAACAATTTCCCCGGTCTCCCCTACCTTTACTAATGTCGGGGGAAAAGTTGCAACTTTGTCCACGGAAAAAAGTATTTTCATAAAATGTGACAATTTGTCACCTGTCAACAGAAATAAAATGTCAAAAGTTTTTCCCGTCACAGAAAAAAAATAATTCGACTACTTTATAAAATATATAAGAATTAATTACTAATAAACTGGGAATAAGCCACAATTAAAGATAAAAATACGTTTATTGACGTTTCAATTTCCACTTCGGAAATCGTTCTCAAAATACAAACAGTAAATTAAACAAATTTTGTTTTTTGTTACATAGTGAAAAATTCTTCTAATAATTTAATTTTATCTGACTCATTTATATTGACAATTCAGACATACATTATGCATTTTAAAGTAGACGACTTTAAAATGATATTGCCAATATTGTTGAGTTGCGCTCCTGGGACGACTTTACTTATAAGATAGTTCATTCGATTACATGAAATCAACTTTAACTTGAGAATATCCGTCAGAAAAAATCATAGCATGTAATTCGTCTTTAAAAAGACAAACACATGACATGATGACAGTAAAATTCTCCTGTTAGTGATTCCATAGTAAATTATGAGGGAAAACCAGGAAAAAACCTCATAATACTATCCCGACATTGTAAGTATTTGTTCGTGAATTTAGTTTACCTTCAACAAACATCAAAATTCTGATTTTATATGTTACGTTATTTAAAAAACATAAATGAAGTATCCTCTATATGTTACTGACTTACTAATGCTGGTATTTTCTTATTAATAACTTCCTCTTTCAATATTGGTAACCAGATCCTACTACATTCTGCCGAAGAATTTGCGACACAATTGGCCTCATTTAACATAATTAGAGCCGCTTCTTTGATTTTTCTTTTTTTACCATCCGTTTCTTTTAGGACTACATTTGAATTACTCCATTGAACCCTATGTTCATTATCCCATGCATGTTTACAGATTTGAGATCTATCAAATTCTTTATTTTTAATATAAGATTGATGTTCACTTATTCTAACATTTAATGGCCTTGATGATTCACCTAAATAAAACTGATCGCATTCACAAGGTATTTTATAAATGCAATTCTTTGTCCTTTCTTGTTCATTGTTAGGTTTGGTTTTGGACAAAATAGATCTCAACGTGTTTGTTGTTTTGAATGTTGTTGAAATGTTGAATTTATTTCCTATCCTTTTAAGTTTTTCTGATAGTCCTTTTATGTACGGTATTGTTATTTTCCTCATATTATTCCTTGTGTATGCTGTAGGATCTCGTTCTAAGTTGTTCTGTTCTATTCGATCGATTGTTGAAAATTCCTTATTTATAAACGATAAAGGATAATCATTTTTTAATAAAACAGATGTTAACAAATGTTTCTCCTCCAAGAACGAATTTTCATTAGAACAAGTAATTTTGGCTCTATCGTATAAGGATTTAATTATTCCCTTTTTTACATTAATATTGTGATTTGATTTGAAATTTAAATATCTATTGGTGTGTGTTGGTTTTCTATACACCTGAGTCTCATATCCAGTATCGTTCTTAGAGATTAAAACATCCAGGAAAGGTAGCATGTTATTATATTCCTTTTCCATGGTAAATGTTATTGTCTCTTCTTTATCGTTTATATCATTTAGGAATGTATCCAACAACTCTGATCCATGAGGCCATATTGAGAATACATCATCTACATACCTCCACCATACTGTGGGTTTGAAATTTTGTTTAGAAATGATATTTGTTTCAAAATCTTCCATAAATATATCGGCTAAGAATGGAGATAAACTAGAGTCCATTGCTAGACCAAAATTTTGTTTATAGAATTCATTATTTAGTTGAAAATATGTATTATCAGTACATAATGTTAATAACTCCATTATAGCCGATATGTTTAGTTTTGTTCTAGTTGCCAATGAATCATCACTCTCTAATTTTGCCTTGACTATATTTAAAGTCTTATTTAAAGGCACATTCGTAAATAAACTATTTATGTCAAAACTTACCAAAGTATGATTTGAATTAAATTCAATATTTGATAATTTATTTAAAAAATGTTGTGTTTTTTTTATGAATGTGTCATTTTTATTTGTAAATGGTTTTAAAATATTTAATAAAAATTTTGATAGTTCACTACAAGGAGAATTCATGGTACTACAAATGGGTCTAAGTGGTATATTCGTTTTATGAATTTTCGGTACTCCATAAAAATGAGGAGTCTTACTGTAATGAGGTGTAATTAATCCTCTCTGATAATTTGTTAAAACATCTTTAAATTTGAATAAAGTTCTATATATTTTGTTTTCCAAAGACTTTGTTAGATCTTTTGTTAATTTTGTATAAGGTCCGTTTATTAATAGATCTTTAATTTTATTTTCGTATTGAATTTTATCCATTATCACAGTTGCATTCCCCTTGTCTGCTGGTAGTATGATTATGGAGTCGTCATTTTTTAAAGTTCTTATAGCCTTTAGTTCTTTATTTTCTTTCCTCATATTATTCCTTACAAGGAATAATATGAGGAAAATAACAATACCGTACATAAAAGGACTATCAGAAAAACTTAAAAGGATAGGAAATAAATTCAACATTTCAACAACATTCAAAACAACAAACACGTTGAGATCTATTTTGTCCAAAACCAAACCTAACAATGAACAAGAAAGGACAAAGAATTGCATTTATAAAATACCTTGTGAATGCGATCAGTTTTATTTAGGTGAATCATCAAGGCCATTAAATGTTAGAATAAGTGAACATCAATCTTATATTAAAAATAAAGAATTTGATAGATCTCAAATCTGTAAACATGCATGGGATAATGAACATAGGGTTCAATGGAGTAATTCAAATGTAGTCCTAAAAGAAACGGATGGTAAAAAAAGAAAAATCAAAGAAGCGGCTCTAATTATGTTAAATGAGGCCAATTGTGTCGCAAATTCTTCGGCAGAATGTAGTAGGATCTGGTTACCAATATTGAAAGAGGAAGTTATTAATAAGAAAATACCAGCATTAGTAAGTCAGTAACATATAGAGGATACTTCATTTATGTTTTTTAAATAACGTAACATATAAAATCAGAATTTTGATGTTTGTTGAAGGTAAACTAAATTCACGAACAAATACTTACAATGTCGGGATAGTATTATGAGGTTTTTTCCTGGTTTTCCCTCATAATTTACTATGGAATCACTAACAGGAGAATTTTACTGTCATCATGTCATGTGTTTGTCTTTTTAAAGACGAATTACATGCTATGATTTTTTCTGACGGATATTCTCAAGTTAAAGTTGATTTCATGTAATCGAATGAACTATCTTATAAGTAAAGTCGTCCCAGGAGCGCAACTCAACAATATTGGCAATATCATTTTAAAGTCGTCTACTTTAAAATGCATAATGTATGTCTGAATTGTCAATATAAATGAGTCAGATAAAATTAAATTATTAGAAGAATTTTTCACTATGTAACAAAAAACAAAATTTGTTTAATTTACTGTTTGTATTTTGAGAACGATTTCCGAAGTGGAAATTGAAACGTCAATAAACGTATTTTTATCTTTAATTGTGGCTTATTCCCAGTTTATTAGTAATTAATTTACAATGCCACAAGAAAATAGCTTCAGAACAATATATAAGAAGTCAAGACTTTTGATGGTGAGTGTATTTAATGCTGTTTAAAAATTAAATAATTTATAAACCTGTTATAAATCTTGGCAGTCTATTTGATTTAGTGTACACGCTCGACATTTATAATGTAAATAATATTTAACATTATCATAATTATTTACACTTTCAGAGACAACAGAAAGTCAACAAGCGTAACAAACAAGTCCCGTGATTGCTGAAACATTCTCGATAAGGATAAAAAAACTAACGGATACATGTTATGGCTGGTGGCCAAAAGCCATAAACCCTGCCAACCACTACTCGTCATAATCGATGGCACTTTTATTGTCATGTTTGGTTTTCTTGTTATGTGTGTCTTGTGTCGTTGGTATCTGGAGAATTGTCACGGCAGAATGCTACTAAATGTTAACAATTTCCGAAACACACAAAGTCAATTTGCTTATAGCTCGAAGGCGAGACACTCAAAATGTGATGGGAACGAAGAAGAATGGAAGGAGTGTGTGTTGCAGTGTATTTCGGGACAGTAGGAAGTACATAAATTCACGAAAAGCAGGAACTGGGTGGCGACTGAAGCGTTTTTGGTGTTGGGTCAATTAAAATTTGGCATTTAGTGGCATCGCTGATGAATCATTGGCATTGTTTAAAATAGTAAAAATGTCAACAATCTTTTTTTGACAATGGCCTTGACGTTGAATTTAACATACTCTTTAGTCTTTATAAACTTTGATCCATTCATTAATTTTAACTGGAAATATTTTTTCCGGTAAGTGCGTTCTAATTTTTGTAATTATAAAGAATACATTTTAAATTTCCGTATGTGTGTTTAGGCCATGCTCGACAGGGGAGTAAGACCGCTCGTTTGTAAATCATTGCAATTGCAATACGAGGGTTGTCTTTTTAGTTTTGCATATAGCCATAAAGACAAAAAATATATAGACTTAAAGTACTTTATTGCTTTTCAAAATATGTCCCACCAAGATCGATGCAATTATCCATACGTTCAAACCAATTGGTAAAATAGTTCTTCAGTTGACACATATCGATGGCTTTTTTTGGCGACTGGAATCTCTGCCCACACACTGAATTCTTAATCTTTGGGAACCTAAAGAAGTCGTTAGGACTTAGCTCGGGGCTATACGGTGGATGGTTTAACAATTCGATGTTTTGAAGCTCCAAAAACTCTATTGTCTTTTGGGCAGTGTGAGCACTTGTATTGCCCTGACGTAGGGTAAACAAACGGTTATATACCAATCAGAAGTTCTTCGATCTGCTAAAGCAATTGTTGCCACTAGACCAGATTTTGACACAAAATTAGTTTTGCAATCTAAATTTTTTTTTTTAAATTAAAAAGTTTTAAAATTTTGCACAACAAAAACTATTCGATTTACGGCAGATTAAAAAAATTAAAAAAAAATTGTTTTATTGGAAGCTGAGAAAATACATTTTTTTCCGTATACCGATTTTGATAATTTATATTTACAACGAAACAACCGCTAGAAAATCACCGAATGAAGTTGCCTCTTTTCTTTGTAACTACATAAAAAATATTCTTCCAAAAAATGTCAGACAACTGTACCTCTTTTTCGAAAATGCTGCAGCTTAAAATAAAAATTTAACAATACTACAGTTTCTGCATTTTCTTGTAAGAACCACGTCTTTGGAGAATATTCAAGATCGTTTTCCTGAACCAGGGCACAGTTTCCTACCGCGTGACCGTAGTTTTCGTGTTATAGAAAAGTTTTTCGAAAAAAAGATTATATTTTCTCTCCTACAAAATACTGTCAGTTTATTCAACAGACATAAAAATATTTCATAACCATTTTGGTTCATCAAGATATGGTCTTCAGCTTTAGCAGTCATTTTGAGAACCATTTTAAAAAAAGTTATAATGAATTCTCAGAAACAGAGTTTTAAGATTTCTCAACACCGGATTTTTGAATACAGAAGGTACCACATGGATACAGTTAATGTGTCTGTTACAACTGGTATCCCTATTTGTGAATCGTACTACATTTTGAGGGACAATAAAGATAATCTTTCAGCTAAAACTAACTTGATGGTGTACGACTCATGAATACCAGTAAAAAAGTTCAAAGTGCAAAGTACAAAAGTGCAAAGGCGTAGTGCAGTTAGTTACCAACTACGTTCCAGTCAACAAAATGGAGTTGTATCAATCCCTTAAATGTGATGACGTTGGTAGTCATCATCATCATCATTATTTAACCCGGATCTATCCACTGCTGGATATAGGTCTCCCTCAGTATTTTCCATGTATTTCTGTTTTGTGCTGTTTGCATCCAATTTTTATCGATCCGTTTTGTCATCAGACCATCTTGTTGGTGGACGACCTCTACTTCGATGTGCTTCTTGTCTCGGTCTCCACTGTACTATTCGCTGTGTCCATCTGTTATCCGACATTCTAGCTATGTGCCCAGCCCAGTTCCACTTAAGGGTCATAATTCTTTCTATGGCATCTGTCACTCCTGTATTCCGTCTTATTTCCCTGTTCGTGATCCGATCCCTACGAAAAATGCCTAACATCGATCGTTCCATGGCTCTTTGGGTAACACAAATTTTATTTCTTACTTTCTTGGTTAGTGTTAATGTCTCTGCACCATATGTAAGTACTGGCAACATGCACTGATTAAAGACTTTTCTTTTAAGACACATAGGCAGTTCTGATTTAAGAACATAGCTCAGCTTGCCGAATGCCACCCAAGTGAGTCCTGTGCCGCGGCTTAGTTCGCACGTTTGATTATCTCTTCCTATGCGTATCTCATGTCCTAAGTACTTATAAGAGGTGGTTTCTTCAATATGCATGCCATTTACTGAAATCTTTTCGCTTAACACAAGATTTGTCATGATTTGTGTTTTTGTGTGGTTGATTTTTAATCCAACTTGTAGGGAGGCTAGGTATAGTTTCTCCAGTTGCGATACTGCATCATCGATTCTGTCAGCAAAAAGGACAATATCGTCAGCAAACCTCAAATGACTAAGCATTTCTCCATTGACATTAATTCCTTTTTCACTCAGATTTGCGTTCTTAAACATATGCTCTAATAATGTTGTAAACAATTTTGGCGAAATTGTGTCTCCCTGTCGCACTCCCCATTTTTTTTGTAAATACGTTGGTCTTTTTATCTGCCAGTTTCACGCTAGCTGTCACATTTTGATAGATGTATTTTATCACGTTTATATAGCGATGATCTATACGGCACTCTGGTAAGGCTTTTAACATCTTTTGATGACTTATTGTGTCAAAAGCTTTTTCGTAGTCAACAAATATCATGACTAATGGCTTGTTATATTCAACACTCTTTTCTATTAAGTTCTTAATTACTTGTAAATGATCATTCGTGCCATATCCTGGTCTAAAACCTGCTTGCTCTCTTGGCTGATAGAAATCCAACTTACTTCCTAGCCTGTTGGTAATAACTCTTGTAAATAGCTTATATACTTGTGACAACAAGCTAATGGGGCGGTAGTTTCTAAGGTCGCTGATATCTCCATTCTTATGAAGTAAGATGATTTCCGCGTGGTTCCACTGTGTCGGTGTTATCGCTTCGCACAGACATTTATTGAACAGTTTAGCAAGTGTCAGTAAGAGCTTATTTCCTCCTAGTTTTAGGCTTTCGGTCATTACCCTGTCTTCACCTGGGGATTTAGTGTTCTTCATCACCCAGCATTTTTAATTTCGTCAACAGTTATGTTCGGCATTAATTCTGAGCCTTGATTCTCTATCTTTGGTAAGGGGCGTCTTTCATCAAATTCACTTGTTTCATATAGTTGTCTGTAGAAGTCTTCCACTGTTTTCACTATTTCTTCCTTATCAGTCACAATGTCGTCTTGTTTATTTCTTAACTTATGTATGTTCTTTTTTCCTGTGGACATGTTGTGTCTTAGAACTTTCAGACTTCTATTTTTCTCTATCAACCTTGTCACCTCTCTCAGTCAATAGACTGATTTTCTGTTTGAATATAAAAGAAAAAACTTTTTTCTGTTAATTTTTAATAATAATAAACAGATTTTGCAACTACAATGGATACTATTTTTTGTAATTGTGGTGTAAAAGAGGGAAGCTCTAAATTTTTTGCATTTTTTCTGCAAAAAGAAACTTATATAAATAAAGGAATAAGATATATAGGAATAAGATTAATATAAATAATAAGAAAAATTAAAATGGAAACGCCAAGGGAAGGCATACGTCCAGGTGTGGACAGTTGTAATGTACCTACCTACTCACATGTAAGATAATTAAAGTATCTATGTATTTCTATATAGTTTTTAGTCACCTGGTATATGTTATTTACAATTATGAAAAGTTCTCATGTATAATCACTAATAATTATTTGCTGTTAGAAATCAGAATCAATACTCTTCATAAATATTTTCCTATTTAGAATAAATAAGTTTCGCTAGTTTATTCGCCTAATACTTCGTATCTATGGAATAATAATAATTTATTTCTCTTATTTCTTTGTTCGATAAGCTATCCGTATTTGCTATTTTAATATTAATATTTGAGTCCAATCTCTTGTACTCAAATCCATCCAGAAACATCGTTAAATAATTGTAGATAACAGAACTTATAAATTCATAGTTTTAAGAAATAATAGGCAGAGTGTAATTTTCATCCTCTAATATAATAAATTTATACATGTCAATATATTCTGTTTAATTCCAAAACAAAGAGTTAGTCCGGAGAAGAAATAAACGCATAGTATTCCATAACAAAATTTGGTGTCAGAACGTGGGATATTAGTAGCAGAGTTCCTCTGATTGCTGATAGAAGGAGAGCTGAGGAATTTTTGAATTGACTTGTTTCCTTCGAGGAATCATTCAAAAAAAACTGTCAGTGTGGAAAAATCGCCACTACAACTAATTACATTGGGGTCCAGTACATCCAGTTCGAAATCCAGTTCCAGTCATAACCCAATTGTAGTTCCATCGGAAGTAGAGGTGAACCCGTGGAATAATAGACTATGCGACCAACAACAATATTCTACTTGTAAGTACATTCTATCTTAAATTCTGTCTCATATTTTAAAAATCTTGTAAACGTATGTCTACTTTATATCCTGATATAAGTAACTTATTTGACGAACAAATACCTTCTCCCGACTCAAATTCTCTTTCAAATTCTTCTACTTCTAATTCAAATAAAATGTCAGTATCAATTGAAATAGCTGAAAAACTTCTCATTAGATTTGATGGTACAAAATCAAAATTATACGAATTCATAGACAATTGTGATAAAGCATACAATTTAGTAAATCCGCAATCCAAACCCATCTTATTAGCCATTATAGAAACTAAATTAACCGATAAAGCTAGGGCCATAACTAGAAACAGAACATTTGACGAATGGAAAGATTTAAAAGACTTCTTATTAGATGCTTATTCTGAACGCCGAACTGAAGGTCAGTGGCAATTGGAATTACATTCCTTACGTCAGATGCCCAGTGAAAATGTAATGTCATTTGCAAATAAAGTTGAAAATTGCTATATAAAATTAATAAATACACTTGATCCAGACTTATCTCCAGATGCAAGAAATGCATGTACTAAACTCTTAAAAACTCAAGCACTAAATGTCTTTATTAGAGGATTAAACAAAGACCTCTCTATTTTAATCAAAGCCCGAAATCCAGATTCCTTAGAAAGAGCTGTTGCTATAGCAATTGCCGAAGAACAAGAACAGTTATCAAGACAAGAAATTTTCAGACCATTCTGTAATATTTGCAAACGAAATAACCATTCCTCAAATAACTGTCGATATAAAAACAATTCAGATAGAAATGTTAGACATCTTCAAAATTCTAGTTTTCAAAACCCAAAATATCCTAATTCAAATCTTCAAAGGTCAAATTCTCAAAATCAAAATTATAAACCTTCAAATTCAAATTCCAATTCTGATTTTCCTCCAAACTTAAGAAAAGAAAATACCAACACTTCCCAACGTTTTTGCAGATACTGCAAAAAACCAGGTCACGTTATAGAAGAATGTAGAAAACGCGAATTTAACAATAAAAACAAAAATCCAACAAATTCTTTAAACTTCCAGAATCCTCGACAACCAACGGTCGATTCTCGAGGAGTTCGTTCAGTTCAGGCCGTATCACAACCATCAACTTCTCAGTCACTTCCTATGTAGATTTACCCTTAGTAAATAATTCTAATCCATCCTCTTGCAAGTTTCTAATCGATACAGGCGCAGATATTTCTTTAATTAAATATTCAAAAATACTAAACATTCCAAAAATTTATTCTAAGTCTATTACTCTACGAGGCATTGATAAAAATGTCTTAAATCCAAATAAAACTATATGTAGTTGTAACGTAAATTTCAAGATAAAAGATTTTGTCCAAACTCATGTTTTCTATGTCGTAGAAGACGATTTTCCTCTTCATTTCGACGGTATATTAGGTAGCGATTTTTTTGAAATAAATAAATGCCAAATTGATTATAAAGAAAATAAATTAAACTTTAAAAATTGTTCTATTCCAATTGAATATATAAAATCTCCATTAAACAATGACAATGACGAATTTCTGAGAGATCAAAATATCGAGACAAGTTCTAATATCGATGAAATATTTCCTTATGATGCTAAATCCATAGAGGATCATTCTTATTTAGAAACCAATGATATCCAAATAACCTTAAGTAGTGAAGAACTACTATCCAATCCAATTCAATCTAAATCTAACTCTAAATCCAAAGAAAATTCAAGTCCAAAATGTGTAAAATCCACTGAGATATGCACAAATAAAACTTGTAACTCTTCACGAAATCATAAATCAAAATCCTGTTCAGAAGAAAAATCCTGTTCAGACGATCTTATACTAAATCAAAACTCTAATTCTAACTCAAGAAGTAATAAAACTATTCTATCCGCAAGAACTGAAACAATTGTTCAAATTAAAGTAATAAATAATGAATTAAGCGAAGGATTATGTCCCGAACGCGAAATCTTTAAAGGTGTATTTTTATGTCCTAGTGTTGTTAAAGTAAAAAATGATTTCTTTTTAACCTCAATCGTAAACACTACTGAAACGGATGTTGAATTAAACGATATTCAAGTAGCAATAGAAAAAATTCCAAATTTACAAAACAATGCAAATATACGAAAAATGTCTTCTTATAAAGATAATACGAATTCTAACAGAATTGCTAAATTAAAAAATGCCTTGAGAACAGATCATTTAAATAGTGAAGAAAAATCATCTTTAATTTCTATTTGCAAGGAGTACAATCATATCTTTTATCTGGAAGGAGATCAACTTACCAGTACAAATGCCATAACTTGCAAAATTCCTTTAAATTCTAATGTACCTATTAGCACTAAATCATACAGGTATCCTGAAGTACACAAACATGAAGTCGAAACTCAAATAAAAGGTATGCTAGATCAAGGTATTATCGAAGAATCAACTTCGCCATGGAATTCGCCCCTTTGGGTTGTGCCAAAAAAGGCCGATGCTTCAGCAAAGAAGAAATGGCGAATTGTTATAGACTATCGACGACTAAATGATATTACTATAGGAGATTCATTTCCACTTCCGAATATAGTCGATATATTAGACCAATTGGGTCATTCAAAATATTTTTCAACAATAGATTTAACATCAGGATTTCACCAGATCAAAATGGATCCTGAGGATTCTCCAAAGACTGCTTTCTCAACTCCGTCTGGACATTATCAATATTCACGAATGCCATTTGGATTAAAAAATGCTCCCAGTATTTTTCAAAGGCTAATGAATACTGTCCTCTCAGGAATACAAAATTACAGATGTTTTGTCTATCTCGACGATATAGTCATTCATGCCGATACATTAGAAAATCATAATAAAAGATTAAAAGAAGTATTCGAAAAATTGTCTACATTCAACTTAAAAATACAACCAGATAAGTGCGAATTTTTTCGTCGCGAAGTAATGTATTTAGGACATTTAATAACTGAATTTGGTGTCAAACCGGACGAAAAAAAGGTATGTGCTGTTACAGATTTTCCTATACCCAGAACACAAAAAGATATTAAGAGCTTTTTGGGTCTCACTGGTTATTATAGACGCTTTATAAAAAATTTCAGTGCTTTAACACAACCTTTAACAAAACTGCTGAGGAAAAATGTTGAATTTAATTGGACAAGCATTCAACAACAGTCATTTGAGAACCTGAAATCAATACTTTGTTCAGAACCAATACTTCAGTATCCAGATTTTACCAAACCCTTTGTCTTAACAACGGATGCTAGTAATTATGCAATAGGGTCCATACTTTCTCAAGGTAAAGTACCAGATGATTTACCTATTGCTTATGCTAGTCGTACCTTGAACAAAGCGGAATCAAACTATAGCACAACAGAAAAAGAATTACTTGCAATTGTATGGAGTGTTAAACACTTTAGACCATATTTGTACGGAAATAAATTTTTCATTTATACGGATCATAAACCACTCACATGGCTATTTAATGTAAAAGATCCCGGATCAAGACTCGTTAGGTGGAGATTAGCATTAGAAGAATATAGCTATGAAATTATTTATAAACCAGGTAAATTAAATCAAAATGCTGATTGTTTAAGTCGTCCTCCTTTAACCATATCTGAAACAAATATTTGCGAAGAAAACAAAAACCCGGCAACAATCACCTTACAAATAAACAAAATGAGTAAAGAAAATAATGACACTTATTCACAGTTCTTATCTAAATCCGAAACTATATTAATAACAAATGATAATATAAAAGAAACAAATGAAAAGATTACATCATTTTCACAAAATTTAGCATTGTTTGTTTCCGTAGATTTAAATTTTAATGAGATCGTTCAGAAACAAATAAATAAACAATTCAGTCATATAGAAAAATTGAAAGCCAAAAATCCAAGACTAAATGACATTATATATATTTCTGATCAAAATAAAAACTTTTATTACATATTTATAAAAAATAATTATTGGGACAATACCTCTTATGAAGATATATTTAATTCCCTAATAAAATTAAGAGACTGGTTATTAAACGATAAAATATTAAAAATTTGCCTACCCAGAATAACTTTTAGCTACGATAAATTAAGTTGGGGAAAAATTAGATCTATGATTAGATTTATTTTTAGAAAAACTGATATATCTATTATCATTTATCATGATATACTAACAAATCCTGAACCTGAGGAAATAACTACAATATTACAAGAGAATCACACTAGTCCTACGGCTGGACACTCTGGTTTTCATCGGACATACAATCGTATAAAAAAACATTTCAAATGGAATAATATGAAAAATGATATTAAAAACTTTATAAAAACCTGTGAATCTTGTCAGAAAAATAAACTCGTTAGAAAAAAATTCGTAAAGCCCATGGAGATAACAACA
Organism: Diabrotica balteata; assembly: GCA_918026665.1. NCBI lineage: Eukaryota > Metazoa > Arthropoda > Insecta > Coleoptera > Chrysomelidae > Diabrotica > Diabrotica balteata. Next base: position 203,705 of record CAKJVB030000025.1, read on the forward strand.
ACAAGCTCAAATCCATTAGAAAAAATATTTTTAGATATAGTAGGTCCTTTACCTTTAACCGAGTCAGGTAATAAGTTCATATTAACATTACAAGATGACTTAACAAAATTTTCTCAAGCTTATGCAATTCCGAATCATGAAACCAAGACTATCGCTGAAAATCTGGTTCGTGGATTTATTTGCAAGTTTGGAAAACCCGATATAATAGTTACTGATCAAGGCCGAGATTTTACTTCCAAATTATTTTCTCAAATCGCCAAGCTTTTTAAAATCAGACATATAAATTGTACTGCTTATCATCCAGAATCAAATGCTGCATTAGAAAGGAGTCACGCTACTTTAGCAGACTACCTTAAACATTATATTAAAGCTGATCAATCCGATTGGGACGAATGGCTAGATTTTGCTATGTTTTCATATAATACAACTAATCATACTTCAACCAAATTCACACCATATGAACTAATATTTGGATATACACCTAATCTACCTAGCAGTATAATACGACCAGTAGAACTCAAATATACATATGAAGATTATTTAGATAATTTAACACTTAAACTTAGAAAATCTCATGAGTTAGCAAAAACGAATCTATTAGAATCTAAAGTAGTCAGTAAAAAATATTATGACCAAAAGATTAATGACACCGTTTTCTTAGAAGGACAATTAGTATATCTCCAAAATGAGCAAACAAAGAAGGGTCAAACCAAAAAACTTACACAAAATTATAATGGACCTTATAAAATTCTAGAGATAAATTCTCCTGTCAATTGCACAATTTTAGTAAATAAAAAACCAATAAAAGTTCACATGAATAGATTGAAACATGCTTTTGTTTCAGGTATGCAATAATATGGCTGACAAATAGTGAACAAATTCACAAGAAATATACCAATACTCCTATCAACAAATCACCTGGAATCTATTACGAACACATAAAAAATGTTCAATTTATTGAAACTCATTGGAACATATTAAGTCATATTCCTTTACAACCTTTTACAGACAAATTAAATTTTGTAGATCTCACCTATCAAAAAACATTAAGACTGTGTCAAAACAAACCAGTTCTTATTGAATTACGATTATGTGATACTTCACTAAAACTCTTAGGACAAATCATACCTAGACTCTTTCAAGATGAACAAACTTTAAAAAACATAATTCTGCATGAACATTTTAGACCAAAACGCGCTCTATTTAATGCAATTGGATCTGTTTTCAGGACCTTATTCGGTACCTTAGACAGTGATGATGCTGAAAATTTCAATAATGCTATTAACAAAGCTGAAAGTAACGAAAATCATCTTCTTGATTTACTAAAACAACAAATTCATGTAGTAAAAGCCACGATTGCAAATTTTAATAACTCTATTACAAATCTAGACCGAAACAAAGTGATTTTTGATAAAAATTTTGAATCAATTACCAATTACACAGATAAAATGAATAATAAATATTTTAATTTAGATTTAAAACAAAAAATTGAAGAACATTTTACTTTACTAACTTTCTTTATAACAGAATTACAACAAGAATATTCTACTTTAATAAACGTTATTCTATTTGCAAGAAATAATAACCTTCATCCTTCTGTTATAACACCTGAGCAACTAATTCAAGAATTATCTAAAACGGTAACGCATTTACCTAGTACATCGACTTATCCATTTCCATTGACTATCGATTATGCTCATAAATATTTCGATATCATTTTACTTAAATATATATATTTTGATAACAAGATTTTAATTACGGTTAGTATACCTTTGGTTAGTAATACTCCTTATTCTCTTTTTAAACTAATATCTCTTCCTATAATTCATCCAACATTAAAGAGACTTACCTTTATTCTTCCATCTGTCAAATATCTTGTTCTTTCAGAAAATAGAAACATTTATGTTACTATTGATACATTAGAAGACTGTTATTCATTAGATGAAGAAAAACTTATTTGCAAAAATCCTGATACTTTCCGATTTACACACACTAATCCAATTTGTGAAACTGAATTGTTAACTTCAATAACAAACATACCATCTAGTTGCGATACTCGTATAATTCAAACAGAATATGAAATTTGGCATAAATTAAACAAACCAAATTCTTGGATATATGTTTTACCCAAACCAACAGATTTAACTTTAAGCTGTCAGACTAGTACGCCAATATCTATTGTTCTTTCAAACACAGGTATTTTTTCTACTTCGAATAATTGCAAAACTTACACCGGATCAACTATTTTGATATCTGTCTCAAATCCAAAAGAAAGTAATTTTCAGTCTATCATTCCAGATTTATCCCTTCCAGAAGTCTGTTGTGATGATATTAAGATAAATAATGAATCCAAATTACACCTTGTTCCCTTACAATTAAATAATCTCGATCGAGATGCATTAAATTTAGCAAGCCATAAACTAGATAATTTAGAGAAAATGACCTCAGAAACAAATATTAATTTTTCAGACACAATAAAAAATAGTTCTTATTTCACTTATGCAATCTTATTTTTGATAAAATGTATGTTACTTTATATTTTATACAGGATAATTAAATATTTTTACCGACGATTTCGTAGAAATCCGTCACATAGTTGTCAACAAATTACAAATTGTTTAACACTAAATATATGTCAAAGTAAACGAAAACATGTACATGAGACAGATTTAAGTATAGATTGTAAACATAATAAAGACAATAATTATAGTGAATCCAAAAAGTGTGAAGAGACTAGTTTCACAGAGACTACACCGATAAGACGAAGTGAAAGACTATCGAGACTAAAAGAAACTATTTAAATGTGTTAAAATAAAATAATAATGTATACAAATGTTTTATACCATTTAAATGAAAATTCATTTTACAATTATTTTCATTCTTACAAAAGGAGGTGTAATGTACCTACCTACTCACATGTAAGATAATTAAAGTATCTATGTATTTCTATATAGTTTTTAGTCACCTGGTATATGTTATTTACAATTATGAAAAGTTCTCATGTATAATCACTAATAATTATTTGCTGTTAGAAATCAGAATCAATACTCTTCATAAATATTTTCCTATTTAGAATAAATAAGTTTCGCTAGTTTATTCGCCTAATACTTCGTATCTATGGAATAATAATAATTTATTTCTCTTATTTCTTTGTTCGATAAGCTATCCGTATTTGCTATTTTAATATTAATATTTGAGTCCAATCTCTTGTACTCAAATCCATCCAGAAACATCGTTAAATAATTGTAGATAACAGAACTTATAAATTCATAGTTTTAAGAAATAACAGGCAGTGTAATTTTCATCCTCTAATATAATAAATTTATACATGTCAATATATTCTGTTTAATTCCAAAACAAAGAGTTAGTCCGGAGAAGAAATAAACGCATAGTATTCCATAACAATATAATAGTTGGAGACTTCAATGCCAAAGTAGGAAAAGATAGACAAGAAAACATCGTAGGCAATTTTAGACAGAGAATACAGGAATGTAGGGACACAGTAATGACAGAGAAGATCATTTTGTAGAATTCTACGCAGAGAACAATTTATGTGTGACAAATACATCTTCAAAATACCTAAGCGTCGTTTTTATACTTGGAAGTCACGAGCAGATACCAAAGAGAACATTATAAGAAATCAGATCGATTGTAATAACAATTACTGAAAGATATCGAAATTTAATCAAGATAACTAAAACACTACCTGGAGGAGATGTTCTCTCAGATCATAACTTATTTAATCAGCGACATCAAACTCAAACTTAAAAAAGTAAAACGCCAAAAACCGACTAACCGAATATACACTGACTGTATTCGAGATAATAGACAAGCAATACACGAGATAGAAAAGAAGTTCGAAAAATCAGAAAAAACATAATTACATCCAATACCACTGGAATTAGATCAAAACCGTCATGCAAGAAATTACCGAAAAGTAAAAAATTATTAATAAACGCAAACAGCAATGAATGACTGACAAAATATTAAGACTAATAGAAAACAGGCGAGGACAGCATTCTCAATATTCATAACCTTACTTCTTTCGAAACCACGTTTTCTTGATTATGATTTGTTTTCTCGATTATATGCATCTAGGAATCTGAACAGAATTTAACTAAGTAGTAATAATTATATTTCATTTTATCCTTGCCATTCGCTATTTGTTTAATTGTAATTTTGTAAAATGGCAAGGAAGTTAAACCCGACCATATTCTTTAAGACTATTGGCGGCTTTATTGACGAATTAATAGACCATATTCAAAATTTATTAACTACTTAATCGGGAGGCTAC
>CAKJVB030000026.1:0-204195 GCA_918026665.1 Diabrotica balteata
GGCACCGGTTGCCCGTCGATTTTGTCGGATCCATTAAACACAAATTAAGTTTAAATGAAAAAAACTTGATTTATAATTTTTTAATGGCACTAAAAAAATATTTCGTTTAGCGATTTTAATGCATTTTATAAACAATTGAGATTTTTCCTTTGTTCAGCATTTTACTACCGAAAAGAAGAGATGGTAAATATTTTATAAAAATAGTGAGTTGGGTTTTTTTTTATTTATTTACGCTGTAACCACAAGAGTTATTAGCGACCTAAAAAAATATAATACAGGTAAAGTTAGAAAAAATTACAAGAATTGATACAGTTCTAGAGTCTTTAAGATAACATTGTGTTTTTACATGTTCATGATTTTTTCCTAAGCTCCCTTTATATTATTTGGGATAGTGTGCTTCTTTCTGTGCTAGTTCATGTTTTGCACTGAGTTAGTATATGGTTCATCGGAGAGTGTTACTTGACAAGTTTCACACATTGGCGGCACAGTTCGCGTAAAGAGGTGTTTATGTGTTAAGTTACAGTATCCTAGTCGCAAAAGTGTTATTCTCACTTGGTCGTCTCTAATCGCTGTGGGTTGGAACCGCAGTTTAACTAATTATTTGATTTCTTCGAAGTTTATTTTGTAATGCGCTCCAATTATTTTGCCACACACTTAACACGTTATGTTTTATTTCTGACATTAAGTCATCTGAAGAAACCTTATTAATAAGAACGGATGTCCTGGTTGAAGGATGCTAAACGGTCTAGTTCATCTGCTTTCTTTATTTCCTTGGATACGTGAATGTGATGGAACAAGCATAAAATTAACAGTGATCTTATTAGTATTTAGAATCTCTATTTCTTATTGGATACGTGAGGCAATTGAATAATGTGGTATATATAAAATGTTTTGATAGTGTGAAGTGAGCTTAGTGAATCGATTATTATGTGAGGACGGGGACTCTTTACGACTCTTTTATGTGGATAAGTGCTTTGTAACATTGCAAACAACTCTGCAGTGTATCACAAAGTAATGGATTGAATTTATAATTTTATTTTTTTTATATATTATGTTTATTTACAATCTACATCAAAAAGAGTATTAAGTAAATGTGATACAGGTTTTGCGCGTGAAGGGGAGACATCCAATGATGTCTCACCTTATTCTACTTTGGTTTAGTTCTGAAGAAGGTCTTGGGGCCAGGTTCTATGTAATCTTCTTGTGGCTGGTCCATTGTTGTATAGTTCCCTTACTAGCTCATTTTCGTGGTGAATGGTACGTTCATTTTGTGACTCCGTGGCTCGATGAATTTCTTCTCTGATGAAAGGAACCTTTAAGTCATAATGGAGTGTTTGGTTACTTACGTACCATGGCGCATCCACTATCGATCTTAGTACTTTAGACTGGAATCTTTGGATAATATTCAGCGACGTTGGCTTTGCACAGCCCCATAGGTGTAGTCCGTAGAACCAGATAGGTTTGAGTATGGCTTTGTATAGAAGAATTTTGTTTTGGATGTTAAGTTTTGATTTACGTCCAAGAAGCCAATACATTTGCCGGAATTTTAAGTCGAGCTGCCTTCTTTTGGTCTGGATATGTTTCTTCCAAGTGAGTCGTTGGTCAAGATGGAGGCCAAGGTATTTAGCGTCTGTTACTGTTGGTATTCTTATATTTTCCATCCTTACAGGTGGGCATATATTGTGTCGGTTGGTAAATGTTATTTGAGTTGATTTTGTTTTATTTACTTTTGTTCTCCATTTCGTATACCAATCACTGAGTATGTTCAGATGATGTTGCAGGTTTTGTGAGGCTTGTACGGGATCTTCATTTACGGCTAGTAGTGCTACGTCGTCAGCAAAGGAAGCGATTGTAGTATTATTGGTCTCTGATATATCGGCTGTGTAGAGTGAGAAAAGCAGCGGCCCTAGAACACTACCCTGCGGGACTCCGGAGTTGATAGGATAGAGGTTGGATTGTTGGTCTTTGAATTTTACAGAGAAATATCTATTTGATATGTAGGATTTAAGTAGGAGGAAATAGTTACTGGATAGTGCTATTTTTACTTTGTAAAGCAGACCTCTGTGCCAAACTTTGTCAAACGCTTGTGAGATGTCTAGAAATACAGCGTTGCAGTATTTCTTTTCTTCAAGACTTTTTGATATTTCATTTATCATTCGATGAACTTGTTGGGTAGTGGAGTGATTTTCCCGAAAACCAAACTGATGTTTTGGAAGTAATGTAAGGAATTCATGATCTGCGTATATCCTTTGAAGTAGCAATCTTTCAAAAACTTTGCTTACGGTTGGGAGTAGGCTGATAGGTCGATAAGATGTTACTTCATTGGGCTCTTTTCCTGGCTTGATGATCATAATGACTTCAGCAAATTTCCATATTTTTGGAAAGTATGATAAGCTTAGCATGCGGTTAAATATAACTGTTAGCAAAGTTATGGTCTTGCGAGGAAGTTGTTTTAGTACTTGTGCCGAGATTAAATCATAACCTGGGGCCTTTCGTGAATTGAGTTTGTTTATTTCTTTCCTGACTTCTATAGGAGTAAAACTTTTAATTGGGAGTGACATTTGACATGCTGCGCTAATTAGTTCTTCCACTTCTTCATCAGGGTCTGCTGGCTCTGTTTGAAATACGTTTGTAAGATGTTCAGCAAAAACGTCCGCTTTTTCTTTGTTGGAACAGGCCCATTCGCCATTTGGTTTACGGATGGGAGGAATGGTTGTGTATGGTTTCTTTAGCTTCTTAGTGGCCTTCCATAACGTCTGGTCATTTGCTGTAAGATTTGTAATGTAATGTTCGAAGGTTTCGTTGTTTGCGGCTTTGATGGCTACTCCAAGTTGCCTTCGTAGTCTATTAAATATATGTAGATCTATGTTCTTTCTAGATCTTTGCCAGGTTCTCCTCGTTCGACGTTTTTCAGCAATAAGTTGTCAAATGTGTAGGGGAACATTTGTGGTATGTGTTGGTTTGCGTTCAGTTCGTGGTGTAGATTGCCATGCCGCTTTTTGCACAAGTGTGGTGAAGTATTGAGCTGCTGTATCTATGTCATGTGTAGATTTGATCCGCTGATTAAGATGGGTGTTTTCTTTTAGGTAGGATTGAAAATCTGCCCAGTTGGTGTTTTTTGACGTGAGTCGAGGAGGTGGTGGGCTGTTTATAACTGTGGTATCAGGCTCATAATAACCGGTGTATGATCCGATGAGAGATCATAGCTGGATTCTATTAGACAGTTGGTTCTGGACACTCCTTTACTTATGTAGTAGTCCAGCAGATCTGGAAGTTTTCTTGGATCACTTGGCCAGTACGTAGGGATTCCGTTGGTGTGACAATCATAGTTGTTGTCGGTCATTGCTTTTAGAAGATTACGACCTTTTGTTGTTGTGAGTCCTTGAGCCCCAGTGTATGTGTTTCGCATTCCAGTCTCCCCGGCAACGAATTTGCTGCCAAGTAATTGGAAGAAGGCTTTGTATTCATCTGTGGAGATTGTGTGACGAGGTGGGCTATACATTGCAGATATGTTTAAAGTGCCATGGTGTTGCATTTACTTGAACGATTGTTGCTTGTATTGTTTCTGTTGCATAATTCGGCAATACATGATGTGATATGCAGCTGCGGATGATTACCGCCGAGCCACCATGAGCTGTACCATCAGGATGAGGTGTGCTGTATGTGGTATAGAGCCGAATATTGAACGTAGTTAGATCGGTAAAGTGAGTTTCTGAAATAAGCAGAACGTCAATTTTATTTAAGATTAAAAAAGTAATTACTTCTTGCTTATGGTTTAGCAGGCCGTTAGCGTTCGATGTGGCAACTCTAAGTATGTTTAAGAATTTCTTTGGTTAATGACTTGTGTTAGTAAGTTTTAACATCATACTGTTTTGGACTCATGAGTTGCGAGAACATGTTTTTGAACTCGTTTAGGAATGTTAATAGTTGTTGTTCTATATTGTTTTAGGTTCTGAATTGTGAGTTGATTTAAAATTTATGGATGTATTGTGTGTAAGGTTAGCTGCACCAACACCGTCTAAAGATTTGGATGCATCAGTGTATATCTTATAGAGATTTTTATAAGTTTCCATTTCTATTAAAAATGATTGTATTGATCAGGTCTGTTATAGTCTCACTTTTTTTTACATATTCTAGCATATTTTTGACATTGGTATTAATCAAGGTGGAAATTAGAAATTTTTGGAGAATTTCAGGAATTTCAAGATGTAGGTCATGAAATTTTCTTCTAACTCTTTCGTAAAAAGGTGGATCTAGTCTTGTTGTAGAGAAAGTGTCTTGAAATCGATCTGTGAACGTATTGGTATAAGTAGGGTGTTCTTTATTACTAGCTATTTTAGAGGTATATAATAGAGAAAGGTATTTGCATCGTAAACTTAGGGATGGTTTTCCTGTTAAGCTTTGTAAATTTTCAACTGGTGTCGTTCGAAACGCACCTGTAGCTATTGGTAGAGCTGTGTTTTGAACGGTTTCTAAGGTTTTCAATGCTGATACTTTGCTTGATAAATAAACTATCGCACCATAGTCGAGTTTGGATCTAACTAAATATTTATATACATGTAATAGTGTATTTTTGATCTGCTCCCCATTTTTTGCTGGAAATAGTTTTCATAAATTGTAATCCTGTTTGGTATGATTTTTTTAAGTACTTCTGTATGTTTTATCCAGGAGAGCTGTTGGTCGAAAACCATACCTAAAAATCTGATATTATTTGTGAAACTGAGAGTTTGTATATCTAGCTTCAGATGTAGAGTATTTTCGTGTGAATAAAATACATTTAGTGTTTTGTCGGTGAAAATTGTAATCCGCTAGTCCTAGACCATGACTCTAACTTATTGATTGTTTGTTGTAAATATTTTTGAATATATGTAGTGACTTTTTTCCTTTGGCAAGTAAAACTAAGTCATTAGCGTATAATCTTCCTTTAACAAACGGTGTGCTGTATTGAAGTATGTCGTTTTATGGCTATTAGAAAAAGGATTGAGCTTATATCTTATCCTTGTGGTACTCTGTTCTCTTGAACTTTTTTATTTGAGTAACGTTGTCTGATCGAACTATAAAGCTGCGAGATTAAAGAAAATTTGAAATAAATTTAAATATTGCCTCTGATATTCCAATTATGCAATATTGATATGATATTGAATCACCAGACAGCACCATAAGCTTTCTTAATATCAAAAAACTGCGATACATTCTTGCTCATTTGCAAATGCTTCATGTATTCCTGACTCTAAGTCTATTAAATTATCTATAGTATATCGCTTTTGTCTAAATCCGCTTTGTCGTGGAATAAGGAGTTTTTGTTGTTCTAAATACCATCTCAGCCTTTTATTTACCATTTTTTCTAACACTTTACTTTATAATATTGGTTAAAGATATTGGTCGATATGACTCAGGTGATGTCCGGGATTTCTTAGGTTTAAGAAGTGATAGTATTATTACTTCGGACCAAGTTAATGAAAAAACTGGGTTACTCTAGAAAAAATTATAAAGTAGTAATCTAGTAATAAATTTTTCCTATTGTCTGGTAGATATAGCAGAAATGCTAAGGGGATACCTCTGGTCCCGGGCTTAAATCTTTGATATAGTTTAAGGTTTCAGCAAGTTCTATGACGAAAAAAGAAACATTAAGGAACGAGAGAAAGAAAAGGAATCTTATATGGTTGGCTTTTGCCAGAGATTTTCTTTAAGTTTCTCTAAACTGTACGTATGCTTGAAGAAGTATTTAGAGATGAGACGAATTTTTTCCAGGATTCTTTTTCATTCTTATTAAGAATGTATCTTTCCTTAGCTCTTCATTTTTTGTAGTCCGTTATGGTTTCGTCTGTTTTATGGTGCTGCATTTAGGTGCTCACCACGGAAGAGGTTTGTGTTTCTTTGAAATTTTTGTTTTTCTTACTTACGTCTCTACGGCTACTGTGACGCTTTGTAAAAATGTACTTACTTTAAAACTTGTCAATATCGTTTGATGATGTGAAGTTGGTTTGGTTAATGTCCTGTTCAATGTGTTTGGGTAAAGTTAGTCCAATCAGCATTTTTAATATTCCACTTTGAGATAGGCGATTCAATATTTGTTGTTTTCTGATGCGTTAAAGAAATTATAATGGGGTATTGGTCACTACCATATAAGTAGAGTAGAACGTCCTATGTTAACGTAGTGGACAGAACTGGGTCACACAGGGAAATATCAATTGCCGATGATGTGCCATTTTGTATCTTCAATCTAGTTGGTCTTCCGTCGTTAAGTAGATTCAGATTTTGGAATGTTATAATATCTTCTATTATTCGTCCTTTCGGGTTGAGTTTTATTGAACCCCACATCGGATTTTGGCAGTTAAGATCTTCAACGATAATTCTAGGTGAAGGAATTTGTTCAAAATCGGCTGTTAAATCTTGTTTGTGTGTTTGTTTGTTTATTTAACGGATGAACCCTTTTTCTTACAAAAATTACAATATACACATATAATTAACATATAAAATGTAGTCATATATTACAATTTTAAAAAGTATTAATAACATTAATGTCTCAATTTCTTTAAACTGTTCTTGAACGAGGACACGGATAAATTAAACAATTCAACACTATCTTGCAAATTATTGGCAGTTCTCAACATCCTTGTGATTGACTCACTTTTACCATAATTAGTGTGATGAAACTTTAGTCTAAACAGGTCAGGAGAGCGTGTTCTTCTAGAATTTACATTAAAAACAATTAATTCCAGCAGTTCCGGACAATCAACATAACCATTAAGAATTTTATGCAAAAAACGCAATTCACACTCAGATTCTCTATTTTCTAAAGTTTTCATATTAAGTTGACAAAGAATATAGTTATAATCACAGTTAGTTCTATTAAAACCCATTTTATACCTGCAAATTCTTAGGAATTTATTTTGAACTCGTTCCAACTGATGAATATACATATTATAATATGGATACCAAATAATATTACAATATTCCAAAATGGACCGAACTAGAGAACAATACAAAATTTTGAAAGTAAATATTGAAAATTCTCGGGAGTTCCTTTGAACAAAGCCGAGCATTCTATAAGCCCGCGATGTAATATTATTAATATGCCTATCAAACATTAGTCTTTGGTCAAATGTAATTCCAAGGTCTCTAATTTTATTTACTTCTGTAATCGATACTCCCTTAAGTATGTATGTTCTATATAACTGATGTTTAGTATTTCTGGAAAACGTAATTTTATAGCACTTTTTTACATTTAAAGGCATTAATGTCACACCAACGAGATAAATTATTTAAGTCAGACTGAAGAGCATCCATATCAAAGGTATTTTTAATTGCTTTAAAGATATTTATGTCATCAGCAAACAATAGAAATTCACTATTATTAATTACTGATGATATATCATGCACAAACAGATTAAATAGAAGTGGGCCTAAGTGGGAACCTTGAGGTACACCCGAAGTAACATTAATCGCTTCAGAAACAAAATCACCATATTTTACTATTTGTGAACGATCTGTTAAATAACTCGTGATCCAACCCAATAAATTATCTCCAAATCCGTATCCACGAAGTTTAGCAATTAATATTTCGTGATTTACCCTGTCAAATGCTTTGGCAAAATCAGCATATATGGAGTCAACATTCCATAGAATCAACAATGAAGTTTGAATACAAAATAAGATTTGTACAAGTAGATTTCTTTTGATAGAAACCATGTTGTTGACCGAGAATTAAATTTTTACAATCATAGGTTAACATATGGTTAACAAAAAAATCAAGCAACTTTGGTAGTTCAGACTGCAAACAAACAGCCCTGTAATTTTCAACATTATTATTTTGACCAGATTTAAAAATGGGTTTTAAAAAACTCACTTTCCAAAAATCGGGAAATGTAGAAGAAGTTAATGACTTATTGAATAATAACTAAATAGGTTTAGCAAGAGTGAATACACATTATTTAATAAAATACATTGGTATACCATCTGGACCCGCTGTCAGTTTCCACGGATTATTCTGTATCTTATCAATAATATCCTTATCTTCCTTGGATTAGTTTGTTTTGGTGGGATATACATATTACATAAATCTTTTGAGGTATATTTATTGCGATAGTTATTAATACAATATTATTTGAAGTCACTGGTAACTGTGTGCTCATGAATTTTTCATCCACGTAAATTTATACTCCTCCACAGGCAACGTTTTGGTTTAATTTGTTATTATAGAAACATACATAATTACGAAAGTTATATACATGGTTTAAATTTTTGAAATTTGTTTTCTGTAGACAGTTAATAGAGGGTGTGTTTCAGTGATAATATGGTTTTAGTTTTTCAAAATGGGTATAAAACCCATTTAAGTTCCATTGAAGCAGACAAGTTAATGTAATTATTTTTAAAGGGATTAATTACCGATGAGTGGGAATCTTCTTCCAACAATGATGTTTTACTGCAGGGAGTAAACCTATGTGTGTTTGCCAAGTTTTCGTATTAATTTGGTGATTTTGGTTTTCATTATTTGTCGATGTAGTATGGATATAATTCTGTTAAAAACTTTATTAGTCTATGAGAGTCTTGGGAGTACAATTTTGTTACGCTGATTATATCTTTTGATCCTTGTATATTTTCGAATAGATCCACTAGTTGATAGAAGCTTAACAATTGCTTTTCCCTTTCTGCATATTCTCTAACTGGTTCTAGTAATGTTTGGAGTTTTGGTATCACATCTCTTAAGTTTTGGTCATCAGTTTTGGTTTTTTTTAATTAAAACCTAAGTTTTTGCAAAGTTTTTTTCGGCGAGTGGCGTGATTGTATTTTCTAGGGTTCTTTTTTCGATTGCTTTGCTCGAAGTTATCTGGGGTTCGTGAGAATTCAGATATGTATTTTTATTTGGAGGTAAGTGTTGATTTAGACTGACTTAGACGATCTAGGTGTTACCATTCTAGTGTTAATTAAAGAAGTGGTCAAATGTCTACACGTATTTTGTATTGTTGGGTTTGGTTTATTGATAAATTTGGGATTGCTACTGTTTGTATTGTAGTCTGAGAAGCCGTAGCAAGTGTGGTGGTAGTGGTATTTGAGATTGTTGGAGTATTTTGTAGATTATCTTGTTGAGTATGATTTATTGATTAATTTTAACTCATACTTTATACTTATTTACTTTTAAATTTACTTCACTAAATACTATTTAACTAGCACCATAAATGAGTACCTAAAACACGTCTTTCTAGCTTGCTGTTCAAACATAGAATCCTTGAGTTATGTTTGTATAACCCAAAATTGTTGACGTTATGTTTTTTAACCTTGACGGGTTACTTTCTTTGACCTCGATCCTGTAGACAAATAGCCATGCTTCTGGATGAAAATTGTTAGTGTGGTGTTGTTTAAGTTTGTGAATTATGTATTTATGTATTATATGCAAGTTTATTGTATTTTATATGTAATATACATAATTTTAGACCAGGAGTCCTCGACTTTATTCTACTTTTTGCTGACTTCTTTTAGTGTTGGCAATTCCTCCTGCTCAGTCCTAATCCCTTTTGGGATGTGGTGACACCATCAGCCCTTTACAGTTTTCTCACGATTTTTCTCCATCCTTTCCTGTCCTGGGCTAGTTGTTCGGCTTTATGTAACCATTGGTTAATTAATATTTTTGTTTGATTTACCCAACGGCTTGGAGATCTTCCCCTAGGTCTCTTTCCTTTAACTTTAACCTCGACTATCAGATTTTCCATCGTACCTGTTCTTCTAGCAATGTGTCCATAATACCGCAAATATCTCTGTTATATTTGCTTAAGCAAAATATCCTGTACATAACTAAGTTCTTCTAATATCGATAAGTGACGGAAATGATCAATCCAGGATATTCTTAACATGCGGCGGTATACCCACATTTCAAAAGCGTCTAGTTTATTTCTATCCGCTTTCTGTAAGGTCCACGTTTCGTATGTATATGTATTATACCTGCTCTAACAATAGTCAAACTTCTACGTATCTCTCTGTTACACCCTAAGAAACTATTTACTAATTTAAAGTCTCAAATTTCTTTAACCCTGGAATATCACCCTAATTTTTCATGACATACACCTCACATATGGGTATCAAATACCCATTGATTTTTTGTGAAGAAATAAATAAAAAAGTAAATATTTTATGAATTCCAGGGACTTTCTAGTCACTATTAAATACACAAGAATCATTAAATCAATCATTTTATTTTCTCTCTCTTAATTGTAGTACTACAAAAGCAAAAAATATTAAAAATGTTTAAAAATATTTAACAAACATTTTCTAAAAAACCAGAAACCTAATTCAAAATATTTTACCTTAATATAACAACAAAATGGTCTTTCTAACTAAAATCTAACACCTGTTGATTATAGAACTCATAGTCATTCCTAGCCAGGTATTTCAATTTCACTCATTTTGGTGACTGCATTCACAACACAGTTTAGCTCTATGCTTCATGCAGTATGCCTTATGGCAAGCCGAGCATGCATGCTTCGTTTTTCTATCTTTTCCTTTGCAGAGATAACACCTAGTTTGCTTCAATAAACTTGTGGGATGTTGTGTTGAAAGGTCTTCAACTTGGAGAATGCCACAAATTGATCGCCTGAGTTATTTCTGTAAAGAAGTTATTTGAAGTCTCTCTCGCATTAGTGGTTCAATTAAAGCCATTCCCAAAGACTTCAAAAAAGATTTTCTATTATTAGATGCAGTTTCTTTCCAATGGGTATTTGCGAGAGAAAATAGCACTATTGCATTTATTCCACTTGCATCAAGCATTTTAAAAAAAATTCTTAGTGGTCTGCATTTTCGTGATGTAGTATAAGAA
The DNA here is from genome assembly GCA_918026665.1 of Diabrotica balteata. Classification (NCBI taxonomy): domain Eukaryota; kingdom Metazoa; phylum Arthropoda; class Insecta; order Coleoptera; family Chrysomelidae; genus Diabrotica; species Diabrotica balteata. The sequence continues at coordinate 10,811 of CAKJVB030000026.1, forward strand.
TGGCATAATTGATCGAACGTATCTGTACCACCTTTTGATTCATTATAGGTGTGTATAAGGTTTGGTTTTCCTGTATCAGCATTTAATGAATTAACATGATGTAATGTTGACAGCAAGAGAATCACTTTTTTGGGATTTGGAGTCTATGAGATGATAGTTTTATTTTCGTCGAATGCAAATAATGATGTACCTACTTCTTTTTTTACTGAGAAAGGACGGTGGAATTTCTCGTTTATTTTTTCTTAGTGTACCCAAGATAGTTAGTTTAAATTGTCTCATCATTTGATCAGCAAGAGGGATTGAAGTAAACCAATTATCTACTGTTATATTTCTGTTGGTTCCATGTATTGGTTCCGACAATTTCCGAACGTAAAAAGCTGGTACTGACTCCTTATCATGTGTTTGGACTTTTCCAATATATGGACTAGTGTTAACTATATAAAATGTTTTAGAGTCATTTATCATCATTATCTTTATTCCATATTTGTTGGGATTACTACTCATATAGATTTTAAATGGGCATTTCCCCCTAAATCCTACGAGCTGTTCATCGATAGTACAATGCTGAAAAGGGGTGTAGTATGATGTACAGTTGCTTATAAAGATTTCCCATAATTCGCGTATGGGTGCAAATTTATCCGCTGCTTTTCTTGTTGCTCTTATATTTTTATCATCAAACATTAGGCATACAGCTAGAAATGCAAACCTCTGCTGCGACATCGTAGCACGAAATATTCCATTTCCAAATTGTAGGGACCAAAGTTCATCAACACTAGAGTTAGAAACACGTAATGCACCAGATGCACCAGATGCACCAGAAGAAACCTGGAACTTACTATTTAATGAAAAAATGTTAGATATTATCGTTCTTTTTACAAATGAAAAAATCATTCGCAAACGTGAAAGTATCACAGCGCAAAGTTACACCAAATTGACAAATAAAATAGAAGTTAAAGCCTTCATTGGGTTATTGTTCATATTATGAACAATAACCCAATGAAGGCTTTAACTTCTATTTTATTTGTCAATTTGGTGTAACTTTGCGCTGTGATACTTTCACGTTTGCGAATGATTTTTTCATTTGTAAAAAGAACGATAATATCTAACATTTTTTCATTAAATAGTAAGTTCCAGGTTTCTTCAGGAGACTGAAGTATCCTGGCATTTCCTTTGCCGCCGGTAAACGTATAACAAGATTTGCGGCTGTTGTACGACCACGCCTTGAGGGCTGTTCTTTAGACCAACGATGCCCGTTTTTTCCAAGTAAACTTGCAACATTTCTCACTGGTTCATGATCTGTTTCACTATCACTTTGTTCACTTTCATCAGTGTCGTGTATTCGAGTTTTGTTCTTCGACATAATCCTCCTCAGATTCAGAATCGGTACCAAAGGTATTTTCACCATCATCCTCGTTGTTTTCATTATCAAATAAATGTTCAGCTTCCCTTTCCAGTTCAGCTTAGGTCAACGGACGACGTCTTTCCCAGTTTTCTTTCCAGCCACATGAAGCCATTTCACTAAAAAATAATTATAAGAAAAATTAATAAATTATCGGAAACCTCACACATGGGTGCTACATACCCTAGCGCTTATTCAATAAATTCTCGTGATCGGAAATGTCGCTCAAACGAGACAGCAACTACAAACTTGTCCTTGGCAGACTACAGACTGAATTCACCTGAAGCGGTATTAACATTGAAATGCAATTCGCGCATGCTACATTCAGTTAAGTGTCCCGATGGGTATCTCACACCCAAGTATGAGGTTCCAGGGTTAACATGTTGAAGATTATTCCGAGCTCTGTCTACTATCATAATCTTTGTCTAACTCCTATTTAGCTTTACCCCACATATTTTGGTTTTCTCCTCCGGACATCTCATTATGTCTGGTTTCATCAGCATATCTCAAGTTACTGATTTTTTGACCTCCTACTAATATTAAACCCTTCCATTCGTCTGATACCCTTCGCATAATGTGTTCGCTGTAGATATTAAACAGAGTTGGCGAGGCGTTCCTGCCTGACACTTAAGTTCTTTCATGAGCTTCAAATTAAAACTCATTGGCGCCCATTTTGTTTTGCAATTAAGCAGTAGCTTCAGTATTTCTTGTTTTTCTTTTGTCAAACTCTTATTTATTTATTATCTACTTTTATTTGTCTATGAAGCTCCTGACTTAAACAACGTTGGCTTCGTTAAGTTTTGATGAATAATCAGCTTTTTATAATCTACTTTTGTCAGCTTTTTTAATAAATCTTTAGTTTGATAGTAGCTAAAGTGTACTTGTAACTTGTAACTTGTATTCCAAACCCTCCATATAATGTGAACGAACACAGACTTTCAGACAGAAAATACAGACATTTTTTAAAGAAATTCCAAAAAAAAAATAAAATTATTCAATTCAATTAAACTTCTAATTAAATCAATGTATAAATTTATACAAAGTCAATGGAAAAACTATTAACAACTTTTGTTGGTGAAATTAAATTTAAAATTCCATACAAAATCTTTTACGTAATCTTGTTTATTTCTTTTCCCTCGCGTTGTGTTTTTATCTCACAATGCAACTAAAAGATTTTAATTAAAAACGAGAGTCGCTATTTAATCTCTGATTTTTAGGCCAGTTATGTGAGATCTCAGTGGCGTTAGAATTTATAATCCTTAAAAATAGCAGGTACACCGTTTACATTAAAATAATATATTTACTTTTTGACCTTAAACTATCATTAAAAACAGTTTTTTTTTATTTCACTAGTAAACTACAATATTGTGCGAATTAATGGAATCATAGGCTGTTTTAATGAAAAAAACAGTTTATTTAGTAAAAAATTATATTTTGACAAAACTATAAAGGTAAACTTACATCATTTAATAAGAAATATGTCCTCCTTTGGCAGCCCTTTACTGCTTTTACCCGTTTTGGCATAGATTCTATGAGTTTCTGGCAGTTTTCAGATATCCTTTCATCTCGATACCAAACCTGAATGGCCATTTCTATCATTTTTGTTTTAGTGGTACAGTCGATTTTTCCCCATAAATCGACCCATAAATTTTCAATGGGGTTGAGGTCGGGCGAATTACCGGGCCAATCTAAAACATTTATCTTCTTATTTTTGAAAAATGCCATCATTTCCTTTGATTTGTGACAGGGAGCAGCGTTCCTTCTTGGGGTTGACATTTTTGGAGTTGTTTGTCCAAATACTTTTCCAACATGGATTTGTATTTTTGGCTGTTCATCATGCCTTCAATTGGCACCAAAGATCCAACCCCCATGTATGAAAAACATCCCCAAAACATTTTCTTGACTGGATGTTTTACGGTTTGATCAATATGAGATGGTGTAAGCTTTTCATTGTCAGACTTCCTGACGAATTTCGACCGCTGTCCCTGAACTTTAAAGTGGGTTTCATCTGTAAATAGGACTTTTTCCAGTCACCTACAGTCCAATTAGAGTATTTTTTGGCCTACGGTAGCCTTTGTTTCTTCATTCGTTCAGTTAGAAGCTGTTTTTTTTTTTGTGGACGAATTGCCCTTCTACATGTTAAACTGTGTTAGCTATAGTTTGTTAGAACAGTGAGCGATGCATAACTCACAGTCAGTCGAACGCCGCGCACATTCGTCAAAATTAAAGGAATGGTTCTCTATTATATCGGTTTGTTAGGTTCTGCTGAGCTGAGCGCACTGCAGAGCGATATCCTTGTACGTCGACGGTGTGCGCTGGAATCGACTGCGATTTGAATTGGACGCAAACGTTCAGCTGAACTCACAGTGTACACATCTATACCGAAATATAATTGTATTTTTATATAGGTATTATTATTGTAATAAACTTTGAAAATTAAGGCAATTATCGAGCACAAGTTGAATCAAATCTTGCCCAAGTACTTTCGCTAATTATAGCATCTTCAAGGTCCCTGATAGATGAAGCTTACTAAGCCCGGAATACTGTTTGAAGAAACGCAGATACTGGACAAAACCTCCCAGTACTACCCACAGTTGTATCGGGAAGCGGTGGAAATATATAAGCACCCAAATAGGTTTAATCGGATAGAAGAAGGACTGAAAATTAACAAGACATGGATACCAATATTAAAATCCACAAACACCCTTCCCGCCAAACACGAAGAAAAAAAAGCTACAATAAACGGCGACACACCCCCTCACGCCGAAACCAGTGAAGGGGAGACGAGTGGGAAATATAAATATTGTCTTTGTAGTACAACCCAGCGTCAAATGCAACACAACCAAAAATAAAATACAGGCTCAACACAACAAAAGCCTAAGAGAAGCGGTAAATGTACCAAGATACGTAGCTGAAAGATTCCTTTTCAGAGAACTACAACAAATCAGAGTGACTGACACTATGAAGGAAAAGGCGAGGATAAAGTTCGCAGAATTAGAAATCCACCCAAGTCACATTCTACGAGAGACAATGAGGTATGACGCTTTCCACAGATGGAAGCACAAAAGACCTAAACAACAAATAGTAGATTAAAGTAAAACCAGAGAGAGAAACAAAAAACCCCCAGATGGACAAAACTCTACAAAAAGCCCAGAGTGAGAAGAAACTCCAAATTCATAATACACACACAAGGAAGATAGTTCGTAGCTTAAATCACCCAGATTATTGCACATCGCCTCGTTCACAGTGGGCCAGCAGCTCAACTAGGATACAATCTGTATTATGGTATCATATAATATTTATATATTTTTCTTATTATAGTATAGATTATACACTAATTATGATTTTTGTCCACATGTCACCTACAAAAAAAATTACAAAAAACACAAAAAACCGGCTTCGGCCACCAAAAAAATCAAAAAAATATTAACAAAAAACCGGCTTCGGCCACCAAAAAAACTAACAAAAACCCCAAAACCCGGGCACGTAGCGCCCAACCCTCTTGAGCACCAAGTCGCCGAACTGAGCCCGGACTCAGAGCGGAGACTTGAGGCCCAAGTAAGCAATTTTAATTTGCGGATAAGCCACATTAAGATAAACAGGAATATAGCGGAGATGCGCTGTCCTGAGTTTTTGCATTCGGTTAGGAAACCATGTTGGGGTTCTATTACCCAGGACCTCCACATGAACAGCATTTGGCTGATTGTTGTGCCTCTATAGTGAATCAGATTGCTATAGGGGGGAAAGGGATGGTCTAGAGCATTGGAGCACGGTGGGGTGATTCCTGTTTTTAACTCGAGTTAACACACCTTGCTCCAATGAATTGTTACACCCGATCGTACTACCTGGCTGAACATTTCTCATAGGCTGGGTTTAATCAAATTGCTTGCTTACCCGGCGTCAGTTTCAGGTTACAGTCGAAGCAGTAACATCTCCAGAAGATGCCAACCTCTAGTGTTGGCGAAACGTGTAAAGTGTAAACATTTTATTGTGGTAGGTTGTTTTCTTTTTTCAAGAGCAACTTGTACTAACTGTATGGTGTTCTGTAGATTATTCCGGCAAGGTCTAATTCTTTTCTTAAGTATATTCCATAAATGCTTTATAGGGTTAAGGTCGGTTGAGTAAGCAGGTCACCACAGAATAATGATATCTCTTGCTTTAAGGAAGTGTCACATTCCTGCACTTTTTCAGAGACTATCTAGAGATTCAAGAACCAAATCAACACCTTCGAGCTAATAAATCATAGCATAGATTGTTGACACAACGACCTGTGTTACGCCTACCACTGTAGCTACGTTCCTCTTTGACATTCATTACTCCACAAGACCAATAATTTTTCTCCTAAACATATCCGTTAACCCGACATATGGCATTTTCTGTTTGAAAGCGAAAGTCTATTTATATTAGTTCAATTTACAACTAAAACCAATAATCTATACCATGCCGGGCAGTGTTATTTGAGTGTTTTATTGGTTTGTTTATTTTCAATTGTCAAATTGTCAATTTTAAAATGTTTGTTTGTTCTTCGCAACAATAAAATAAGTTTTTTCAGAAAAAATAAATATTATATAAAGACGGTACTCAAACAGTAGAAGAGAACAAAGGTTTAAAGATAATGAAAAGAAAACTTACGCAAAGTAAAAAAGAAATATACAAGCTGAGAGATAAAGACGGAAAGGCAACAACAGATAAACAAAACATTCTGAAAATAACTAGAGAATTTTATAAAGACCTCTATACCAGCCAAAGACCACAAGACAATTTCCCGACACGAGTAAAGACTCTCATAAATCAGGGATCGGAAATACTTTTACCCATTACTGTGTCAGAAGTAAGAGTAGCTTTAAATGAAATGAAGAACCATCGATCGCCTGGTGATGATGGACTCGTTATCGAGGCAATAAAAGCAGGTGGAGAAATTTTATTAAAATCAGTAAGCGAACTGCTTACATGCGGGTACAATTCCAAAAGACTGGAACAATGCAATAATAGTCTTGTTACTCTTATCTTAATAGAAAATAAGATATAATAATAAAATAGATCTTATTTAAATAGAAAAGTGCATCGAGTACAACATACCACTGGTTCTTGCATTTGTCGATTACGAGAAGGCTTTTGATTCTGTAGAGTTTGAAACAATTCTGGAAGCCCTAAATCAAAGCCGAATAGATTAGAACGCTACATCAAGTATACGACTGCACGAAGACACAGAAAAATTCAGCTTAGGTCGAGGAGTTAGACAAGGAGACAATATGTCACCAAAATTGTTCACGGCAGCTCTAGAGTCAATATTTAAGGGTACTCAATGGCAAGATATGGGCATCAATATAGATGGAGAAAGATTAAATTACCTAAGGTTTGCAGATGATGTTGTATTAATCGCAGATAACTTACATGATACAGTTTCTATGATGCATTCGCTTAAAAGTCTGTCTGAAAGAGCAGGATTAAAGATAAACTTTGAGAAAACTAAAATTATAACAAATCTCGTAATGAGTGGAAATATAACTATTGACAATAACACCATACAACAAACAGACACTTACAAATATCTGGGACACGAAATCAAACTAAGCAAAGACAATCAAACACATGAAATACAGAGGCAAATAGGTCTAACATGGGCAGCATTTGGCAAATTAAGCCATATTCTAAAAAGTTCATTTCCATGTGTCTCAGGCGAAAGGTTTGTAGCCAATGTGTTTTACCTGTACAAACTTATGGAGCAGAGACTTTAACACTCACGCAAAAATCTGCGAATAAACTTAGAGTTACACAACGAGCCATGGAACGTGCAATGCTGAACGTGAGCCTTCGAGACCACATAACAAACCAACAAATCAGGCGAAGATCAGGAGTTCAAGACGTCATCGAAAGAACCACGACGCTTAAGTGGAACTGGGCAGGGCACTTAGCCAGAACACAAAATGGACGGTGGACAAGACGTATTATGGAATGGAGGCCCAGAAATTATAAAAGAAGCCAAGGACGACCACCGACTAGATGGACCGATGACATTAAACGTGTAGCGGGAAACTGGCTACAAGCGGCCCAGTGTAGAGAACACTGGAAAGAACTGAGGGAGGCCTATGTCCAGCAGTGGACGCGATTGGCTGACTAATGATGATGAAAGACGGTACTAGATTTTTGTTTAAATACAGAGCGGCGGCAAGCCGCTTATACTTATTTCGACCTCTTTAGGTTTCTTCAGAGCGGTATTGCCACCTCTCTGTATCGAAACAAAATCTACTCCCGTCTTGGACAATAATTATAAAATAACTGTATACGGACGTAACTACGCCATTTGATAATAAAAAGAGAAATCAAACGGTTTCTACCTGGCGAAATCGAATTCAAATTTCACCCAATGTGCTTTCTAAAACTTGCAAAGCAAACACCTTTATAAATTACTCGGCAAGAAAATCTAAGATTGCATTCCACATTTCGTTTATTATGGTCAAAATTCGTAGTGAATTCAATTTCTAGTACTTCAAACGGAGTAAAGAAATAAAATAAAAAGACGGTACTATTTTGTTTCAATAGTGAGCGGCGGCAAGTGTATTTCGACCTCTTTAGGTATCTTCAGAGCGTCGTCATATCGATGAAATAAAAGTCAACTGTTTTAGCAGAATTAATTTGTTAAAGACATTGTCCTAACATCAATGGGGTGCGAATAAAAGTGTACTACTTAACAGATATCAAGCTATAATCTTATCCAAATTAGACTATGGCTGTACAGTTTACTTGTCCGCATCCAATAATTTATTACAATCTTTAAACTACGCTCACAACACTGCTCTCAGAATATACTTAGGAGCATTGCGATTTAGTCCCGCTGAAAGTCCCCCTAGTGAATCTCATGGACTCCTCCTATACCTCCGCAGGCAGCAACTACTCCTATCTTATGCTAGCACAGAATTTTATTAAATCCGACTAATCCTGTATTCAATCTTCTGACTTCGCCAAGATCTGTAGTCGTAAACTTGCCCAGATATATACTTTCAATCCCACACATCCTATAATCTCGGATATAGAATGGGCAACAAAAGAATTGGTATGGTGTGCTACGCAGACGATGCAGCAATTATTGCCGAATCAGAAGATGATCTCCAAAGGCAGCTCTTTCAGTTCTTTCAAACAAGCCGACTATTAAATATGAACATCTCTACCAACAAAACTAAATGTATGACAATAGCAAAAGATCCGCTCAGATGTAAGTTAGTGGTTGAGGACAACCCCATAGAACAGGTGATGCAATTCAGATATCTGGGCATAGATATATCAAGCACCCATGACCCAGTAAAGGACCTGAGGAGTCAGATCAACAAAGCATCTGCACTGTCAGGATGTCTGCGGGAGATAGTCTGGTCTAATCCGTATATGCGCACAGATAGTAAAATTAGAATCTATAAGACTTGCATACGACCGATCATGACATATGGCATAGAAGTGCGCGAAGATACCAACAAAACGAAACAGATGCTAAGGGTTGCCGAAATGAAAACCCTAAGAACAATAATGGGGAAAACAAGAAGGGACAGAGTGAGAAATACAAACATTAGAGAGCAGTGCAAAATTCAAGATATTGTAAGATGGGGAAGGCAGCGTAAGAGGATGTGGTACAATCATGTAAGACGAATGGATAAGAATAGACTCCCAAAAATTGCCCTAGAAAACAATCCGCCTGGTTCAAGACCCCCCGGAAGACCACCTAAAAGATGGAGGGATAGTTGGCAATCTACCTCCCAAGAAATTAACCAGAGGCAGCTTCAGAATTAAACAGATCGAAAGATCTACAAAAAGTAGAAGAAGAAGAAGAAGACATCCTATAATCCTTGTACCAAAATTATGTCAAACAATTGCATCTATAAAATCAGAATCCCCGACATGATCTAGAATACCTCTTTTTATAAACACAAACTTCTATAAATTTAATAAACAACAAACACATACTATTATTTTTCGACATGTTTTCAAGGATATTGTAAATACATCTTTCTATGATAAGGTCCTTTATACCGATGCATCCTGAAACACTACAGTCCCAAAACCGGAAGACATAGGCAAACGATTAGCCAACCTTTTAAAACCAGTAATAGAAAAAGATCATAAAAGAGAAGTCCGATCTCTGTTAAAAGAAGCCAAACTTGCTCAACAACAAAGCCTACCGATAATGAAGCTCATCGAACCAGAAGAACTTGAGGAAGCTCTAAAATTAATGAAATGTCGTAAAGCCGCAGGAGTTGACAACATTTATCCTGAATTTATAAAACACATTAGTCCGAATACCAGAAAGTGGCTTCTTGAATTCTACAATCAAATACTAACTAAGCAGAAGTTTCCAAAATCCTTCAAAAAAAGTAAGATCATCGCAATATCTAAACCTGGGAAAGACCCTGCATTACCTGAGAGCTACAGACCAATCGCTCTTTTAAGCGTCTGCTACAAGATTTTCGAGAGGATAATCCAAACGAGACTATTTTACTTTACAAAGTCAAATATTCCTAAAGAACAAGCTGGATTCATGCCGGGAAGAAGCTGTGGCGATCAAGTCTTCTCCTTAACAACATTTATTGAGAACGGATTCCAAAAGAAACTGAAAACAGTAGCAGCATTCATAGACTTGACCTGCGCCTACGACACAGTGTGGAAAGAGGGCCTTTTATATAAAATATGCCAGATGTTACCGTGCCGTGCGTTCAACAGGTTGTTAAACCAAATGCTAAGTGACAGACTTTTCCAAGTACTACTAAATGGGAAAAATAGTAAGTTCAGAAACCTGCAAAACGGCTTGCCACAAGGGTCAGTTATGTCTCCTCTACTTTTTAATATTTATACGTCAGATGTACCAACTACCACCTCGCGTTAATTTATTTATGCCGATGACATGGCTTTGGGTGCCCAAGAAGAAGACATAAACATCGCCGAATCTACTATAGAAGCAGATCTAAACACTGTTAACAGAGACTTTAAGAAATGGGGCCTACAACCAAACCCATCGAAAACTGAAGTAACAGCTTTCCACCTAAACAACAACAAGGCAAATTACAGACTAAACATAGAATGCGACGGAACCAGGCTAAAGCACAGTGCTAACCCAAAATACCTCGGCGTAACTCTAGATCGTACCCTAACATTTAAAAAGCATTTGGAAAACACTTCAGCAAAAATTAAGACCCGCAATAATATTATCCATAAGTTAGCAAATACATCATGGGAGTCGAATGCAGAGGTAATAAGAACGAGCGCGCTGTCCTTAGTATATCCTACTGCAGAATATTGCGCTCCTGTCTGGCTAAACAGTCATCACACAAAAGTCATAGAAACCCAGTTAAATTAAACAATGAGGCACATAACGGCAACTATAAAGCCCACACCAACCCAGTGGCTTCCAGTTTTAAGCAACATCGCTCCACCAGCAACAAGACGACTAGCCGCACTCAACACTCTAGTTCAAAAATGCCCACAAAACCCAGAACTACCGATAAACACAGACATCGCTGAACTACACCAAAGGCAGTTAAGACTGAAATCCAGACATCCACCTACTAGAACTGCTACAAAATTGGCAGTTTTCACTACCGAAGAGCACTGGATGGGCGAATGGAATCCAGACATCAGAAATTCCAATCTGATAGAAAACCCCACAATCAAACCAGACGGCTTTTCTCTTCCCCGTCGAGAATGGTGCAACCTAAATAGAATACGAGTTGGTCATGGAATTTGTAACAAATCGCTGAATCAATGGGGTATAAATGCCAGCCCGGAATGTGAAAAATGCAGCGCCGCTGAACAAACAATTAACCACATCGTCTTCGAGTGTCCAGCTACCAAGTTCTTTGGCAGCCTTCAAGAAATCCACCAACTTACTCCCAAGGCGACAAATTGGCTTAGAGGATGTAACCTTCGAGTTTAATTTTAAAAATTTTAATTTTATATGTTTTATGTCAGTGTTTACTTATTTACTTACTTATTTATTATTGTTATTGTCACTTTTTTCTTCCTTTTCTTTATGTAAAAACTGCAATGTGTAAAGTTCATACCAATATATATATATATATATATATATATATATATATAATATATATATATATATATATATATATATATATATATATTATATATTGACTACTAAACCCAATATATCCGTATATATTACTCACATAGTCACTAAAGCCCTTTCTAAAAAAAAAAAAAAATAATAATACAGTATTAGAATAATACCGAATATCCAACAAAAGTAGCGTATTTTCAGGAGAATTCTTCAGTATTTCAGAAGCTCTCGAGTTTTCTTTTGACAAAAATCAAAGTGTAGCTCTGTGCACAGATTCCTTATCTGTAATTCATTTGTTAGAAAATATTTTTAATCAACACCTTCATCTCCACACTTTTCGATTAATTTCAATAACAATAATATAGGTGCCTTCTCATATCGGCATTCAAGCAAATGAGATGGCTGACAGCGATGCAAAAGAAGCATCTACATCCAACTTATAATATTCTTGGAATATCCAAGGCAAGTTAAGGAACTTTGGATCACCAAAGAAATAAAGCTCAGAGCAATACAATCTATTGTTAACAGCTATTTATTCCTAGCATCCATAAGCAGAAAAGAGAAGATAGCAATACGAAGATTGAAGATAGGACAAACATGTTCAACATACGGTCATCATATTTCCTTTACAGACCAACAGTTATGCTCCCACTACAATGTTTCCAGGCCACTCACATTGCCAATAATATAGATACAAGTCGACTCAAGAGCCTAATAGACTTTTTAAAGACTACATAGCTGTTTAGGAAAATATTATTTACATAATATTTTTATTCTTTACTATTTTAAACTCTGTATCATAACTCTGTAGGTACTATTGTAAGCCTTTGCTTCCGTTTCAATGACCAAAGATGTCGGGACATGTTAATTCGAAATAAAAAAAGAAATATTGTTTGTTTGACTAAAATCGAAAGTTTCTAAAACTTCTGAGTTGATATCTTGCATAACGTTAATTAACTAAATAACTAATTGTGTTTTGCCATAATTTTCCCATGCCAGTTTTTAGGTAACAATACATAATGCTGACATAAAAATAATAAACAATGTCGGATTTATCTGGCCTGTTCTTATCGCTAAAAGATTTTAATTAAAAACGAAAGCCTGTATTTTATCTTTTCTCCCATTCCGATTCCACCACTACACCGCAACGACGAGTCTCGTACCTATTTATTTGTTTTTGTTTTGGTATTTGTTTTTCGTCACTCACCCATTTTCATCTTTATTCAAAAATATGTGTCACTGTTTCGAATGTAAAGAATATGAAAGGCAAAAAGGCTTTGTTCTGCTTTCTCCTTGCCTGAAAGAAGTAGTCTTTGTGTTGCTTTGGTTACTTCCGCAATAAAAACCTCATATTGTAAGTCGGAAATGGCGCAATCACAATTGGTCGCCAAGGAATTCCAATAGGAGGCGGTAACAGTTTCCCTCTTCCTTTTTCTTTTGTCAACCTTCGCTTTTAAGGAGCTGTTGACCGTTTAACTCTAAGATATATATTTAAGAGGTTGCATGAAACGACTCCAAATTTTAAAACACATTGTAAATAACCAACGTAAACAGACAAAAAAGAGCAGATTGTTAAAGTTTTGTTTTTTGAATCTGCCCTTTTCACATAAAATACTAAGCGTTCTTTTAGTAGGGGCCAAAAAGTTGTAAAAAGGGAAATAATGTCAGAATAATTTAATTTAAAGAGAAAAACATGCTACGAATGGATAAAATATTTATTTTTTATAGATAGTGTAAACTTTATTGTAATCGTTACGCTAGATATAATATACAGTGAACGGCTAAAGTATGGAATATTATCATTATTTCGAGAACCGTCGAGTTTTGAGGAAAATCCCGAAACAGGTCGATTTTTATTATAAAATACTGATTTTATAACGTACATGGAGTAGGGATGATGTCACCGGTGTAGGTGTAGTGACGTAATCGTTAATTTCTTTTAATAGAAATCGGTATAATGCGATACCTCATTAAAATTTAATCTAATTATCTATTTAACGACATTACATTTTTTACTAAAATATTTTTAAGGGTACAAAAACAGTTGTTTTTAATATAAATTCAACTAAATTAAAACCAATGATTTAATTAATAATGTATTTTAAAGTAAACAAATTATGCATAATAATTATTTTAAATTAAATGTTCGAAATGCCATCCATCGGTTTCTCGATAATATACGAATCTAGGGACACATTTATCAAGTACATTTCGGATGACTTCTGGAGTAATTACACTCATTTCATGCATAATTCTATCTTTCAAGTCGTGTAAGTTTTGAGGTCTATTGACATAAACTTTTGATTTTATGTGACCCCACAGGAAAAAGTCAAGAGGTGTTAAATCTGGTGACCTTGCTGGCCACTCTATAAAACCTCGTCATCCGATCCACCTCCTGGGAAAGCAATGATTTAAAACTTGACGTACTCCACGTGCGTCATGCGAAGGGGCTCCATCTTGTTGAAACCAGATATTTTTACTTGGTAAATTTGGATTATTGGAATTTGGATACATGTTAGCAATTACAGGTATAAGTTGATTTCTCAAAAAAGTTGGAAAAGCAATAGCCGAAACAAATTGGAAGTATGTTGCTAATGATAGATATTGATAGAAAGAAATGGAAGAGACCTATGTCCAAAAATGTACGATAGAATGCTAAGAACAACGCAGCTCAAATATCGACTGGATATTTAAAGTTCAAAAGAATATTGTTCTAAAGCTATTTTCGTGTGGTATTTTATTATTATTTACTATTTTTATTCAGAACTTAATAATATTTTAGATAAAAATGTGTTTATTTTGATATTTGGTTTTTATTTCGGAAATCGTTTTAAAATACAAACTCAACAAATTATTTTGTTTTGTTAATTGGTAATAAAAAAATTCTACTAAAAATTTGTCTAGCTAATACTGAGAAAAAATTTATATTTTGACGTTTAATTTTAAATGTTTTATTGATTATTTTTATTTATTCAATAAATCTCATTTAATTTGCTTTTAGTAGATCGATGTACAATTTTAAACATAAATGTCTACAAAATGTAATTGAGTGGCTTTTCGTGACCTAAAGCTCGACATCTTTTTCCAAACCGAGAAAGAAAACAGAACACATCCAATTAAGAAGTGGAGAGGAAAATGTGTTTCCAATACGATTAAAAGGCGATAGAAGGAGAGTCGCCAAGAACACCATTACTTTTAAGAGAATGAGCTAAAGCGTGTGACAAGTATGCCTCGCCAGTAATGTATTAATGTTATGTCTACAGTAATAAGTTAGTAAGAAAATGAGTATGTCTATAATATATCGCACAGATACGGTTTTATCTGCACATACGTTTGTATCTTAAAAATTTATATTGTACCTTTATACAATACGTATAAGTGTGGACTTTATTAGCAATTCTAATTTTACAAGTAGCCTTAACTAAAAAATTATAATTTGTCATAAAAATTACTAGTGATTCTTAACATATTTTAATATATACACTTTTTAGGTACAGTTATCGTCAACATTTCAAAACAAATCTTATGATTATGTGCGTTAACTGTAAACTTTCTATTTTAATGTTATCTAGTTAAAATTTACAAAGAAAGCTGAAATGAATTAATGTTTTATGTGGCATAACCACAAAAATAGTTTTGTGGTTATGCCACAATTGTCTATGAGTTATGCAGTAACGATGATAACATTTTTACATAATACATAAACATAAAAACAATTCCAGTTTTTTTTTTTTAATTTTTAACAAATTTAATTTTTATAGACAAAACAATATTATGTAATAATCGATTAAATGTTGTCGATTAATTATTTTTGTAAGTGAATAAGATTTTGATATTTACTAGAGTCATACTTAGAAATGAGATGAAAATCTGAAATTTTCTGAGGGAAACACTTCCCCTCTTTGATATGAAATGAAATTCAATCTAAAAAATTGTTATTGTAGTGACGCTATTTTTCACCTGATTAGCATATTTTAGATTCCTTATAAATACTGTTTTTATACATAAATAGTCAAATTACCATAATCTCTTTTTTTTATCATTATTTACCTGATTTTCAAACAATTGCAAATTTATTTATCAGTTTGGAAAAGATATTCTTAGGCAGGTAAATAATTCAGAATCGTCGACTGAAATGTAATAAAATATTTTCAAATGAATAAACCTTTTGTATATAGTAGGATAAATGTTAAGTAACTACTAATATGTTAACTTAAAAAATTCCCTAATGAGGATATCCAGCTGAGTGCTGGTGTAAATGTAAGGCAATTAAATTTTACGGCTTTTTCGTCTGGGCATTAATAATAATATTAGAATTGCATACAGTTAGTCGAATTAGTACCTACCACCAAAGCAAACTGTATTAAAATAAAACCACACTTGTCTAATTTAATACAAAAGTAAATTTTTTGTACTTAAAATTTAATTTTGCATTATTTCGAACTTAGAAAACGAAGAACGTATTATTTCTGCGAAAACGTAGAACGGTAGTTCGTTAGTGCATTTGTGAAAATTGTTTTGGATAGCTTGTTAGCTGAACCCGTAGACACGCGACCCTGGCAGAAAATTAGCGTACAGTGGGAACCTGGGAACTCTTACAAATAAAGAATACAATGAGTTCTGTGAAGTGGTGAGTGCGGTACTTAAAGTATATTCGAAGAAGCTTCCGAAGCAGATTTAATCAATGAGATGGAAGCAAAGGATAAATACAGCGTAAGGTACTTTAAACTTAAGTACAAATATGATGAGACAACAGGTTCATTAAGCTCAAAGTCATCAAGTGTAAAGGTAAGCGCAAATTTAAATGATCTCCAATCGAGTTCAAAAATTATTCAGAGATTCCAGTCTAATTTTGGCAGAGAGGATCTCCAGATTGAAGTTAAAAAGAAGCAAAAAGTGCAGAAGTTACAACTTTAGAAAAGAGATTGAATAAGCTAAGGAGCTTCTTATAGAGTTAATTTTAAAATGAACAAAAAATTGATTTAGCAACGGAAGGTTTTTGTTTACCATCTGAAAATAAATATAAATTTAATAGTCTTGTTGCCAAGAAAAATGTAAAATTACTAAGAACTATATATTTAATTATCGTTAGAGCAGTGTAGGAAACAAGTATCTGGAATGAGAATAGACATATGCGGTGGTAAATGTTTAACAACTTTATTATTTGCAGATGATCAGGTAGTCGTAGCGAATGATGAGGAAGACATGTACTACATTGTTATGTTTGGAAAACTAAAGAAAGAATATGAAAAATGGGGTCTTAATATGAACATGTCAAAGACAGAGTATCTTAAAAAAGGAGATGATGAAGAAGATCCAGAGTTAGAAATTAGAAACACAAAACATGCAATAAATATAAATATCTCGGATCTATATTATCTAAACAAGGCACTACCAAAAGAGACATCGAAAACAGAACGCAGCAAAGAAAAAAGCTGTTAACATTCTAAACTCTGTACTATGGCCTAAAGATATTAGACAAGAAACAAAATTGACTATCTATCGAGGAGAGCGTGTGGTGTATTCAAAAAAGATTATATCAGGAATAAAGATATTCTTTTTCTTCTTATGGTGCCTATCCGTTACGGATGTTGGACACTAACATGGCTATTCTGACTTTGTTGACTGCTGCTCTGAAAAGTCCGGTAGTGGTTAAGTTAAACCATTTTCGCAGGTTATGCAACCAGGATATTTTTCTCCGTCCTGGACCTCTTTTCCCATGCACTTTACCTTGAAGTATGGTCCGAAGTAGGTCATATCGTTGTTCATTGCGCATTATATGGCCCAGGTATTCTAGTTTGCGACGTTTTATGGTTACGACTAGTTCGCGCTATTAATTTCTTCTATGTAGTACTTCTTCGTTGGTAATTCTGTCTATTCAGGAAATCCTCAACATGCGTCTATAGCACCCATCTCAAATGCTTCGAGTCTCTTCAGTGAAGCTTTAGTTAAGGTCCATGTTTGCTGAAACATCAAGAAAATGTATATTTTTATAGGCTATTGAGACAATGCATACTGCCTCTGGGACCCTCCAAAACAAGCAGTGTTTACATCTCGTTTAGTTAGATTTGATGAAGCTTGTGTAAGTGAATCTCAAGTTCATATAATGAGATATAGAGGTGTGGATGAGCAAACTATTACTGAACCTGCTCAAATTGAAACTGAAGTAATTAATACAACCTGATAGTAATCAAGAACATAAGATACGTTGATGTTCCAGAGATAAACGTATGCCTTCTTGTCGTGATGACTATGAAGTGAGTATAATGATGGCTTTATCTGCTAGCTGTCTATCTTCTTAATTACCTAAAAACTACACTAAAGCTTTCTAGATGACGAATAGAAGGAAGAAAGCAATAGATAAAGAACTTTTGGTTAGAAAGCAACGGTATATATACTGTGGTAGAATCTAGGGCTCACGATGTAATCATTGACTCACGATGGGTTTTTGTTGAGAAAAATGTTGATGTTCAATTACTGAAAAGAGCTCGATAAGTAGCCAGAGGTTATCGGCAGCCAGCATTGGACAACAAAGGCGTGTATGCAGTAGTAGCTATATTAACCGCCCTGAGGGTACTGTACATCGTGATATAGATATTCATCAACTTGATGTGAAAAGTGCTTTCTTGAAAAGTCCAGTGTCTAGTGATGTGTTTTTAAAGCCACCAAATGGACTAAGTGTTAAGTCTGGTGTAGTATGTAAGTTGGTAAAAGCTTCATATGGTTTACGAGAAAGCACTAAACGTTGGATTGCAACTAATAATAAGCATTTATATAATTTAGGATTTAGAAGATCTGATGTTGACTCTTGCTTTTACTTCAATAGAAAAACTTATGTTTTCATAAGGGTAGATGATATTTTTGTTATTTTAATTTCTGAAGATGATGTCAAATTTTTAAAATTAAATCCAGAGAAAGTTTTAACATTAGTTTATTTATCAAATGAAACCAAAATTGTCCTTTTAAGATTAAAAACTAAAAGGGAAGACAACACTTTAAATGTTAGCCAGAAAAATTTATTTATAAAAAATTTTTATTGTTTAAACATGGTAAATTGCAATATTTAGTAAAATTACAATGGAACCTAAATTAAATTGTAAAAAAGAAGCAGTTAAAATCCCTTGTAGGGAGGTACTTGGTAGCTTGATGTATTTGATGCTTGGCACTAGGCCAGATGTGTGTTTTACAGTTTCATTTTTTGGAAAATTTTAAAATAATTTTAATAGTCATCATTCAAAGCTTCTTAAAAATGTAATTCCTGATTTGAGTGGGACTTAACTGGCGACACCAACGAATTGGGCTTAATATACAATAAATTTACTAAAAATAATAAGTTTTTGTTCTTAGATATGCCGACATAGATTTTGCGAGAAATGCTAATGAGAAAATGGAGTGTTTCTGAATATGTTATTCTCTGTAATAATAAAGTTGCAAACTGGTGTTCTAAAAAGCAATATATAGTAGCTGTAAGTAGCAGTGAATCAGATTATTTGGCTCTGTCAAATATTTGACTGAGCTTTTGTTTTTAGGTTAGCTTTTAAAAGCAATGTTTGATGTTCAATATTCTATTAAAATTTTTGAGGACAACCAAGACAGTGCCTGTTATTCAATTTAAATTATTGAGAAATTGTTTGAATGTTTCTAAAACTAATGTTTAATTAAACAGTTTATAATTAGATTATGGGTGAATATGATCTTCGAAGTATTTACTTAACTGTCTTTATTTTGTTTAAGAGTACTTTCATTGCCTACAGTAAGTATAGACTCACATCTACAATTCAGACAATATTTCTCATAATTTTAGGTAACTTCTTAGAGTATTACAATTGGTATTATTGCGAGGTTAGTATTGTGTTTTTTAAAGTAGGAAAATGTTTATTTGTATACTTAAATTAAATTATACCTAAATTAAATTTGTTATTCAGGCAATATATAAACAAGAGAAGGAATGCCCAGTCCCTTTCTTTTACGGTCCTCAACCAGTACATAGATTTTTACGACAAGGTATGCGAAAAGGGTTTTACTTTTAGTGCCAGTCGTAAAACTATTTTTTACCGTATGCTTCTGGCGTTGTGTTATTGTTCTGTAAAATTTTATTAAATATATTAGTTTAAAAATGATTTTAAAACATTTTTTTTTAAATGGACCCGTATCTTTTCAATAATTCTATTTCGAGTGAAAACCACGTGTGACTGTTAATAAACAGTGTGAGATATCCAGTTAAATAGATTAACATTTGCCATACCAAACAGTATCGAAAATAAAGAATTCGGTAAGAAGTAAGACATCTCCAAAATTGCTAATTTAAGAAAATTAAATATTTATCGTCTCGGTAGCGCTGTGGAGACCTTAGGCTATTTTAAATATTTTTTTATTTTTCTTGTTCTTATCCTAATGCATGTTTCGTGATATTATAAAGCTATTAGCTGATGTTTATAATGTTTTTTAACGTCTTTCTATCTTATGCAATTCTAGTACATTCTGAGAATAGAGCGTCAAAAGTAGCAACAATACGGTCCGTTTTATCGTGTGAATGATCTACCTCGACTTCTTTTGCCTTCTACTTTTTCCTAGATGGTACTTTTCACATAACTATTTCTTGAAATTGCATGTCAAAACTAGCCAATTATTTATACGTAGTATTTTCTTTATGTTTAGCTGGTATAGTATAGATTCATTTGTTCTTTGGGCCACCCAAAGTATTCTTAGCACTCTTCTCAAGGAGTACATGTCAAATAAATATGTAATACTTTTATCTTTTCTGGTAAAAGTCCAGTTTAAATATTTAGAAAACTACAATAGTCTGTCAGAGAGCTAAGCCAGCCAGGTAAACGAATTGCGTTTCCATTAATGTTAATGATCTGGTGGATCGATGGTTAAAATTATCTAGAAAACAAAAAGGCTAAAGTAGTGGTTTAAAAATAGAGCTACGATTTTAATAATAATCCATTGGTGTATCGGATTGAGCAATATATGAGCAGTACGCCAAAGGATGGGGGCTCGCGTCTTGGTATTACTCACTCCATAGATCGTTACCAAGAGCTGAAAAACAGGAATATAGATAGAAAACCAAAATATAATAAAAGCAAAGTCCTTTTGTACATTATTCCATACTTTTTAAAACCTCTTTGGTCGCCACAATCGTAGTTGCTATATTTGGATAATAATTGAAGAATTTATTTTTCAACAAGATATAAAGATAAATATTATATCTTCTTGTTTCTTGGCTCTACAGCTCTATGTGGGATATAAATATTATATCCCAAGCACAAAAATGAATGTGTGGGTAACACAATTTTTTCTTTCTAAGAATTTTGACAACCTGATGTATAACGTAGTTGGCGAATCTATTTGGATATTTGTTATATTTAGTCCTGTAGTATGCAGAGATTCATGAAATTTATTCTTTAAAGCACGTGGTGCGATGTATTATTTACTAAATCTATTACAGGTGTACTTAAAAACATTTACCAATTGTTTCGCTCAAAAATCAGTTGTAATAATTTATATCGACTTCTCCTTACTATATGTCCCAGATAAGACATTTTTCGATGTTTAACGGTCTTTAGTAGTTCTCTATCTTTGTTAACGCTTCTTAGTATTTCTTCATTATTTTCCTTGCTGTCCAAGGTATCTTCAGCATTCGTCTATGAACCCACACTTCCAATGCTTCAATTTTATTCATCATCGATACTTTTAGCGTCCACACTTCCGCACTATACAAAAGTACGGACCAAACATAGCACTTAACCATTCTTTATCTTAGTTTCAAACTGAGATGGATATTGCAAAGAAATTACTTCATTTTCATAAAAGTAGTTTTAGAATTGTTATTCTTCGTTTTATTTCTATGTCTGGATCTAGTTGGTCCGTTATCACAGATCCCAAATTTTCCCATTTTCTCTCCTACCTCGTGAATACGATCCAGCAGAAGTTGAAGACCTTCAATATCATCTGACAGAATTACTGTATCGTCTGAATATCTAATCACCCAAGTAATACCCAGTTGATTTTTATTCCATATGGTTGTCTCTCAAGTGCCTTTTTAAGTAACTGATCCGAGTAAACATGGAACAATGTTGGCAAGAAAATGCAACCTTGTCTGAGTCCTCGTTGTATAGAGATTTCATTGGTGTAGTTATCTCCAATTTTCACGATAACAGTTTGATTTCAGTACAAATGTTTAATGAGACGAATATCCTTGCCATCTATTCCGATATTTTTTAGTATTTGCATTAATTTTACATGCTAAACTTTATCGAATGCCTTTTTCAAGTCCACGATACATGCAAATACATCTGTATAAGTCGTTTTTATATATGATATCTATAGTCGTGTTTAGATTTTCCATAACTATTCCTTATATTTTTGAATTCTCGTGTGATATAGTGTTTATCTTTTAATATTATTATCAAAAAAAAAAAAAATTGTGGCGCTAAAATGAAATTAAGCAGGACACGTCACCAGATAATTAGAGACAACCACAGAAAAACAACAAAACGTATTGTTGAGACCGAGACAAGAAGACCTACGGAGCAGGGGACAACCACTACCTAGATGGACTGACGACCTGAAGCGTGTTAGCAATAGCTGAATGTAAGCTTCAAAAAACTAAGGCAGATAGAAAGGCACCAAAGCAGATGGAAAGAGCTAAGGAAGACCTATGTGCAGCAGTGGATGCATACTGGTTGATGATTATGGTGGTTAAATAAGGTATTAGCTTAAGATAAAACGAGATGAGAAATCATCTATTAAAAAACGTCATTAGACGAATAAACAGTTTAGATTACACTGCGTTATATATAACTTACCAATTCAATTAGAATGAAGTCTTTTTGTCTGAAACAAAAAATTTAATTAGAATTTAAAGATACAGCTTAATAAAACAAATGTCTTTTAGCACTATTGAGTTAAATTAGTAACTAAACTAGCTTTAATCACTGTTTTTTACTAGAACTTTTCATTAAATATTTAAATATTATATTTTATTAAAATTTACAAAAATTAAAGCAACTGGTTGGTATTTTTAAAATCCATTTTATCTGTCTATCCAAAGACTTGTCTAATCAGTTGACGCTGGTATAAAAAAACTAATTACGGATTCGGATTCGGTCTTAAAGTTTTAAACAACCTTCCAATTACTACAAAAACTTTTATTAAAAAGAATAGATCCAGACTTTACTGGCACAGACTTGTGCCAGTATTATCTTTAAAAATGTTTTTAATAAGTGTGACAATAAGCTGATTAATCTATAGTAATTACAGTGTTTGGGATTCTTGGTTTTTGGTAGCGGAACAAACGTCCGTAAATAATAAAAAAAAGTCCTAAAATAGGTCAAAGTAAATTTACTGTTTGTATTTTGAGAACGATTTCCGAAGTGAAAATTGAAACGTCAATAAACGTATTTTTTATCTTTAATTGTGACTTATTCCCAGTTAAATAGTAAATATATTTTATGGCTTTTAAGTTTTTTGGTTCCGAGAGACATAGTAATTGTTAATTTCGTTCCCCTTTTTTTAAATAAATAATATTTTAGCTCTTTCGTTATGTGAGTTATACGCTTCGTGTTTCGTTTATAGACAACTAAATAATTTATTTTAAAAAACAGTCTCTTCGCAGATTATGGCAGTTTGTAAAGTTATTCAAAATATTTCAGATAATCAACATTTCTCCAACATTCATTCCATATCATGTTCGTTAAACTGACTAGACCGTATTACTGTACTTTCTGCTTTCGGAACGATCTCTACTACTTGAACTCGAGTACAATTTCTGAACTGGATATGTCTGCAGCAATGACAGCGGACTCCCGGTCTTTCCTCCAGCTTATCGCAGATCTCCTTTACACTATATATCCACAGGAGAAGTTTATAAGCACTTCGCGAATGCTTTAGCTTAATACCCCTCGAACGACTGGAAAAGCATATATATTTCTGCACTGAGAAAATTTACATAGTTAGACCGAATTAATAATAATTTTAAAAAGAACTTTTATGTTAGTATCTCATGCTTAATATCATCATTAAATTTAATTTATTTAAATAAGCGTACATTTAGGTGTCTTTAATCCTTTCGCTACTGAAATATTATTAGACAGAGAAAAAAATTTTTTTTTATTGAATTTTAGTTAAATAGGTATAAATAAATGGGATTATACAAAAAACAAAAAAAAATCCCCACCAGATGTAAAAATTTTGTTGTACACGTTTGTGTAGATTAGTAGTTGGGCTAAATGGTAAAAATGTGTATTTTTTATGTAAAAGCTTTAAAAATAAACCGAAACAAGTAATAATTATTTGTTTTATATTTAGCTTATATCTAAGATTAAAATACATGAAAATTTATGAATCGCAAAAAAAATCTAATACAAAAACAAAGTCATTTCGAGTGGAAGGTCGAAAAGCAGTTCCTCTCTTTTCCTAGACACAAATAAACATTACACTTGCGGCACCGGAAATGTGAACGCTCTTTACAGTTGTTTTGTTTGCAGCGCCCAATCCCTTTCTTCTGCGCCCAATCTCAATATACCTATTGCGAGAGGGGTTAGGCAAGGATGCGTCTTGTCTCCGACGCTTTTCAACGTGTACTCACAGGTCATATTCAGAAAAGCCTTATGGGAAAGAAAAGAGGGAATAAGAATTGGTGGAGAAATCATAAACACCATGAGATTTGCAGATGACACGGTAATTATGGCTGAGAGTATAGAAGATCTACAAACTTAACTAGATGCAATAAATAGTGAATGCATTCAAATGGGACTTGACATCAACATAGATAAGACCAAATTTATGATAGTATCAAGGAGTCCAATAAATAATGAACAACTAACTCTTGGTGGACAGAAAATAGAGAGAGTGACAAAATATAAATATCTTTGAGCTTACATCAACACAGAATTAGATCCAGACCAAGAGATCCGGGTACGAATAGAAATGGCAAGGGCAGCGTTCTTAAAATTCAAACAATTGTTCTGTGACAAAAATCTGAATATTGCGCTGAGACTGAGGTTTGTTGAATGTTACGTCTGGTTGCAACTATTGTACGGGGTAGAAACATGGACACTAAAAGCGCAAATAGTTAAAAAGATTGAAGCCTTTGAACTTTGGATATACCGGAGAATGTTGAGAATCCAATGGACTGCCTGGGTCACCAATGAGGAAGTGCTGAGGAGAACGGGTCGAGTCAAAAAATTGTTGAGAACGATAAAAGTACGCAAGACTGCATACCTTGGACACATACTAAGAAATAATAAATATAGTCTTCTGCAGGTCATCATGGAGGGTAGAGTCGATGGCAAAAAGGGAATAGGTAGAAAGAGGAAGTCATGGCTGCGAAATATTCGAGACTGGACAAACATGACTGTAGACGAATTATTCCACGTTGCAAAAGACAGAGAAGCTTTTAAAAATGTGGTCGCCAACCTCCGTTAATGGGGACGGCATAGGAAGAAGAAAAATCCCTTTCTCATCACTTTGAATAGGCAAATGATCTACATTATCTAATCGAACTGTGTCAATGGGACGAGTTTCAAATCTACATCTTTTAGTGTTGTTTGAATTTGTTACTAAAGTTACGTCTTGTAAACTTGATCGACCCCTTTTCTTGTCTTTACCACACATTTTACCAGCAAATTCTAAGGATTTTCCAATATCCATTCGAAAATGTACAAGATCGAGAATTTTGTTGCTGTCAACACCTAGGACCTGTCAAATAGGAAACCAAGATAAAAAAGGAGAAAAATAAAAGAGAAAAATAGAAAGCAACAGCAAAACAGACAGACGGGCGAAGAAAATGAAATAAAATAAAGAAATGATAAAAGTGTCTTGGGCAGCGAAAGCAGCATGTTGAATGGCAAAACAAGAGTTCCAGAAGAAGAAAATCGAGCCAGATAATTAAATAACGACGAGTTCGGAGGAATAGCCGCTCCACTAAAATACAAGATCAAAGTTGGGTCTCTAGCATAGCATAACGGCACCTAAAAAGCTCAAAAGTGAAGTGCCAAATACAACATTGTTCATAAAGAGGGGGGTTTACATCTTGAGAAATCGGATGCTCGACTGTATTGAAGTAAAGGAGAATACGAAAGAAGAGGTTCCAAGAAATTCTGTATGAATGATTTTCAAAGCATAAAGACCAAGATAAAACCCTCAAAAGAAAAAAAGGCGGCTACAATGGAGGTTTAACTACACGTAGAGAACCCAGAAGCCAATAAAGTAAGGGTGGACACTATTACTAAAAACATGAAAACATTCAAGGACCAAAAAGGATACAACGTAGTTCCCAAAAATAAAAACTGGTTGGAGGAGATTGTCACGAGAACTAATATCAAAGGAAAGGACATATCTGAAACATCAGGAGACGTGGTAAAAATTTACATTTTATATCTACTCTTTTGTGTCTATTCTTTGCCTTGTTCTGTGTATTTGATTTAAGCGTTGCCTTATTTCATTATTCGCTATATGCTCTACCGTTGTTTTTTTTTTCAATTATCTGCCATAATTCTAATCCAGATGTCAATATTGTCTCTACAATTACTTTGTAGATTGTTAATTTTGTACTAATGAAAATTCAATTAGACTAAAGTAGAAAATTTCTTCAAATATACCCTTTCCTCCCTGTTGAACTCCGCATCACGCATTCTTCTTTTTCAAGTTCCACTCTTATGGGAGATTAAAAATCATTCTAGCAATTATAATTTTATTGGTTACTCGCCTAAATAGTTCAATTGAACTGCATCCAAACTATTATTTTAGTCCGAATTTAAAACTTCGCATTACTTTCCTAGTTGTTCGAGAACTTGTTCGTTTGTTTTGCGATCCATATCAATGAAAAAACTCATAGTTATTCAAAATTGCGAGTTTATTTGTTGTTACAAAACAAAAGAGTTACATATGGTGTAAAACTTAACTAAGGAGTGGCTTTGGATGTTGAAGCGTGGCACTGCATGTCCTCAGCATACTTTTCATAAGATGGTACGTAACCACTGAGTGCTAATCGCAAGCATAATGTCATATGATTGTCAGTTAGTCGATTGCGATATTTTGACTTAATTATCTTCATTTCAGAAAAATGCAGACTCGCACAAGTAAGTTGACCCAAAAAATGCCGTCAGTTGAAGGGCGATTTGCGTTACATTCGGATATTTATCTTCAGATATAAAACGCCAGAAATTTGTATCAGATACTGTAGCTTTGAGATGTATATCTTATATAATCTGCACCAACTCATTTTTAACAGAACATGAGTTCATATTAAACTGACTTGCTATTTCAGCAGCTAATTCCTCAATGTTTTTACATGAAAAAGGATAACTCATAAGTGATACTATATTTTCATAAACTCATAAAAACGCATTTCGAATTGTCCAAAATATTTGATAATTCAGCCTCATACGTATTATAATTCAACTGAGGAATCCGTGCTTTCAAAGACGGAAAATGTTTCAGATCCTTTCTTTTCAGTTGATCTATCATAAGTTGCAATTTACTTTTGAATGCGTTTACTGCGCTAATCATCTCAATAATAGTTTTTCCTTTACCTTGAAGCTCCAAGTTAACGATGTTTAAGTGCATTGTGATGTCAGTCAAAAAAGCCACGGGTCTTCCGCTTCAGAGGAATGATTGTCAAAAATTCTTCCTTAGCCAACATGTCACTGAATACCATCCTAATAAAAATACACAGCTGGGCAGTGTCTGTCATATCGATGGATTCGTCGAACTGTAAAGAACAGTATGTACATTTCATGATATCATGTTTTAGTTTATCTGTGATGTCTTGACTCATGACTTCAATACGCCTTGTGACAGTCGGACGAGATAACTGAAGTTCTCTAATAGCAGACATGATTTCTGTTTGATTTTTTAAAATCTCCAAATAAAGTCTCACCCGCTTTAATAAATGCTTCCTTCACCACCGATCCATCTTCAAATGGTTTTTTGTGTTTTCGCCAAAATATGAGATATTTTAAATGACGCGATCGTAGCAGCTTTTGATTGTTTGGCTGGTCTTGTGAACATGGATTGTTCTTTTTTCAAACAAGATATCAAATCACTTACTTTTCGTTTTCTTAATTTACTCTGTGGCAGAAAATCCTTTTCATAGTTTTTATGAACCGTTTTATGATGCCTCTCTAAGTTACCACGCTAGGTATTGCAACTGACGCACGAAAAATAATACAAATGCACTTATCCTTCACCATAGAAAATAAAAATTCTTCCTCCCAATCCTTATTAAAATGATACGTTTTAGATTTCTTTACTGCACTCATTTTCCACTATTTAATAATAAACTTTGTATCGACGTAGGATCGCTATCAAGTTACAATTCAGAATAACTCCAATTCCTGCAGGCGCAACATTTATATCGGCGTGAACGAAAGTCTCGAATGTTACCGTCAAACGCGCCGCCCGAAACTAGACTGTACTGTCTCTCGTCTAGAAACAACACGGCTTTTCTTTGACAAGAGCCGCGCGTTCCTTTGATAAAGCCACCTTTTGCCGCAAGCAGTGTTATTTTATTACGTAATACATTTTTGTAGTTGATAGAATATCATCCCAAATTTGATTAATAATTATAATAAATATTGAAT
Organism: Diabrotica balteata; assembly: GCA_918026665.1. Lineage (NCBI taxonomy): Eukaryota > Metazoa > Arthropoda > Insecta > Coleoptera > Chrysomelidae > Diabrotica > Diabrotica balteata. The sequence goes on from CAKJVB030000026.1 coordinate 38,853, forward strand.
TATTAAAATAATTAGTTAATATATGTAGGTAAATATAAAATATGCTGTGTGGACAGTATTTTGTTGTCCCCACTTCTTTGAATTGCAATGATGCTTAGTCAAGCATTTATGTATTTGTATAGTTCAGTATTAATAAAAACGTTTAACTCTGCTGAAAGTAGTTTTAGTTACCTACCTACTTATTAAATTTTTTTTTCTTCTCGAGATCTATAAACCTAAAAGAGATTGAGCACCCCTGCTGTAAAATAAAGTTCGTGTAATCTTCTGGTTAAGGTCTAGTGTCAGGGTTTTCAGGTCGCGTAAGCGCTCCTAATATGACTTAAGGACTCCTTACGTAGCAGGGACCGACGGCTTTACGTGACCTCCGAAGCACGACGGCAGATCAGTTAAATTAAAAATTTTAAATTTTGTAGGTGCCGGGTGATTTCTATCGTCATCCCTTCTTCTGTGTTGCTGATTTTTTACTCTGAGTGTCAAATCCTTTGAGTATGCAATTAGTTTCGCCTATTTAGGTTTACAAAGTGCATGTTTGTTATTGTTATTATTGATTAACTTAAACTAGACCCTAATTATAAGTAAAATAAATAGCCGACAGTTCATAACTAATATGAAATATTTAAAATTATGTGAATTATTTGTTTCAACAAAACTGTTTTCTGTGTGCAGAAACGTATAAACTACCGAAGTAGTTTCTGGGTGAATTGAGCTTAATATCTCTCGAATGACTGAAACGACACATATTTTCTGTATGCGCCAAATCAGCTATCAGTTCGAGAGACCCGAAAGCGCTATGACTGCGAGAGAGTTTCCTTCTTCGGGACTTTCATCAACTTTATCTATCGATAGAGATTCCAAAGATGGATTCTTACATTTTGTGTTCTCTGCGAGACATCCATTTCGACGATAGCAAACGAATTGCAGTTGTTACATGAATGGTTTTTGTCTCAATGAATTGACATGTTACTGATGACAATATAGAGGCTACTTGAGAAGTATACTGTCCGATCATTTTTGTTTTATTAAAATATTTGTTTTTATTGATTATTGTTCACATTTATTAAAATAAATATTTACAATACAATTAAACAATAAACTAAATCTAGAAAGTTTGCTAACTATACTTGGGGCAGTATAGTATAATAATATTTCCTTTTACAATCTTCTTTCGACTTACTACAAACAAATATATGCCAAGAATAAATTAATAACAACAATAAATTAAAACTTTCAGCAAAAAGCCTTGGAATTCGGACGGATTAAACTATAAACGAAATTCGCAAAGAAAATGGACTATGAATTTGGGTGCATGGAACATACAAGGAATAAGGACAAAACAGGAGGAAGTCTTCCGTGAACTGAGTAAAATGAAACTAGACATCTGTGTATTAACTGAAGTAAAGAAAAGAAGAAGAGGAAATGAAAAGATAAGCGAATACCCGCATTTCTATAGTGGCGTAGAAAAGAGCGAACGAGCTAAAAGGGGAGTGTCTATAGCAATACATCAGAAACTAAAAAAATGTATTAAATCATGGCAAGAAATAGATGAAAGAATTATCCTTATGGAAATTAAGAAAAATGGCCGTGAAATAGTGGTAATTGGAACATGCACCGACGGATGACTCAAGGGTTGACAGCAAGGAAGAGTACTTTAACAAGTTAACAACTGTTCTAGCCACAATTAATAAGAAGAAAGAAATTTGGATCTTAGGTGATCTTAATGCATGAACTGGAAAGAGCTCCAACAGTGAAATAGTAGGGAGATATGGAGAAGACATTCTGAACGACAATGGTCAAAGACTAATGGATTTCTGCGAGGCACATTCTTTGAAAATATTAAACGGTTTCTTCCCTCATAAGAATATACACAAATTTACATGGACGCAGCCTACTAGGAATTTAAAATCAATAATTGACTATTTCATTCAGCGTAAAGATTCTAAACTAAAAACGAAGAACGTGAGGGTATTTAGAGGGCCAGAATGTGGAAGTGACCACCATATGATTATTGCAAAAGTAATGGTGACATTTAAGAGAGAACAATCAAGTCACAAAAATGAGGAAGTAACAGACATAGGAACAACCATAAAAAACATAAAATATAACCTGGAAGGCTTTAAACAAGATGCGACAAAGTTTTTATATAAAATTAGAATAGCTCAAAAAATAAAAAATATAGAAATAAAGAAAAATTCTCAAGAAAAAACAAGCATATCACATATGGCTTTAATCTAAAGATACTCAATACAAAGAAATATACGCCAAATGGAATAGAGAAGTTAAAAAAGAAGTGAATAAGGCGAAAAATGTAAACTGGGAGGCTAAGTGTGATGAACTGGACAGATTTATGGGTGGAACAAAAGTGGCACAAGCTTGGAAAACATTAAAGCAATTTAGGAAAAATGAAGACAACATTCCTCTCATAAAGTTAAATGAATGGGAAGAATATTATACGAAACTGCTAAAAGAGGATAGAGTAGAGAACAGATGGGACAAGATAAGGGAATTAATAGATAACAGAGACGAAAGACAGGAAATCCCTATGATAACATTATCTGAATTGACGGAAACCTTAAAAGAGGTTAAAAACGAAAAAAGCCGTAGGGCCTGGAGACATTCCCATAGAGCTTTTTAAATATGGACCGACTGCACTTTTAGAATTAATAGTAGACCTAGACAATAAATGTATGTGTGGAGACCAGGAAATTCCTAAAGATTGGAAAAAATCTTATATAAGCTCTATATATAAGAGAGGGAATAAAAGAGACTGTTCCAATTATAGAGGTATTAGTGTGACGAGCTCTGGGGGCGGTTGTACGGCAGAATATTAAAGAAGAGGGTTGAAAGACAGATACAAGTATTGAAGAACAAAGCGGTTTTCGTACCGGGAGATCCTGCCTTGATAATAAATTTATCCTACGACAAATAATTGAAAAGCGTGTCGAAAGAAATAGAAACAAATAGAAGGAATAGAAATACCCATTTGGTATTTATAGACCTTGAGAAAGCATATTGTTACGAACATGCATTCAACAGCTCACAGCATCTAAGTGGCCCGCCTTACGGTCGCATCTCGAAGCATCGAGAAGTGTCGGCGATACATCAAGCGCTGTAAAATTCCACCCTTCAGATAACGAATTAGAGGTGGGACTACTCCCGAATATTCTCGAAAATAATACTTTGGTATATATATGTAACGGTGTAGGAGTAAGTTTAGTTGATAAGAGAATACCGAACTGTAAAGTTATAAATAAATATATTTATATAAATTCGAACCGCTCGTTTTATTTAATCTCGCTACAGTGGTGTCCGGTGTGAGATTTGAAAATAGTCAACAGTGACTTTTGAAAAAGACTTTTGAACTTTTGAAAAGTATTGTTCGTCGGGAACATCCGCGTAGTTCAGTAGTGATCGTTGTACGAAAGAACATTTAAAAAGTACGTGTGTGCCTGACCAAAGATGCTGCTAGTACAACTTTCAGTAAAACAGTTGCGTGAGCAACTTGAAGAACGCGATGAAGACTGCAGCGGGTCCAAGAAGATCCTCCAAGAACGACTAAAGAATGTTCTTAACAAGAATGGAGATGATCCAGAGACATTCCAGTTTCAATCATCAGAAGAAACAGTTTTAACAAAAATAAATGAGAAATTTGAAAATGTCTCACAAATGATTGAAGAATCTTCGAAACAAAATGATAGTAAATTTGAGAACGTCTCGCAAATGATTGAAGAAACTTCTAAAAAAAAATGATGAAAGATTCAATGAAACGTCTCAAATTATTAAAGAAGTAGCTAGACAAAACGACGAGAAACTCGAAAATGTGTCAAAAAGATTCGACGAGAAATTTGAAAATGTTTCTCAAATGATGGAAGAAACTTCGAAAAAGAATAATGAAAAATTTGAAGAAGTTTCCAAAACATTCGAAAAAGTAGAAGAGAAGATCAAACAGTTAGAGAGCATGATAACTAACACAAAAATGCTACCACCAGTTAATACGGTAGCTTTAGATCCGGTAGTAAAAGAAGAATCACCGAGAGACGAAACGACACATCATATGAGATTCAAATTGCCACCATTCGATGGAAAGTCGTCTTGGTCTATATACCTTAGACAATTTGAAGCTATTGCGACAGCCAATCATTGGACAGAACAAGAAAAAGCCGTTTCCTTGACTGCTGCTTTACGAGGTGATGCTGCAGATATCCTAAGATCGATTCCTAAGGGTCAAGAAAAATGTTACCAGACCTTGTTCACTCGACTAGACAAACGTTACGGAGATGCCCATCTACAACAAGTCTACAAAGTACAAATAAGAAGTAGAATTCAACGAGCAAGTGAGAGTTTGCAAGAATTTGAAGCAGATATTGCTCGTATAGCGCTGTTGGCCTATCCAGAGGTACCAGACAACATTTTGGAAGAAATTGCTGTAGATGCCTTCGTCAATGGGTTGAGAGACAGTGAACTACAGAAAGCTTTACGACTAGCAAGACCGAAAGTTTTAGATGAAGCGCTCGCCATTGCCTTGGAACATGAGATAGCTAGTCGAGTTTCACGGAGCTATCAAGTACGAACCTCTGAAGAAAGTGACGAACGAAACGATAAACGTCTAGAGGAAATCGTACGGAAAGTAGTTCGTAACATGATGCCGAAGAAACGTGAACCCAGATGTTGGAATGGTAACAACGAAGGTCACATTCGCCACAAAGTGCAAGAAAATAATACAACAGTCAGAAAGCTAGAACAGATCGAGCACTGGCTGGAAAAAGTCATTCAAATGCTGATGTTCAATCAAGACGGCCATACAGTGCAAATCGTAATCATTGTCTTGAATTAGAAGAACGATTTTGCCCCGTTAGGCGAACCACCGTTATTAATGACCAATGGCAGCCTCAACAGCTACAAGACGCCCAAGCAGATGATCCATGTATAAAAAGAGTATTGGATTGGGTGCGTCGAAGTGAAAGACCTTCTTGGCAAGACATTAGTGCATGTAGCCCGAAGTCAAGTGTTACTGGAGCCAATGGAATTGCCTAGTGCTGAAAGATGATCTTCTGTATAGAACCTTTGAGAACGATGATGGTACAGAAACTAAGCTTCAGTTGATTGTACCTAAAAGTAAAGTGTCAGAAGTATTGCGTCAGTTGCATGACGGTGCATCAGGTGGACACTTTGGTATTACGAAGACTCTGCAAAAGGTTCGAGAACGGTTCTATTGGGTGAACTGTAAAGATGATGTAAGAAGATGGTGCCGGAAATGTGAACTGTGTGCAACCAGTAATGGTCCAGTTGGTAAAAAGAGGGCACCCATGAAACAGTACAACGTTGGTAGTCCTATGGAACGAGTAGCAATCGATATTGCAGGTCCACTTCCAGAGACGAATGATGGAAATAAATATATCCTGGTAGCTATGGATTATTTTACGAAATGGACTGAGGCCTATGCGTTACCAAATCAAGAAGCTGCTACCGTTGCAGAGGTACTTGTTAAAGAATTCTTTAGCCGATTTGGTGTTCCCTTGGAGATCCACTCCGACCAAGGGCGAAACTTCGAGTCAAACCTTTTCCAAAACGTTTGTAAATTGATTGGTGTCAATAAGACCAGAACGACACCCCTGCATCCTCAATCAGATGGAATGGTCGAGAGGATGAACCGAACGATGGGTAAACACCTGTCCAAAGTTGTATCAAAACATCAAAGAGATTGGGATCAGCACATTCATTTATTCTTAATGGCATACCGCTCGGCCGTGAATGAAACTACGGGCCAGACTCCAACCTGCCTGATGTTAGGTCGTGAAGTTCGTTTGCCCTGCGACCTAGAGTTTGGCTGCAGACCTTCTGAAGAATATGTTGCAAGCGAAGATTATGTCGACCGCCTAAAGTTAAGAATGAACAACATTCATGAACTTGCCCGACAGCACATCCAGTTAGCCAGTGACAGAATGAAAGATCAATATGATTCTCGATGCAAGAATGAAAGCTATGAAGTAGGTGATCTTGTTTGGCTTTATAATCCACAACGTCGTCGTGGCTTGTCTCCTAAACTGCAAAGACAATGGGAGGGTCCGTATGAAATTAAAAAGAGAATAAATGACGTAATATACCGAATTAAGAAGTTGCCGAAAGGTAAACCAAAAGTAGTTCACGTAAATCGTCTTGCACCTTATGCTGGCTCAAACGAAACCGAAGAAGTCCGAACCCTTCAACATGAGATCAAAGATAATCGGCGACCAAGTTTTAATGAGTTTATGTCAAATTACGCAGAGAGAAAGAGTGCTAGATTCGGCGTGACGACAGAAGTTCAGCAGGATCTTTTTAGTGTTCCGCATAACGTCTCTCTAGCCCACTGTGTTGCCCAAGATCTTGAGATGACTAAAGGAATCTCATCTGTATTTTATAAGAAATTTGGTCGCTTGGACGAGTTAAAAAACCAGCAGCCTAAAGTTGGAAGAGTGCTGAGATTAGAAGATGGTTCTCGATCTTTGTTGTATATGGTGACCAGAAAGTCGTATACAGACAGGGCAAGCTACGAGGATATATGGCGAGCTCTGACTAATTTGAAGAAAGTCGTCTGCAATTACGACATTAAGAACTTGGCTTTACCCAAGATAGGCCATGCACTAGATAATCTGGATTGGAAGATTGTCAGAAGCATGCTTGAAGTGATCTTCCGAGAAACCGGTGTAAGAATTACTGTGTGTTGCATTAATCCGAAGAGATCGTGTCCTTCAAAGACAATAGACTGTTATTTCTTTCTGAGGGGTTCATGCAGAGCTGGAGAGTCCTGCAGATTCCGCCATCCTGGGCCTATAGATAGAGTTCCTGATCGGGACGCTCAGATCTAAGAGGGGAGCAGTGTTACGAACATGCATTCAACAGCTCACAGCATCTAAGTGGCCCGCCTTACGGTCGCATCTCGAAGCATCGAGAAGTGTCGGCGATACATCAAGCGCTGTAAAATTCCACCCTTCAGATAACGAATTAGAGGTGGGACTACTCCCGAATATTCTCGAAAATAATACTTTGGTATATATATGTAACGGTGTAGGAGTAAGTTTAGTTGATAAGAGAATACCGAACTGTAAAGTTATAAATAAATATATTTATATAAATTCGAACCGCTCGTTTTATTTAATCTCGCTACAATATGATAGTGTCTCGTTAAAGAAAATGTTCGAGATCCTCGAAAGGTCCGGATTGGATTCGACGTATACCCGAGCGATATATAAATTGTACGAAAAAGCAGTTAGTTGTGTAAAAAATTGGAACCAGAACTTCAAATGAATTGTAAGTCATTAAAGGCCTAAAGCAGTATGCTGTTTGTCACTGACACTCTTTAAAATATACGTCCAAGAAGCATTGAGGAATTGGAGAAATAAATGTAGATTTATGGGCATCGAAGTGGGACAAGAAACTCTGTATACATTGTAGTTTGCAGATGATCAGGTGGTGGTTGCAACCGATGAGAAAGATATAAATTATATAAATCGAAAATTATTTGAGGAATATGCCAAATGGGGCTTACTGTAAACATAAGCAAAACAGAATATTTAAAAATTGGAGGAAATATCATAGATCTGAGGCTTGAAAACGCAGTCATAAAAGGTTGCAACCAGTATAAATATCTAGGAAGCATCATATCAGCAGATGGCAGAGTTAAGATAGATGTACAAAACCGAATAACCCAAGGGGAAAAATGCATCCGAATACTGAATTCATTACTATGGTCTAACGAAATAAAGATGCATACCAAACTTCGTGTATACAGAGCAATTGTAGAACCGATTACCACATATGGTGGCGAATGTTGGACGATGACAAAGAATGGACGAGATAAAGTAGACGTTGTGGAAATGGATTATGTTAGAAGGTCATGTCGAGTATCGAGAATGGAAAGAATCAGGAATGAGAAAATACGAAACTCTATAGGAATTAGAGATACTCTTTCAGATAGAATACAAGGAAAGCAATTACAATAGTATGGTCACGTGATGAGAATGGAGGAGGAGCGGTGGCCAAAGAAATCCTTAATGTATGTTCCGCCAGAAAGAAGGAAAAGGGGAAGACCACCAAAATCCTGGAGAAGAGAAATTACAAAAACAATGCAATCTAGAGGCTTAGAAGAGGGAGTTTGGAGAGATAGGAAAAGATGGAGGCTGAAATGCGGGAAGCGGCAATCGCCGTAGGACTCCCGTTATATGATGATAAATTAACAATTGATTCTAGGTCGTAACTAAAATAATTTGTTTTTATCATTAAAAAAATATATATTGTTATATTCTTAACCTGGTAAACTAAGCTTTTATGTTTGATAAAAAATCGGCAATATTTTTGTATGGATGACATTAACCAATAGCTAGATGCAAACTGAAAGTTTAAAAATATTTTAAGCACCTTTTTAAATCTCGTGGGGAATAAAGTTTTATGTAGATACTCCAAATTCCAAAAAATTTTATCTTTAGATAAAGGTATATACAAAAAATTTGAAAATGATTGTTTTAAAGAAAAAATTTTAATAAGAAAATAAAATTCGTTAGCAAATTGTAGATCCAGTTTCCCTTTGTTGGTATAACGCCAAATAATAAACTCTCGGAATCAACAAGTTTATGAAAATTGGAACCTATTTTTAGTTCAAAAGGTCACAAAGATATTAAATCTGAATATATTCGGTATTGAAAATTTCCATCTAATCTTAAGTTCAAGCAGACAGTTTCCAATATATCTCAGCATGTGTTTGATTAGAAACTTTTCTATTTATTTTATGCGCATACTTTGACTACATAGATGGAATGTTAATAGAATTTAGGTTTAAAAATATCGAACGATTTTGTGATGAAACTATATATTGCGAATAAAAATAAACGCTTTAATACAAATAAAAACTTATTTCAAAAGGGAAACCTTGTTTTTTCTAAAGTTAGTTAGTTATTTAGTTTTAATAATCAGCTGTCAAATTAATTTTCTTCTTGTTTTTGGCTTTAGAAATATATACTTATCCTGTTTTAGTTGTTTAGTATATATATTAAGGATATATTTAGTGTCTTCCATTTGCAATTACAATATTGTCTTTATTAAATCAGTTTTTAAGTTTTGTTTAGGACCTTGTTGGGGGAGAGAATCTCTTGGAGAGATTCTTGAAAGGAAGGACATAGATAATAAAGATCTGCGAATAATTCTGAATCTATATTGGAATCAGAAAGCTAACATCAAAATAGAAACTGAAACATCACAAGCAATAGAAATACGTAGAGGAGTACGACAGGGTTGCATTTTGTCACCTCTGTTATTTAATGTATATAGTGAAAGCATCTGTCAGGAAGCCCTTTTACAAGCAAACGGAGGAATCGTAATTAATGGAGAGATTGTAAGTAATATTCGATACGCGGACGACACTGTACTAGTTGCAAGAACAGAAGAAGAATTACAAAGATTACTTACATATATAAATATTGCTTGCAACAATTATGGTATAAATATCAATATTAAAAAAACCAAGTATATGGTCTTCAGTAAAAAACATGACACAACCAGCGTATATTAGTATAAACGGCACTCAAGTTGAAAAAGTATCAAGTTACAAATACTTGGGAACTTTAATAAACGAAACTGGAGACCAAAACAGTGAAATAAAAAGACGTATCGAAATTGCCAGGGCCACCTTCATAAAGATGAGAAAATTCTTCTGCAACAGAAATATAAGCATCCCTCTATGATTAAGAATGCTGAGAGGCTATGTATTTAACACGCTATTATACGGTGTAGAGGCCTGGACTCTCAAACAGAACAACATGAAAAATATTGAAAGTTTCGAGATGAGGTGCTACCGTCGAATGCTGAAGATTAGTTGGGTTGAAAGAATAACAAACTGTGAAGTAATACGAAGAATAGGAAAAGACCCATTGGTCACCTGATGAGAGGACATAAATATGCATTACTTCAAAATATAATGCAGGGAAAAATAGAAGGAAAACGGAATCCAGGCCGTAGAAGAATGTCATGGTTGCGGAATTTGAGAGAGTGGTTTGGCTGCACCACTAATGAACTCTTTAGGTCAGCCGTAAACAAGGTCAGAATAATGAAATCGTAGGCTTCCACGGCCAGAGTCAGAATTATAGTTTATTCGTCTTCCGGGTTTGGACCGTGTCATTTGTGAGTGACCCAAAAGTGGGTTCATCTCGACGTTTCGCTACAATTGTATGTAGCTTCTTCAGGAGAACAAAAAAGAAAAAGAAAGAAAGAAGAAAACAAAGAACAGGAAGATGGGTAGTTAGCAACGGTAACTCAGTTACTCAACGCAACCAGAGGCGAATACTAACTACCAAGATGGGCATTTGGTCACAGTAACTCAACTACTCAACGCAGCCAGAGGTGAAAACCAAATGCCAGGACAGGGATTCACGTCCAACAGCTCAGAACACTAACGCGTCGAGCACACACGTATCGGCACACTTCGTTGCGCGAACGTCAAGAAGCGCGCGCTGGCCAATCATGTGGCTGCATCGTAGTGGCGGGACCGGACGGTGGTTCTAGACTGAGATTCCAGATGGGAGACAAGTAGTATCCTTCCTCTCGATTGATATTATGGGGATTTTTTCGGATCTCTAGAGATTCGCGGATTTTCCTGGAATAAAAGAAGGGGCTTTTAGAAATAATATGGGTTTTTTTCGAACAATATGAAATGACCGGTTTCTTAGCAGTGTTCTGCAACTGCAGAATGGGAGAAAAGACCTGATCGAATGCATCTTTGATGCTCTTGAATCCGAGTTTTGACGGAACGACCAGTTTCGCCAATATACACATGTCCACATGAACAAGGAATAGAATAGACACCACAGGAAGATAGGGGCGGTAATGGGTCCTTAGGAGAGGGTAGATATTGTGAGATTCTCTTGGGTGGTCGAAAAGTAGTCCTGATACCTTCTTTGCGAAGAATTTTGTCGGGTTCAGAAATCGAAATGGCCCGATGGATGAGAGAGTTGATCACAGAATTCTTTTGGGCAGGATGGTGGTGTGATGAAGCATGTAGGTAACGATTCGTGTGAGTCTTTTTTCTATAAACAGAGTGACCCAATCGGCCATTGGGCTTGGAGGTGACTAACACATCGAGAAAGGGAAGGGACCGATTATTTTCTACTTCCATTGTGAATTTTATACTCGGATGTTGTGAGTTAAGATGATCTAGGAAGGGAGAAAGGGTATCCGCTTTGACGTCGCTAAATGTCTTGATACAGCCAAAATCCCTACTTCCAATATATCTCGTGAGGAATTCATAGCTCTTAAAAATCTCCGTTCTCTTTCTGAGATAATAATCCTTCCTGCAGACAAAGGTAATGCCACAGTCATCCTGGATACTCCTTCCTACATAGAGAAAGTAAACGACTTACTTAGGGATACATCCTGTTATAATACAATTTCTCGAGACCCCACTCCTCGAACGCGAAATTGCCCATGTCATCAAACAATCCGATCTTTCCGATGATATTAAGAAGTCCATAGTTCCGAAAAACTCCATCTGCCCCAGAATTTATGGTCTTCCCAAAATCCATAAAGATAACGTACCTCTTCGTCCCATTGTGACTACGATTAACTCTCCTACCTACAAACTCGCAAAGTACTTGTCGAATCAGTTTAAGACCTATACTGGTCGCACCTCTTCTTATGTCCGAAATTCCACACATTTCATCACCTTAATCTCCTCTCTCACAGTCGATCCCCAAGACATTCTCGTCAGTTTCGATGTATCATCCCTATTTACCAATATCCCCATATATGACTCTCTAGTCGTTCTGCGAGATCACTTGACCAATGATAACAAGTCTTTGGTTTTGGCAGATCTTGCGGAAAAATGCCTCCTTTCAACATATTTTTCTTTTAGAGGCAATTTCTACAAACAAATATCTGGAACACCAATGGGTTCTCCCTTTCCCCTGTCATTGCTGACATTTTCATAGAAGCCTTTGAGTCTTTAGCCCTAGAATCTTACCCCTTAAAACCAAAAGTCTGGTTCCGCTACGTTGATGATACATTTATCATCTGGCCCCATGGTCAACATACCCTTTCTCCTTCCTAGATCATCTTAACTCACAACATCCGAGTATAAAATTCACAATGGAAGTAGAAAATAATCGGTCCCTTCCCTTTCTCGATGTGTTAGTCACCTCCAAGCCCAATGGCCGATTGGGTCACTCTGTTTATAGAAAAAAGACTCACACGAATCGTTACCTACATGCTTCATCACACCACCATCCTGCCCAAAAGAATTCTGTGATCAACTCTCTCATCCATCGGGCCATTTCGATTTCTGAACCCGACAACCTTAGAGAAGAACTTGGCCATCTGCAAAAAACCCTTGTCGCCAACGGTTACTCCAAGTCCACAATTCAAAATATTACACACCGACATCTACGTCCCCCTTTACACCCTAGGACGACAAATTCAGAATCTTCGGGTAATACTCCTGTGGCTTTTCTTCCGTATATTCGAAATGTCACTGATAGGATTGGCAAAATTCTTCGCAAAGAAGGTATCAGGACTACTTTTTGACCACCCAAGAGAATCTCACAATATCTACCCTCTCCTAAGGACCCATTACCGCCCCTATCTTCCTGTGGTGTCTATTCTATTTCTTGTTCATGTGGACATGTGTATATTGGCGAAACTGGTCGTCCCGTCAAAACTCGGATTCAAGAGCATCAAAGATGCATTCGATCAGGTCTTTTCTCCCATTCTGCAGTTGCAGAACACTGCCAAGAAACCGGTCATTCCATATTGTTCGAAAAAACCCATATTATTTTTAAAAGCCCCTTCTTTTATTCCAGGAAAATCCGCGAATCTCTAGAGATCCGAAAAAATCCCCATAATATCAATCGAGAGGAAGGATACTACTTGTCTCCCATCTGGAATCTCAGTCTAGAACCACCGTCCGGTCTCGCCACTACGATGCAGCCACATGATTGGCCAGCGCGCGCTTCTTGACGTTCGCGCCACGAAGTGTGCCGATACGTCCCGACACGACAGGCACCGCGACTATAAATAGAGCGGTAGCGGAGTAATCATCGGATTCACTCCCCGCCTCTCGACGCGTTAGTGTTCTGAGCTGTTGGACGTGAATCCCTGTCCTGGCATTTGGTTTTCACCTCTGGCTGCGTTGAGTAGTTGAGTTACTGTGACCAAATGCCCATCTTGGTAGTTAGTATTCGCCTCTGGTTGCGTTGAGTAACTGAGTTACCGTTGCTAACTACCCATCTTCCTGTTCTTTGTTTTCTTCTTTCTTTCTTTTTCTTTTTTGTTCTCCTGAAGAAGCTACATACAATTGTAGCGAAACGTCGAGATGAACCCACTTTTGGGTCACTCACAAATGACACGGTCCAAACCCGGAAGACGAATAAACTATAAAGGTCAGAATAGCCTTGATGATTTCCAATATCCGATAGGAGTGGCACAAAAAGAAGAAGAAGGACCTTGTTAAAAGTCTAATTAAAATTATTAAGTAACGAATAAAGCTTTTGACAAAATCGTAAAATCATATTGTTTTATTTTATAATGTTAACCCTAATTAATGTGAGAGAACCCTACTAGAAACCTAGAGGGTCTACCGGGACCCCTTTTTTCCTTTGAATTTACCCTAGATAATCAGCTGCAACAACTCGTATTTATCATTTCTAAGTATGTGCTCCAAATATGCTGTCTTTCGCTTTTTAATAGTGGTCAAAAGTTCTCTGTCTCTTCCCGTTTTGTGCAACACCATTTCGTTTGTAATATGATCGGTCCATGGTATCTTCAAAATTCTGTGACTCCTAAAAAGCCACATCTCATAAGCTTCCAGTTTTCTTATTAAGTCACAAGTCCAGCCTTCGACACCATAAAAAAGAATTACGTGGATATAACATTTTACCATCCGATATTGGATTTGCAGATTGAGTCTTTGGTTACTCAGAAATTTCCTCATCTTTACCGTTATCTGGATCCTTATAATGACTTTGCCACTCTTACTGATAACCATGGCTTTTGTTTTCTTTGTTTATTGTTAAACCAAACATCCATCGGAAATAACACTTGAAAACTTGAAAACAAAACTGTTTCTTATGAAGCGATGGCAACTTCAAAGGACACACCCGAAAATTGATTTATTTTCCCTGTATTACTGCAACCATACCCTGAAGCTACCTTATTGTCATTAAAAAAACTAAGCAAAAAGAAGACTCTAAACTTTTAACTGATACACCAATTTATAAAAGAATAGAAGCGGAAACAGCAAAAAAAATATCAAAGAAAAGTAGAGTGAAGAGAGTTAGGACAACGGTAAAAACAAAAATGGATAGTTCAAACAAGTCGGATAGAAGTATTGGAATAAAAGGTAAGAGAGAAATTAAGTCACAATATTTTTGTTCGGATATTGGAACAATCTTCTTTTGTGGAAGGCTGATGGAAATGTAGGCCTACATTATTCAATCTTGAACTACTTCTTGTATTCCTTGTCTCGTCAACTGCTTGGAACTCCCCATCAAATGATGTTTTTAGGAAAATCATTCCAAGATTTTCCTGCCTCAACTGTATATGTACACAATTTGACATAAGAAATTTCTCATTCTCGATGGTTTTTTTTCTATGTATAAATGGTGTGTTTTGACCCTTATACAGTGCATCAAATTGTTTAAAATCTTTTTGTTCCATGTTGTATACATGGTATTTGTTAGAACTCTGACGTACCATTTGCTGCCAGTCCCAGGGAGTGATGATTGTCAGCTTGTCAAGTTCTTTCCGTTTTTTTTTTTCTATTAAGGCATGAATAGAATCAGCCTCCATAGTGTGTGCCCTTTAAGGAGGTATTTTACGTTGACACACTCCATTTGACGATATTTTTTCATAATCCAGAAAAAGCACAACACAATGAAAATGTTTTTATTTTGCTTAAAGTAATTATCGGACCAAAGTGTAATTTCGTTAACATCAGAAGTAGGTATAACACTGTTGGCGTATTTTAAACAAGCAGATGAAATTTTCTCTCAACTAGGCTATATTTGGACTCATCCCACATGACGCAATGTGCACTTTTATCTGACAAATTGTAAAGTGTATAATTTAGCGTCCACAGATATGATATCATGTCCACATGGTATTAAAAACTCCTGAACGTTTCTTGAGGTAAACAATACTATGTCCACAAGGTATCATATCCCTCTGAGGAAAATGGACATGATCATATTTTATTACCTTATCTTTCTTATTTTTGGGAATAGAACATAGTATTATATACCACTGTATAAAGCAAAAATTCTACATTATGGATTAAGTCAATTTCATTAAAAATGGACATAGTATCCTTTACCTCCGTGGTACAGATATTATGATTAATATTAAAGTTATCTTGAATTTGGTGGTGGCCACTGCAGCAGATACTCCCTTACTCAAAATATTTACGTTCACAAAAATTATTTAAATAAGTTCTTACCTAATACTTGTAATGGTTTTAATCCATCGCAATCCAAATTTCTAAAATAGTTGTAACTAGTTACCGCTTAATGTTTTTAGATAATGTTTAAAACAAACACACTAGTAGCACCGTATCTCTCATCGAGTTGTCTAAGCGGATAAATTTTGAAATTGCTTCTGTACATTAAAGGTTATTTGCTTAATTGCAGCACTGCAGGTAGTTCGACATATCCTTTCACGTAAAGACTGGATCAATGTTTCCACCATGTAACGTTACATTTAACAATATGTTTGATTAAATTCTCTGACAGTAACCTCTTTTATCTAATTGCACGGCAATCGAGTAGAAGATCCACTATTGTTTTACAAATTCAAATGGTTGGCATTATTGTATCTTAATTCTTTGTTAAATAACAATGAACAAAAGATATACTTAATGACAATTAGGAGAAAATATACTTAACGACCTATTGTTGGAAAATAAGAAGATACGCATTTTATTTTTTAAATGATTGAATTTAAGCGCATCTAACTCAAGCTGATTACAATTTAAATCGTAAGTCAAATGAGTACAGAAATTAAAACATTTCGATAACAACTAGTGGTATATGTCTTGCAAATATGCGTGAGAGTATGAAGACCATCACAGCAAGAATAAGGACAAGCGAAAAATATCCAAAAACCCAGATGTGAATTCATCATCATCATCATTTTGGCTTTACAACCCTGTGTGGGTCCTAGCCTCCCCAATAATTCTCTTCCAGTCGTCCTATTCATCGCCTTCCTCCGCCAAGCACGTATTTCCATATTTCTCATATCTTGGTCTATGTTATCTAGGAATCTTGTTCTGGGTATTTCTCTTTTTCTTTGACCAATAGGTCCATCAACGAGATTTTTTCTAGCTGGGTCGGTTTGCTCCATCCTCATTACATGGCCTACCCACCTCAGACGTCCTATCTTAATGTGTTTTACTATATCTGGTTCCTGGTATATTCTATAGAGTTCGAAGTTGTATCGTCTTCTCCAGACACCCTTTTCATTTACCGCTTCATAGATTCGCCTCAGTACTTTTCTTTCGAATTATCCTAACATGTTTTCTTTGGTTTTTGTTAAAGTCCAGGTTTCTGAACCATATGTTAGGACTGCGTATTATTGTTTTGTAGAGTTTAACTTTTGTATTTCTTGATAGCATCTATTAGCCGTGCAAATTCTGCGGTTTATCTATGCGGTAGTGTCATTTTCAGTATTGACGAGCGTTCCCAGGTATACAAATTCGTTAACTGCTTCGATGACGTCGTTTTCTATAACAAGTGGCCGTCGCATTTGTGGTTGCGAACCTATTTTCATGTATTTGGTTTTGTTAATGTTTTTAATAATGTATTATGCACAGATTTGTTATATATTGAACCGGTAGTTGTGATTTGTGACGTACGTATTATGTGAATTACTATATTGAATATCAGATCGCTTAACTCATTGGACCAAGAAATACACAAGTGCTGAAAAAGAAACAAATAGATATTAGCGCTCAACAGTAAACAAAAAAGAAAGGAGAGTACAATCAAAATTAGGTGAATAAAACTTAAACTTAAAAACTTAAAAACAACAAGCACCTGGTGAAAATGGTATCATTGCTGAGTTTCTAAAAGAAGGTGGCGAAATGGTGCAAGAAGAAATCGCTGAGTTAATACGCGAAATGTGGATCAAAGAAAAAATACCCAATCAGTGGAAAGAAGCAATCTTATGTCCAGTGCATAAAAAAGGAGGCGTTACAGAATGTAAAAATTACAGGGGAATAGAAATAAAACGAATCCTTCGTCCCCGTCTGGATCCCGCGATGAAGGAATTCCCCGGCGAGCGTCTATAAAGGAAAGAAAAAGTTATTATTAATAACAAAACAAATAAAATAAGTAAAGTCAATCGCACGCAGTCTTATACTCGCTTCCGCTTCAATTCAGCGGGAGCTCCCGCAACCTAAATATTTGGCTATACAGGCCCCACGGTAAAGTTCAATACACAATACCGATGGGTTCTGCTTGATTAAGGACAGAGTATGATCCTTAATACGGAAATATCTCTTTCCGGGTTGAGATATTTTCCTTACTCACACACTCCGGGTTGAGACTCTCACACCTTAAATAGCCGCTCTGGATCCCACTTTGCCGTCTCGTTGAAGAAGTGGATGCGCAAGCATTGACACTCCCACGGTTCAAACTGTTAAACGATTAGAACATCGTTACACAGTGTATAAGATTCTGGCCATATCAATGAGAAATAAAATTAAAACAAAAGTTGAAAATTGTCTAGGTGAATATCAAGCAGGTTTCAAAGCAAATAGATCGGTAATAGACCAAATTTTTACAATGAAACAAATTTAAGCTAGCTTATATGAATTCAACCTAACATTAGACATGCTGCTTATTGATTTTAGACGGGCCTATGATACTATAAAAGAAATAAATTATATGAAGCACAAAAATATTTTGATTTTCCACCAAAAATAGTAAGACTGACTAAATGCATACCCAATGATACTAAAAGTAAATTCATGTTAGAAGGACGGGTTTCGGATAGCTTTATCACCAATAAAGGTCTGAGACAAGGTGACCCGTTATCAACAGATTTTTTCAATTTGATCTTAAAGAAGATTTTACGAGAATGTAACATCTACACTAGAGGCACAATATATCATCACAGGCAGCAATGTGTAGCATATGCAGATGATGTTACCTTAATAACAAGGAGACCTGCAGAATTAAGAGAAATCTTTACTAGAATAGAGAGAATTGCCAGGGAATATGGTTTAGAAATAAATGAAAAAAAAAAAACAAAATATATGGTGATGAGGTGAAACGAAAATCATCTAGAACAGTCCTTTAAGATACAAAGCCCAAGTAAAGAATATACCTTTGAAGTTGTTAGCCAATTCGATTACTTGGGAGTGACACTAACAAATAGAAACAAAGAGAACCAAGAAATCATAAAAAGAATGACCAAAGGTAGTAAAAGTACTGGGAGCCTAACTAAGATACTGAGGTCGAAGGTAATATCCAGAACAGCAAAAAAACGAATATATACAACAGTTATCCGACCTACAGTACTCCATGCTAGCGAGACCTGGACAATAAATAAAGATATGGAAGTAAAATTAGCTAGATGAGAACAAAAAATTTTTAGACGGATATACGGAGGTGTAAAAGAGGGGAACATCTGGCGAAGAAGAACGAATGAAGAAATAATGCAAATATATGGGCAACCAAAAATAACAAGACTCGCTAAAATTCAAAGATTAAGATGACTCAGACATATAGCAAGAATGAAGGAAGAAATAGTTCCCAATGAAATAATAAACACGGAGGCTGGTACAAAAAGAAAAAAAGCCGCCCCCGAAGAAAATGGCTGGAGTCGGCAAAAGAAGATCTGAAGTCGCTGCGGGTACAAGATTGGAAAAACTTAGCACAAGATATAAATAATTGGAAAAAAACCGTTGAAGCCTTGGGCCTTTCTGGCCTGTTGAGCTAAACTATATATATATATATATATATATATATATATATATATATATTATATATATATATATATATAAGCTTAAATAGACAATTAAGTAATATCCGAAATTAAGCAAAAACATAACTAGAAGTCTAAAAATGAAAATAGAAAACTAATGATAAAAAGAAGACAGAAAGAAATTACTAAAATAACATGGGAAAACAAAGATACAAACGAACTAATTAAAACGAAACACAAGACTAGTTTTAATCATTATTTGCTAAAGGTGATGATATTGAACCGCCAACACCAGAAGTGACAACAAACAAAGAAATAAATATTAAGGAGGATTCACTCCCCGCCTCTCGACGCGTTAGTGTTCTGAGCTGTTGGACGTGAATCCCTGTCCTGGCATTTGGTTTTCACCTCTGGCTGCGTTAAGTAGTTGAGTTACTGTGACCAAATGCCCATCTTGGTAGTTAGTATTCGCCTCTGGTTGCGTTGAGTAACTGAGTTAAAGTTGCGAACTACCCATCTTCCTTTTTTTTGATTTCTTTTTCTTTGTTCTCCTGAAGAAGCTACATACAATTGTAGCGAAACATCGAGATGAAACCACTTTTGGGTAACTCAGAAATGACACGGTCCAAACCCGGAAGACGAATAAACTATAGTCTAGTATTTTCTGTCAGAGAGCAAAAAGTCAGGGGTAGGTTCTAGGATCCACGCTGTGGAACCCGGCGTATCACTAGATATTAATCCACTAATAAACAAATGGTGTAACCTTCTTGTTAATTACAAATATTCTCGCTTTGCTGTTGTTAACACAAGACAGATATTTTCGATGCACAGCTTACATGTATCAAGTTTAGGATGGGATCAAAACGCATATGCAAGAGATAGCTGCGGGTAAGACCGAAGGTAGTTAAATCCTCATGTAATCAAGTAAAAGGGACGTAATAATATTTAAATGTGCTTAAATAAGTGTGGTTTTAAATAAATGTGTGAGATAATAAGGATAGACCTAAAACTGGGATGCGGTGATCCTTATTTTGCTGTGTTTTAATGGATCATGGAGTTAACACCAGGTGTGCTTCGATGTACGTGTTACTAAAAGAATGTAAAAAATATACGAGAAATAAGACGAAAATATAGCAGGGGAATGCTTAAAAAAAGAATGGATCATTAGAGTATGGTAGAATGAGTGGAATGAGATGAGGACAGTGACTATATCATCATCATCATCATATAACGGAGGTCCTACGGCGATTGCCGCTTCCCGCATTTCAGCCTCCATCTTTTCCTCTCTCCTCTAGATTGCATTGTTTTTGTAATTTTTCTTCTCCAGGAATTTGGTGCCCTTCCCCTTTTCCTTCTTTCTGGCGGAACATACATTAACGCTTTCTTTGGCCTTAAGATTTTGGTCTTAAAAGAAAAGGGTTACTATATCACTGATTCCAAATCTGAGTAGATGAATCGGACTGCAATTGCCAACTTTTGAATAACAGAATAACAGGCCATAGATTTGTCAAGGCATACTTTTACAGGTTCGTAACGGAAGAAAATAACAAATGCTTGTATTGCGAAATATTCAACACACTTTGTAGGTAGGTCATAGATGGCTAGCCGAGATAAGTCTTTTTAAGGAAGAGATAAAAGCAAACTCTAATCAAGTAATTGGTCCAGGAAAATCGATCATCAAATCAAGCAGTTTAGAGGCATGATCCGGCATAACGGAGGCTCGAAAGGGGCTCATCTTCTAGAATGGACGTTTCCTTCGAATTATTTTGCACCCCCTTCATAAAATCTGACACTTAATGCATGTGATGAAAATGACACTGCTCGGATGGATGAGTTAAGTAACAAAAAATAATAAATAAACAAATAAAAAAAAAAAAAAATTTTGATGGCTTCCAAAACCATCCTTAGAGCTATGGTCAAATTTATAAACCACCACTACATACTGGATAAAATTACAAAGTATTTTGTTTAAAAGTTAGAAAAACTTCGGAAGCTTTAAAAAAACATGCAAGACAGCACATTAGACTTCGCAAAAACAGATTAAACACTTTTATTCAGGGTACGGTTGTTAGTACTTGATCATCTGGTTACAGCTAAAGTAACAGTCAGCTGCCTAATAACAAAATTCAGCTGTATTTTGCTTTGTAAAACCGTAACGTTTTATATCTAGATAAGTTAAGTATATAAAACAATTATTAAATTATTACTTACTATTATTAGAAAACTCATATTTTTGAACATTGATAAATTTTTATCTTTAAAAACTATAAAAATAATTTATTGCTAACATTTTTCAACACTTTTATAACTTCTACTAGCATAATCAAACAACGGTTCCAATTTTTTATTCTCTATATACTTTCAACCACCAAGTACTTCAAGCGAAAAATATTAGTTCTATTTTGTTATCTGATAGAAACATATCTACGTTGAATATATCCATTTTTCGCTTCAGTGAATGACATATAATTTGATATTATCTTCTTTTCCTATCGTTCCCTGTCTTTCTGCAGTGTATTTCATTTAATCCTCTTGATAAGATAAGTCCCAACTGAAATTGGCTAACAGTTTCTCGGGAGAGAGAGAGAGCTGAGGAAGTACATATCAAAATATGTTATTTTATTGGTAAAGTGTATAAAAATAGTACACACAGCAAGTTTAAAAGCAACATTAAATAAGGATACTATCCAGTATCTTAACTTTAAAATCGTATTATAACTGACTGTTAAATATTCGGAGATGGCATTATAAAACTCAATATAAATGAGTAATTTCAAATTTGATAGGCCATTTTAGTATAAAATATTTAACGGTATGTCTTTTTATTATTCATCTCAATGCGCTAATAATTATTTTCTTGTATTTTAACACCTTAAGTTTTGCCGACGATCAAGTAGTCATCGCACAAGATGAAGATCTCAGCTTTATGCTCAGAAAACTAGAAGAAGAATATAAAGACAATGGAATGGAAACAAACTTAGAGAACACCGAATACCTAACAACAGAAAACAAGGATATGAGAAACCTAGAGATAGACGAGGGAAAACAAGTAAATGGAACAGATAAATTCAAGTATTTAGGAACCACAATATCGAACCAGGGAACAACAGAAGAAGATATAAACAACAGACTAAGACAAACAAGAAACTGTATAAGACAACTAAATTTAGTGCCGTGGGATAAGAACACTACGATAAAAACAAAAAAAGATAATATAATACCCTAACAAGAAGTATCCTGACATATGGGTCCGAAAACTGGACAATACACAAGAGAAATGCACGGTATAGAAGAGAAATGCAAAATACAAGAGAAGTGCATAAACAAGAGAAATGCATGGTAGAATAAGAGCAGTAGAAATGGAGTTTCTGAGGAGAAGCTGTAGACTTAAAAAAAGAGACAGAATTAAAAACGCAGAGATTAAGCGGAGAATGGGAGTGCAATCAGACATAATCGACTATATAGAGGAGAAGAGACTATCCTGGTACGGCCATGTCAGAAGAGCGGACAGAGGACGCTGGATAAACAAAATCACAGAATGGAGCCCGATCGGAAGAAGAAAGAGAGGAAGACACCGAAGGTCATTCAGAGACGAAATTGACGAGGCTATGGAGAAAAGAACCCTGCGAGATGGAGACTGGAATGACAGGGAAAATCGGAGAAAACGGTTGAAAGAAGGATGACAGTGAAAACTGTGGAAATCCTTAGTAGTAGTAGTAGTATTTTTAAGATACTATAATACTACTTACTTACTTATTCCGTGTCGTTACAATCTTTCGTGGGTTTTAGCCGACTCGACAACATGCTTCCACTGTTTTCTGACTTGAGCAACCTCCATCCAATTCTTCACGCGCATAGTGCTTAGGTCTCCTGCTATATTATCTCGCCACCGGAAACAAGGCGTCCACGTGGTCTCCTTCCAGTTGGGACTTCCTCCCACACCAGACTTACTGTTTGTTCGTCATAATCTCTTCTGAGGTGTCCTGCCTATTGGACTATTCTGGACTTTATTTCTTTTATGATGTTGGCGTCTGTGTAAAGTTCTTCAAGATCTTTGTTAGTTCTTATCCTATATTGTTCTGATGCTTCA
Organism: Diabrotica balteata; assembly: GCA_918026665.1. Lineage (NCBI taxonomy): Eukaryota > Metazoa > Arthropoda > Insecta > Coleoptera > Chrysomelidae > Diabrotica > Diabrotica balteata. Next base: position 61,879 of record CAKJVB030000026.1, read on the forward strand.
TCCAGCACAGAACCAAAGATCTTTCTTAGGATTTTTCTTTCCCAGACACATAGTATCACAACTGGTCGTTTGATTGTTTTATAGACCTATATCTCCATAAGTCTTGTTAGTTCTTTCGATTTTATAGGGTTTTTGAGGGCAAAAAGACATCTGTTAGCCGGCCGGCCGGCCTGAATCCTGTTGTTTATTTTTTGTGATCCGTTATGCTCTTCAGTTATTGTAGTTCCAAGACACTTGATTTCTTTAACGCGCTCAAAGTTAAAGTCGTCGATGGTGATGTTCTGATCGATTCTGTCTCTGCTTTGGTTATTGTAACTCATATATATCGTCTTGTTTTTGGTGATTTGAAGTCCCATCTTCTCTGCTTCCTTCTCGAACCTCACTAAAGTCTCCTTCATCATTAATCGTGTGTTTTCTATTAGATCGATATCGTCTGCAAATGCCAGTAGTAAGTTTGGTCCTTCTCAAAGAAATACTGTATTCGGTTTTTAGATTCTTGCACGTCTGATTATGTGCTCCAGAGCTAAGTTGAAGAGTTGTGGTGAAAGTGGATCTCCCTGTTTTAGTCCATTGTTTATTTCAAACGTTTCCGAGTATTGTTGTCCAACTTTCACCTTACATCGTAACCGTTCCACACACGTCCGTATTAACCTGACTAGTTTTTTTGGAAAGCTAAGTTCCTGCATCGCTGTCTACAGTCTAGCCATGCATACTCTTTTAAATGCTTGTTTAAAATCTATGAACATCTAATGAAGCTCGTGATCAAACTTCCAGCATTTTTCCATTATCTGTTTTATTTTGAATATCTGATTAATAGTACAGATACTATAATAAAATAATTCAATTCAATTTGACTTTTTCTTATTTAACTACCCAACATATTTTTGTACCTAATTAAACGTTGGCTATCATATTGGCAATCATATTCTTTTTACCGCAGCTCTTACGAATAAAGACGAAGACTGATCAAACCACTCACATAGTTTTAAAGTCATATTGTTTTTCTTATTTCCATATATGTTACCCTAAATATTAAGATCGAGAAGTCCATACTGTTCTGGGCGTCGTATGAAATGGGAAAATACTTGAATTTTCGTATTTTTAGGATTGTAACTTTGGGTTGCTTTTTTTAGACGTTGTAGTACCTCTTTATTTATCACTCTATCAACCCAGCTTATGCTATATTAATATATATGTTTATAATATATTATAATATATCCACATTTTGCTAATATTCACAGAAAACCTCCTTTTGTCATGACGAGGTCAACCCCCTTATCAATATTTTTGCCGAAGACGTAAAGATATTGTATTTTAACATCTTGAGAACCATCTGTTTTTCTTCAGGCCTATGGATCTATTACAACAGATCAACAAAATATTTAAAGTGTAATAAATATTAAAAATGTTTGCTGTTAAGGACAATAAATTTTATTATTTTTTGTTGATAGTTTATGTTTAGTTTATGTTTAGTTTTTTTTAGTATTTTACTAAATGTAATAATTTTGTAACGTTAATTAAAGTCAAACGGAACAATCGCCAATGCTATTCGTTTAGATTGTAGTTAAATATTCATTTGATTTAATTTTTTTTTGTTGAAGTTTTAATTCTATAAGATTCTTGATGACAATATTCGTAACTATGTTTTTTATTATTATGAATTTATTAGTAAAGTATTTTGAGTATAAATAAGCAATGTTTATTGTTAATTTTTTTTAATTTATGTTTGTTGGATAGTGTTTGTAGTATATGTAGTAGAAGTATTTTGTTAAATATAAATAGCTTTTGATTACAGCTTATGGTTAGATATATAAATTTTTATATTTTTTTTGTCGATAATTGGCTAATATGTTTTCAAACGTATGTTTTTTATATTTTTCGAATGTTTTTGAAACAAATGATTGTTTAGTTTATATTGAGATTTTACACATATGTCCAAAAGTTTCAATATTGGAATATTTCATCTTTTTATTGATTTTTATATAAAAACTTTTCTGAGTAGTTGAACATCAATTTGTTTTATTTCTCATCAATACTAAATAAATCTTAATACCAGATAAACGATATGCAAAAAAATTATTTATTTTCTTGGAGTGAAAAAGTGACAATGTACAACTTACATTTAAAAATAAATTAGTATAAAAAAAAATTAAAAAAAAATACAAATTAGTATTTCCTCCTTTGGCCTGTATGCAATCATGTATGAGATTTAGCATGCTGTCGATTTACTAATCGAACTGTGCTTGCGGAATTCTCTTCCATTCTTCACTAGCAGCATCTTTTAGTTCTCGAAGAGTAATAGGGGGATTGTTTCGTTTCTTGATGAGTGTTTTGAGAATTCACCATGCATGTTCAATAACGTTCATGTCTGTGGAATTCGATGGCCACCCTAATGTAGATATTCCTTCTTCTTCCAGAAAATTTTGTGCTGATGCTGTTCGATGAGGAGGTGCTTTTCCATGCGTAAACATAAATTCATCACCTACTGCCCCTCGGAATAGATGTACGATACAATTTAAAACTTCCTCGATGTACACAGCACCAGTGATATTTCTCTCCAGAACCAGCAGTGGCGTCCGCGTACCACTCAAAATACCACCCCAAACCATAATACTGCCACCTTTAAATGGGACACGTGCTTGGGCTGTTTCTAGTCGGACTTGTCGTCCTGGGCCCTTCAAACCAGTGTTCTTCGTGAATCGGATTAAAAGCCAATTTTTGACAATTTTCCAATACTTGAACAGACAACCTTTGACTAGTCTGTGTTAATTAAAGCCTAGAAATTTCTCTGAATATACCACTTATAGATTTTAGACCATTTCTACGAGCTATGTTATTTGCCGGTATACTGCTGCTGTTGTACATCAAACTCTATCACTTTTTGGACGATCCTTGACTTCATTTGTATCTTGTTTTTTTTTTATTTTCTATACAGCACTCTGAGTAACATCAACAATTTTCGCGATACAACTTTGACTAAAGTCCTGTTGTAAGAAAGCAATTACTCTAGATCTATCAAAATAAGGTGTAACGTTTCTAGTTATTTTTAAACGGCTTAATTCAAATTTAAACATACTGAAATAATGTGTAAATAAGTTAATCAGTTAAATGTAACCAAAATCATACAAAAACGATTCAAATTTTTTATCATTTTCATTTAAAAACACTCTAGAATAAATATTAACAACAGTTGTGGCTAGATGAGTAGCGGTAGCCAATATAAAAAACATTACTCTATTTTAAAATGTACATATTGTAAATTATTTGGGATGTTTATTAAAAAAACCTGATTAAAATTACATATTTTTACATAATATGTGCTTTTTCTCATAATCTGGTATTCAGTATTCGATCAATTATCATGTAGTTTTCGGCCAAATATCGACAAGCTGATAAAGTTGCCAAATAGAAATATGCTTTATTGTCACTGAAAATTATTGAACAATTTTATGGACAAAGCTAAAAAGTAAATCAGTCAAATAGTACAAAAATTAAAAAACAAAAACAAATATAGTAAAAAACAGAATAACACAATTTTAAATTAGTAAAATTATTGTATAACCTATATAATTTGTACAGAAAACAACAAATGAGACAAATTGTAGCCACTGCTTGAGACACCCAAATGTAATTATAAACAATACTAATTTTGTTTCTTTGTTATACATTAAGAAACTCGTCAACTGAATAATATGGTCTTTCTGAGAGATAGATTTTTGTCACCTTACGAAACTTAATGAAGGATGTTGCGGATTTAATTTCTCTTGGAAGGTGATTATAAAGTTTCTTTGCACGATATAGAATAGCATTCTTTACTAGCTGAGTGGACGGGATCGGCAAATAAACGTTACAATCCGAATTTCTAATGGAGTAGCTATGGTCAGGTCTATCGGGAAAAATGTTTAGATGCTTTCGAATCAAACAAACCGTTTCCAAAATAAATAAAAAGGGAAGCGTCAAAATTCCGTGATTTTTGAAGTAGGTCTTGCAATGAGTTGTTTGTTTGAGACCAAATAGATAACGGATTGCTCTTTTTTGCAACTTAAAAATAGTATCAAATTGGGCCGCTGTACTAGAACCCAAAAATGGAAGCCCATATCGAAGATGGGACTCGAACAATGAGAAATATGCCATTTTGGCAGAAGATAAATTTAGTTCCTTCGAAACAGATCTTATTGCAAAGCAAGCTGAGGCTAGTTTCTTCCTTTAGGAGTCAGTATGCAAGGACCATTTGAGATCACTGTCAATGAGAATACCTAGAAATTTCACGGAATTTACGATATTGATTTGGCTCTCATTCAAAAGCAAGGGTTGCATGACTCCTTTATAAGATAATGCTACAGTCTTATCCACGTTAAAGTTAAGTAAGTTGGAGTCTGGCCAAGCCTTGATTATAAGTAAATCAGTGGTTATAATTGAATGAAGCGTTGAAATATCAGAGCTGCTCCAAGTAATACTGGTATCATCAGCAAATAGAAAAATTTTCTATTTAATTTTCAAGTAAGTGATGTCATTAATGAAAAGTAAAAAAAGAATGGGACCTAATACTGAACCTTGCGGTACTCCACACTCAATATCTTTACAACTAGAGTCGGTGTCATTGATTCTAACCAATTGTTTCCTACCTACCAAGTAAGTTTTGAACCAGTTCAAAGACACACCCCGAATTTCGTAGAAAGTTAATTTTTTTTAATAGAATGTCGTGATTTACGCAGTCAAAGGCTTTGGAATAGTCGCAGAAAACGGTGGCGGAGGAGAGATTACTGTTTAGTGATAGATATACATTATGTAACACAGAAAATATGGCATCACTAGTGCATTTATTAGACAAAAAGCCGAACTGATTTTGCGATAAAATATTATATTTAAGGAGAAAGGGCATAAGTCGAACTTTGATAGTGCTGGTAACAAGGCAATAGGTCTATAGTTGCAGGCAACAGATTTTTCTCCACCTTTATGAAGAGGAATGACGATAACAGTCTTTAGGCAGTTAGGGAATGTACCTTTTTCAAGGGAATCATTTACTAGCGAGACCATGACCTCCAAAACATTATGCGGTAGATTTGAGAAAACTTTTATAGATAATCCATCTGTAGATACTACAGGACGATGTGCTTTTTATACTACGAATTGTTGAAATGAGTTCCGTCTTATCAACTGGTCTTAAAAAGAAGGTATCAGCAATGTTTTTTGAATTAGAGAGATAGGAAACTGGATCTTGTTGTGGCGAAATAGTTGAGGTTATATTTTTACTCACATTAACAAAGTAATAATTTAGATTTTCGGGTTTAGGAAAAGAAAAGATTTGATCCGCTGTACTGGTTTTATTTCGAAAATCGTTTATTATTGACCAAGTTTCTTTTGAAATATTTTTGGAGCTTGTTAGGCGATTATGAAAGTAGGATTTTTTGGCTACTTTGAGTAGTTTTATATAGCATTTTCTGTACTTGTTGATATAATCAGAGATGGGGATACTATCATTAAATTTTTTAATATATAGCAAAGAACGCATATTTTTCGCAGATATGCGAATGCCTTTGGTAATCCAAGGTTTGTTATGTTTTGGCCTGATGTTTAATAGAGGAAATAGAGGAAATGTAATAGAGAAAATAGGCCATCACTACTAACCAGTGCATGCAATAAAAGCTGTAATACACATTTGTGAAGCACATTTATTTATTTATTTTTTCATTTCTATTTGTTTTACTTCATATTTTAAATGTACATGCTTTCAAACAGAAAATACATTTTAAACCAACAAAACATAATATCCGCGACCTAATAAACAAACATCTGATGAAAACAGGTACAAGCCTTATGCATGCATGAATTTTAAATCCACCGGCAGCCGTCAATTGCCGGAATAAGCTACTTTACTATACATGTGGATATCACGTGGGGAACGTACAACCTGCGTCAGCCTTTATTCCTATTTTTTATATCTTCGCGGAGTGATCCGTCTTTTCCCCGAGGGTTCGGCGTTTCTCCTGGGAAAAGGTTTACCTTTATCCATAAACTGGCAAAAAATATTACAGAGAAAATTGATTTCAAGCTCTTAACAAACACTTTTCTAAGGTTATTGTGTTAAGGACGGCACCTTTGTATGTATCTGTGTCTAAGTAAGAAGCATATACTTGCCTGAAAGCTTTAACTTTATTATCTTTTATGAAAAAGATACGTGATAGAGACTATTTTAAAAAGCTCAATTTTTAAAATTATGTTATCTTATATTCTTATTATTAAGTGCTCTGGGAAAAGCATAAAGCTCTAACACTTTTGAATGTTTTACAGTACTTTTTTATTGTATTAATACATTAAGCGGCGGTAATCATAAAAAGACTACTTGTTTAAAATAATTTACAGCGTATACTCTTGCAATTGATATAATTTAAATTGGTAAAAGAAATAAGAGTAAGATTTACTCGCAATATATTTAATTGTACCACCAACGACCGGTTTTGCATACTATAATTTACTATGCATCTTGGGGTCTTAAGGTACATGGTAAACTAAATGCTGTGAAATTAAAAAAACTCGCATTAGGGAGGTGTCTAGTAAAAAAATACAGCAATATTGTATATTGCTGTATTGTTATGCCAATATTGTATATCTGTGATTATTTAATATGACTTAAATTGATTAAAGGAGACAAAGTAAAATTAACTGACAGAAAATAATGTAGTAAATTTAGATTAAATTAGTTAATGATCAATAAATACCACTTACGTGCCGTTACAAGAATTATTATTTAGTGATTTAGAAAACATAGTTCAACTATCCTGGTTAGCAGGTGACGGGTGATGATCGATTTTATTGTAACTGTTTAACAATTAGAGGAAAAGGTCTTATGAAGAGAGATACTAACAAATATGGAATAATCAATCAACCTCGAAGGATGTCATTAGCAATTGCTCCCAAAAAACTGTTGTTTTACGTATATAAAGTAACATTAACAATTAAATTATAAAGTTATATCAAGATATGCATAATTAGTACAAGGTATATGAAAATCATCTTCCTTTTTTTAAAAAACAATTTGTTTGTAAAGTGCAATAACTGCAATGAAAAGTTTATAGCTTTTATTTTTTATCTTTCAAACAAAAACTTGAAGCAATTAGGACAAACTGATAGTGATAGATAAGTAATTACCATCTACCAGTGACGTGACTTATCTTTATTAAAGGGTTTATGGCTTTCGTTCTGTTGAATATTCAATATTCAACAGCACCAATAAAAAGATCACCAATAAAAAGATGGCGTCCGATAAGGATGATCGCGAGAGTGAGAGCGAAAAAACCAAGTTTACTTGTTGCAAAACTAAAAAAATAAGCGAAATAATATGTGTGAAGTGTAGAAAAGCCTTCCATAAATCATGCACGGCACGGGATTAGGACGGAAAACTTCAAATTTTAGATGAAACGCGGTGATTTGTTGTGATTGTAATATAAACTTAAAAAGTGGAGATGGCATGAAAAATACAATCATTCATCTGCTAAATGAACTAATTTGTGAATTAAGAAGTAAAAATCAAATCCTAGAGGAAAATAATAAGCTGCTATGGGAAAAAATAGAAAGCATAGAGAAAAAGTTAACAAAAAATTTCATGGAGGTAAAAATGCTGCAACAACTAAGAATATCAATAACAATCCATTAATTTTAAAAGAACAAAATAATTTGAAAGAGACTACAAGGTTAATTGAAGCAGTCACAGAACAGCCACTTTGTTCTGTTGATTTGTCTGAGCTGCCACCTAAACCAAGAATATCAAGCAGTTCTATTTCACCCGTGACGCCTGTTAAAGATACCAACCGTCCACTGATTGAAGATGAAAATAATAAATGGGAAACCTAAAAAAAATAGGTTTTCCAAAACACCTCGTCCAACACTTATTGAACGACCAGATCCACTCCAGGGAACAAATGAGAATGCTGGAAGTATCCTGCGTGTATCCACAAAACATATGGCGATTTTCCTGTCAGGTTTTGATCCAAAAAGGAAAGCTCAGGAAATACTTAACTATCTAAAAGAAAGAAAACTGGATGAAAATGTTATCTGCGAAAAAATGAATACCAGGACAGATAAGTACAAAAGTACATTTAAAATTACTGTTATAGAACTAAAAATACCTCATTTAATGCAGCAAGAATTATGGCCGAATGGTGTAATTTTTAAACATTTTCAGAATGTACAGAGGCACCCCAGTGTCAAAAGACAGTCTACGGCACACACCAAAAGAAATTATCAATAATCCACCAGTATCCACCTGTAAGTCTATTACAGTAATCAGTAATAGACTTAAAGAGCTGTTGAGAAACTAACAATATAAGTTTTGAAATGTAAAGAAACAAAGATCTAAGAACAAAAAAAGATCGAAGCTATCACAAAATCTAAATGGGAATGACATGTGACAAGAGGGTAAATAGTATATAAATGATACGAATATCGCAAGTATGGATTGACGACATTAAAGAAAATACAGAAAAAAATTGACACTGGATAGCTTAAGACAGGTGAAAGAAAAATAGTTCCAGCAAAAGAAACAAAAAAAAATATCAAGATGATACAATTTTTCGATTATAGGTTTCAAAAAGATACTTGAAAATGAAGAAATTTATAACTAAACATAAAATAATACGGTATGAGGTGCATTTAGTGGAAATAAAGGAAAAGCAGGGTTATATTTCTTGCCAAAAAATATTACAACGAGGGCAAGCAACTATGTGACTTCTTTATGCACGATGGTGGCCACTGCTCACACGGGCAATATAGTGTCAAAGTTCTTGAATAATCATAATATCAACGTATTGAAATGGCCAGGTAACTTGCCCGACCTTAATCACATCGAGAACGCCTGGAATATGATGGAAAATAAGGTTCAAGAGTGTCAACCAAGCAACAAAAATCAGCTAAAAGAGGAGTTGAAGAGGTTGTGGGTGATTATAGAACAAAAATGTTTATTGAACCGTGCTCAATCCATGCCCAAGAGAATGGTCTCAATACGTGATATTCCCGTTACATAAAAAAAGTGACCAGCTCCAGTGTGACAACTATAGAGGTATAAACCTGTTAACAACTGCTTACAAAATACTAGCAAATATTCTCTTCGAAAAACTGTAAGTTTACACAGTGGGCATAGTTGGTAAATATCAAGCTGGATTCACTCCAGAAAAATCAACAATTAACAGATTCATTCAATAAGACATATGCTCGAGAAAACATTAGAATTCAATATTGAAACCCATATGACAGTGTCAAGAGAACAGTGCTCTACCAATCAATGCATGAGTTTGGTATACCAGAGAAACTTATTCGACTAACGAGAATGACAATGTCTAACTTAGAAGCCACTGTTAGAATACAGGGAGAGAATTCTAGATCCTTTGAGATAAAGGATGAACTCAGACAAGGGAATGCTCTGGCTTGCCTCCTATTTAATATTGCCTTAGAAAAGGCAGTACGAGATACACGAATTAGGGATGGCGGCACTATTTACAATAGATCAATACAAGTCTTGGCATATGCTGATGACATTGACATAATAGGGCGTAGCAAGCGAGATGTTGAGCAATATCTCCTAGAATTGGAAATAGCTGCGAAACAGGTCGGTCTAGTCATTAACGAAGGCCAAACTAAGTACATTTTGGTTACAAAGGATCTGATAGCAAACGAGGAACGAGAAACAGTCTTTGGAAGTCATACCTTTGGACGTGTTGACAACTTCACATACCTTGGGTCGCTATTGACTTCGCAATAAAACAAGCGAAGAAATCAAGAGACGAATAAATCTTACAAATAGGGCATACTATGGACTCCAAAAGTATTTCCACTCAAGAAACATTCAAAGAAGAACTAAAATTATTATATACAAAATATTGCTGAGGCCGGTCCTCACATATGGAGCAGAAACATGGACTCTAACGCAGAAATACAACAGACTTTTGGGAATATTTGAGCGTAAAATACTCCGCAAAATATTTGGAGCTATAAACGACCAAAGGCAGTGACGCAGAAGATATAATTTTGAATTGTAACAGCTCTTTGATGAGCCAGATGTCATAACGTTCATTAAAACACAGAGACTTAGATGGGCTGGACACATAATACGAATACCAGAAAATATGATTGCTAAAAAGCTAACCACAGGAACACCTGTAGGAAGATGAAGCAAAGGCCGACCGCGAATTAGGTAGTTAGATGGAGTTGAAACCGAGTTACAGATATTAAAAATCAGAAGATGGCAACATGTTGCCAGAAACCTAACAGAATGGCGACGAATCTTAGAGCAGGCCAAGATCCACAGAGGATTGTCGAGCCAAAGATGATGATGAGAAGTAGACGATTGAAACACATTTTGTCTGACATATGCTTTCGCTAATCGCGTCAATTAAGTAGCAAAAACACCGCAATTATGCACTTTAGAAGAAATTATAATAAACACAGTAACTGCAGGCTCCGTCAAGTATATACGGGGTTTTACCTAAGTAATGCTGTAGTTGCGAAGTTTTTCCATAGTTTCACGCATCTTTTCGTAGATGCTAGGTTTAGTATTTTTTTTAGAATATATATTTGGGATTTTGAGTACTGTATTTTTCTTAAATAATCATGTAATATAAACTCCCTAGATCTAATTTTCGCGCTCAACTAAATTTTCATAATTTTTGCATATGCGGTGTTTTTCCTAAGGACGGCAATATATTACTTCTTTCTAAATCTAAACTAGTTATATGTGAAAAATAATTCATATGACGTGAAGAAACCCTTTTTTATTTTAGGCCAATGCCGGTTTAAAATGTTTTTCTAAATTTTATAAAAGACCACCTAAAAAGAAGTCCTAGAAATAATAGGATAAATTATTTACATTATTGTAATCACAATTGTACTGATATTCGAAATACATAAATGTTAACTGCAAGTTGCGTTGATGAACTTAATTATATTAGTAAGCACACATATTTTTCTTACTTACTGTTATTTATGTTAATCTCGAGAACAAGCTTGCAACAATTTTAACGCTCAATCAAGTTGTAAACCATCTTAATAAGAACGAGAAAGAAGGATACTTAACTAAGTAATTAATCATGTTACATCAATCCCACTTCAGTTTCCCTCGACTCTGCTTACTTGATTCGGCTTTGAAATCCTGAATGCCAATCTCAATTTTGTGGAATTCATAGGCTCTCGGAGAAACACTCACATTCAGTGTCGACTCTCTTTGCAAATTCTCCTTCGAAGTTTTATTAAATAAGATTTTGTTTGGAAATGTTCGATAGCGACCCATAATTACTTAAATTGGATCATGCCGGATTATTTGGCAGGATAAATTATCATAAAATTTTAGGGGATAAAATCCGACAGATAGCTAGCGGAAAAATAAAATTGCCAAATTTAATATATTAAATTCATGTAATTATACTCGATCTGTAATTTATTAGTAAAATAAAAATAATATTATCAGCAATATCGTTTTAAAATAAAAAATAGGAAGAACTGGAAGTATAATTATTTTTTACTTTCCATATGAGATTGTAAACATAATGGGAAACAAATCAAAATATTTGAAAGGTTTTGGGCACAGGCCACTAATAACTAAACGTTTCACGCAGGTAGCTTAAGGTCAAACTAAACTAAATGTCATTTGTAGTACTGATACAAATCTTTTGATGTCGCTATACTCTGCAGTTAAGCTTTCAAACAAAAATAAAAAATTATAATTGTCAATTACCAATTGTCAGTAATTGTGGGAGTAGATTCCCACAGGCAAAGAATCACTCGGACCTCCCAGAATGCGATGGAGAGGTAACATCTAAGCAGATCTCCAAGAAAATAAACATTCCACTTGACTGTAGGTTAAAGAAAGACCAAACAAATTGGAAAAAAGTTGTACAGTCAGCTGAGTTACATCATTATACGTGATGATGAGTAATAATTGTTAACAAACTAATCGTTGGTTAATATCTCTGGGTTATTGGTAGCAGTAACCTCAAATCAGTTTCTTAATTACAAATCACCTACCTCAGTCATCATCATCATTATCAATTAGCCTATATTTGTCCACTGCTGAACGTAGGCCTCCCGTAAAATTTTCCATCTATTTCTATTTTGAACTTTTTGCATCCAGTTTGTGGTGATGCGCTTGATATCATCCGTCCATCTAATCGGTGGTCGTCCTCTACTTCGATATGCATCTTGCCTTGGTCGCCATTCCAGAGTCTTTCTGGTCAATCTATCATCCGTTAATCTGGCAACATATCCGGCCCAAGCCCATTTAGCCATGGCTATTTTTTCAACTGTATCTGTGACTCCTGTTCTTCTCATATTTCTAGGTTTGGTACTTTATCTCATCCTCCTACCACCAACCTCAGTGGTCTGTTTTAAATGTTCTTAGCGTTCAAATAGTATTTTGCAGATTACTAATATTTAGTTAAATATGATTTTTCACAATAAATGTTGTAATGTATGTACAATGTACCGATTCGTCAACAATTAAACATGCCTTTCCAAATCCTGATAAATATATTAAACGATTTAGGAAGTGATATAAAAAATCCTAATGGATAGGATGAATTCCCTTCAGTTTTTTGAACAAAACGTATATGCCACCACGAGCACTTGTTTGAAGATAAGTTTGCTTCTTCATTGAGTCACAGATTGTATTAAAATGCAATTCCCGAGAACAAATAAATGATTGATTTTAAATTTCTCTTCTAATGTACATCCCAGAAGTATTTCAATGTTGTATGCGGAAGCAAATGTATCAGAAAGTATGTAAGTAATCCTAATATGTAATTAGTAATGAAAAATATTTTACTTCAAGTGAATTGGTAGAAATTATTATATTAACTTTTTGTTTTAGTTAAAAGTCCTTCAACAAGTAGAAATGCACAATCTACACACATGTTTCAATCATTTGAGATACCCCATTGTTGTAAGTATTGGGAAGATAACAATTAATAATTTTCCAATTGGTTACTATTTTATGAATCTTTTTAGTTGCAGAATACAATTAGGTACAATGCACAAACAAAGATATTTTAATTGTACAAACTGATGAGAATAATGATTTAACAGGTTCATGTAAAAGGAGAAATATTCTCTAATATGATTAATTATAAAATTAACAGTTTGCTTAACCTTCAGATAGTGATATTAGAGTTTTTTTATAAATTTAGTTGCCTCTGTGTAATAGACCAACTGGGCTAAAAACTAGAAATAGTAGATTGCCTGTGTTCAGAATCTCCCACTGCTAAAATCTAACAAAGGTATATAAAGTTAATGAAACATTCTAGTACGTACAATAAATTGTCTATTACTGACATAAAAAAAACAGTCTACCAAGTCTCTCACGCAGTAATACCACTACACGAAGGTTAACATAATGAATAGATTTTGCCTTGTAAGGATTGAATAAAGAAATTAACATCACATTTACTTTTAGGTCTTTCCCTTAAGAATAATACTACTGAAAATATTGCAGCAGTGTAGGATATCAAGAAGTGCAATTATCCCTAAAAAGAAAAAGAATATGGAGCATTTAAACAAATACACCATAAATAGTCTTTGAAAGAAATAGTAAAAAGTATTTTAAACGCAAACTGTTTAACGCTAAAGAGTTTTATAAAGAAAATAAATTAGCTGATCTTCAGAAAATTGAATGTTTAGAGGAAATCACCTATTTCATACCAATTGTGTAGCAAAGGTGGTTCAAAAACCTCTCAAATTAAAAACATGTTGGTGGAAGTAATTTCTAATTTCTTACAAGTCTCAGTCTGCTATGCAATAAGATCTGTTTCGCAGGAAATCAATTTAGCATCTTCCAAAATAACATATTTTTTTTTGTTTAAGTCTCATCTTCAATATGGTCTTCTTTTTTAGGGTTTTAGAACAGCTGCTCCAATCTGATATTGTTTTTAAATTTTAAAAAAGAGCAATACACCATATTTTTGTCCTCAGTAGAATAACATATTGCAGAAGCTACTTTGAAAATAACGGGATTTTAACTCTTCCCTCTTTATATATTTTAGTAAGTTGTTGTTTAATTTTCTCACATGCAAAAAATCATGTCATTTTCTCGCTGTATTATTAACTATCCTTATATTACAATTTTACAATCATTATCCTAGTCCAACCATTAATAACCCTTTCTACTTACAGTTCAACCCCTCTCTTAAGGAATACAGACGGTTTCAAGATAGCAAAGAAAAAAGACACTCTCTTGATGGTCGCCCGTCGCTAACGACAGACCATTCTCACTCTCTTAGTTTGGCCATAACTAAAGCCAGATGTCCTCTCTCTTGATCTGGCCACCGCTAGAGCCAGTCGGACTCTCTCTTTCATTCTGTCTCTCTCTCTCTCTTCACTTATCAAGAAGAACAGCATCTATCTTGACTGTTTTCTATCGTAATTACCTCTTTCCCGCTTTAGTTACGCGAGAAATATCGAAAATACTGTATTAAATCGTGTGCAGACAAAGTGTGCTCTATATCGTGATATATGTGCGAAACACGTGTTCAGAAACCGGTGCATCGGACAGATTTCGCAGGTGAAGAATAACCACGAGTGAAGACCGAAAACAACCGTGAGAGTATGGGGCAGAAAAAAATATTGGTAAGACTTTATATAAACTTAATTTGCTATTGTCTGTATACCTTTTATTACTTATCCTAATGTTATTGAACCAGCCCTATATAATACAGTCCACATACACGGAAATTATATTAATAATTTCCCACATATGTACACCCTTTTTGTACATAAGTATTGATTAATTCGTAAAAACCTACATGGTTTTCCAGCAAGAATTAATCATGACTACTCCACCAGAAATTCAACCTTTGCTCTGTATTTACTGAACCCGTCCACTGATTTAGTAAAGAAATCTATATTATATTCAGCAAAAAAATTATACAACCATTCTCCTTTGCAACTTAAATCTGCAACTTCTTTTCTAGAGTTCCGTAAAAGGACAAAAACCTATCTATCTGAATGAATATATTATTCAATAAGAGAGTTTCTAAATGAACAGCTTTATGTACGAGTAACTAAAGTATTTTTATAAATATACATCGGAGTATCACATGCAGCCACATAAACAATGCAATTTACAATTTGTTTAGATTTTGTAATATATTGTGTATTTTATTATCTTTTATTTTGTGATATTAATGATTTATGTAATTTCAGTCAATTTTAAATTGACGCTATCTTCACGTTTGACGGATGACAGCTATCAGCCGCCATCTTGTGACGTCAGAGTGGGAGTGGAGGGGGTCTCCAAGGAGCCCAACCTCTGGTGTCATTTTATAGACATTTTATTTGTCACTATTTTATTTTATTATTACTCTTCTCCAAAATGAATTGTTAAAGTTATAGGTAACGAAAATAGAAAATAGATGTTTTTAGTAATTTTTAAATCTTTTAATTTTTTTTAATAATGATCCCGACCTATTTGAAAGGAAGGATAATTTAAGTTATTACACATCCAAATGTAGTCGTTTTTTAAAGATTCGCCCTGATCTATTAGGAGCTAATAATTTATATATTTATTAATAATCAATTTTAAAAACTTTAAACTGTAACTAGTTAAAATGTAACTATCTAAGGGCATTTATATCCTTAAAGAATTATAATTACTTTTTGTTTCATACATCTTAATATTATAGAACATTATAATTAAAAGATCAACTGAAATTTTGATTTACTTTTTAATTTTATACTATAATTTTGGTATTTTGTCCTACCGCCAATATCCTTCATTGTTATTGCTGTTAATAAAAAATAACAATAATACATTAGATATACATATACAACAATATAACATATACAGGGTGGTCCTTAAGTAATTGTACAAAAAGAAACCGTAGATTTTACACTTTAAAATATTAGGATTTAAGTCAAGTTGCTTTAATAAAATGTTAATATTAAGAAAGATACAGGGTGTTAAAGTGGAAATTTAAAATTTTATTTTTTGCTATAACTTGTATGTTTGTCAACATTTATGTATAAAAATTTACAACTAAGTAGTATTAAATATCATAAATTTTAATTTGATGTACACTTTGATATATCTGATAGAGGGCGCCACATATGCCACATACGTGGCATATATTTGCACTTAACTTTTTTGCTCCTTAAGTCATGGGTATTTTTATTAAAAAATATTAAAGATGCATTATTTTAACAAAAAAAAGGTATACTTTTTAATATCCTCAAAACTCAACAGTTTTCGAGATAATCGCATTTTAGAAATCAACTACATAATTCTGATTTATTTCAATTACTCCAGGCAGACAACGAAAGAAAATTAAAGTAAAACATCAATACTTCTGAATTTTGGTATAAAATACCTTTAATAAAGTTAATAGTAAACGAATTATTAAATAAAATAAATATATCAGCAGAATAAAATAACAGGATTTGATAAATAACAGAATAATTAGATTTTACATTAAACATTTTACGTTTTGTAATAAATTAAAGGCATAATCAAAACATTTTATTTACAAACCAAATTAAAAATTGTTAAACTAAATAACGTTGAACTTTTTGTTAAAGTAAGTGTTCAATATGTCCACCATTTTCTTTAATTCATTTGTCAATACATTCCATAAAATATCGTCTCATATTAAATAGCATCATGTGTTCTAAAGAAACTGCTGCAGTATTTATTATAAGTGTTATACGTATAATAATAAGTAATTTTTCGAAATTTTTATGAATTAAATAATTATATTAATATCTCACCACAAGAATATGGCTACCACGAACAATCCAATGTTCAGGAAAGTTGTTTTTAAACACAGTCTCACTCCACTTTCTTTGTAACGTAATGGTGTACCATCTTGTAGAAACCACATATTTCGCCTTAAGTTTGATAACAATTCTTTAAATAAATCAATAAAATAATTTTATAAAAAATGTAAATAAATCTCGACATTCAAATTGCAAAGTAATTCGCATATGCGTAAAAAATAATTACCAATCATTCCAAACCATTGGACATGCATTTTAAATATGAATTTTGAATGATATTTTATAGATATGCGAATTACCTTGCAATTTGGATGGTAAGATTTATTTAGATTTTTATAAAACGATTTTATTGATTTATTGGAAGAATTAACAGTTATCAAACATAAGGATAAAAATATGGTTTATGCAAGATGGTACACCAATATATTACAGAGAAGGGGGAGTGAGAGTATTTAAAAAAAAACTTTCATGAACGTTGGATTGTTCGTGATAGTCATATTCCTTGCTTATGTGGTAAGATATTAATATAATTACTTAATTCATAAAAATCCCAAAAGAATACCTATTGTTATACTTATAACAAGTACTGCAGCTGTTTCTGTAGAACCAATGATGCTATTTAATATGAGGCAAAATTTTATAGAATGTATTAACAAATGAATTAAAGAAAATGGTGGACATATCGAACACTTACTTTGACAAAAAGTTTAATGTTATTTAGTTTAGCAATTTCTTAATTTGGTTTGTAAATAAAATGTTTTAATTATGATTTTAATTTAATACAAAACGTAAAATGTTTGATGTAAAATCCAATTATTCTGTTATTTTATCGAATTCTATTATTAATTATCCTGCTGATGTATTTATTTTATTTAATATTTCGTTAACTATTAACTTTATTAAAGGAATTTTATAACAAAATTTAGAAGTATTGATGTTTTTATCTATTCTTCTTTCATTGCCTGGAGTAATTGTGTTAAATCAGAATTATGCATTTGATTTGTAAAATGCGATTATCTCGAAAACTGTTGAGTTTTAAAGTTATTAACAGGTATACCTTTTCTTTGTTAAAATAATGTATCTTTAATATTTTTTATCAAAAAAACGCTAACTTAAAGAACAAAAAAGTTAAGTGCAAATGTATGCCACGTATGTGGTATATGTGGCTCCCTCTATTGGCTATATCAAAGTTTGCATCAAATTATAATTTCTAATGTTAAATAGTACCCAGTTGTAAATTTTTATATATAAACGTTTACAAACATAAAAGTTATAGCGAAAAATAAAATTTTAAATTTCCACTTTAACACCCTGTATCTTTTTTAATATCAACATTTTATTAAAGCAAGTTGACTTTAATCGTAATATTTTAAAGCGTAGAATCTGCGGTTTCGTTTTATACAATTACTTAAGGACCACCCTGTATAAGATAAATCTACCTTTTAAAGATAGGTGTAAAAGCTTTTATGTTATAACAACAAGATGTAGAGTCAATATAAAAAGATTCAGAGATTAAATTTGCATCATAAATAGCAGGAAAAATCATTCGGGAAAATTGCCCTGCGGGGATAAAATAAATGAAGATAAAACTCTACAATCTTTTTTATAAATCACCGTAGTATATTAGATTCCAACATCATCGTACGATATTAGGTTATGCACAGCAGAATATAAGGCATTACCTTATCCCAGTCGGAGTGTCTTCTTGGAAATAGATCCTGTAAAATGTATCTCATTTTACGAGAGATATCCGACAAAATTGCAAAAGGCAGGCCAGCCACACTGCCGGATGATATGTGGCATCTACCCACTATATCTGACACCTGAAGAAAATTTACGTCTATATCTTGCGAGGATGTATATGACCTTTGGGTTTTATGTCGTATTGTAATAAAACTTTGGAAAGTTCTGTAATATCATAAAGACGACGAAATCTTGCTGTAACGTAACTTCTGAATGTGAGCCTAGACCAGTACACTAATATTTAAAGAGCATTAAAATACGACGTGGAAGGTCCCAGTTATGTGGAATATTTTATAAAGTTGTTGGGTACACACAACATAAAAAAAATTGGAGACAAATTTTAAAAGTAAAAAAAAACAAAACATAGGATTTTTCTTTAATATACAAATATTAAGAAAAATTACAAATATTTTTTAAATTAAACGTCTATCAACAATTAGGATTATTGACACATTTACAAGTAAACACAATTTGCAAACCATATCACCATTACATACGATTTTCGTAAATAATTAGAGGAATTGCGTTAAATTTTGTAATTCAATTGGGTCTTTGAAAAAGTTTAGTACGGTAAAGGCACCACTTATGGCCACTACCCCGCCTATTACCATCTCACTATGATAAGTAGGATAATGAGCATGTCGTGCTTCACTAATAAGCTCGAAACTGCTGAAATGTCAAATAATTTCATAGTAAGTGGAACAGCGATAGGAACCTATCTAACTGATCCGTTTATTTGTGTATTCAAATGTAGTAACCTCAAGAGCACATAGAGATCGTGACCACACCACCAAAGTAAAACAAGAACTAAAAATGCCAAAGTCTACATGCCGCACACATCTGAATACTCCAATGAGTTTACTCCAGAAGAAATTATTTCAGCAATATCAGAAAGTAAGTATCTGTCTAACAAAGGCACTCTCCTCCGATAATCTGGCTGATTTCTATATAGATCAGACACTATCTCTAACAACATATATTGGAGCAGGTTTTCAAAGAAAGAAAAAAGCATCCGTTGCTTTCATTGACATATCAGCTGCATACAAAACTGTCTGGACACAGGGTCTAACCTACAAACTAATGCGTGCCATCCCGTGTCAAAAGGTAACTTAACTTATTGATAGCATGCTCACTGACAGACCTTTTTCAGTCATAATTGACAACTTTAAATATGTCCAAATAAAATTCATCAATGAACTGCCACAGGGATCTATTTTAGCACCACAGCTGTGTAATTTATACATCGCGGACCTATCAGAGACAACTTCGCAGAAATTTGGCTACGCTGACGACTGGGCCATTGCAGCAAGACATAATAACATGGATATAACAGAAACAATACTAACGGATGACATTTTCATTATAGTAAATTACCTTCTTTTGATTTGAAGCTACATCCCAATGCAACAAAAATCGAAGTATACTGTTAATATCTGAATAATGCCCAAGCCAACAAAAAACTCTTCGTTAACTTTGAAAATAGATTGCTCACTCATAACTCAACACCAAAATATATTGGAGTGACTCTGGAAACAACATTAACTTTTAAAGAACATCTAAAAAGAACGGCACCAAACCTGACAACGCTAAAAAATATAGTTCAAAAGCTA
This sequence comes from Diabrotica balteata, assembly GCA_918026665.1. Taxonomy (NCBI): domain Eukaryota; kingdom Metazoa; phylum Arthropoda; class Insecta; order Coleoptera; family Chrysomelidae; genus Diabrotica; species Diabrotica balteata. Next base: position 81,981 of record CAKJVB030000026.1, read on the forward strand.
TGTGGCACCACATGGGGGTCCTCAGCCTCCGTACTCAGATCATCCACTCTTGGACTTGTATACTCGGCTGATGAATATGCTTCCTTAGTATGGCTCAATAGCAAACAGACGAACAATATAACTAGACAATCTTCTTCTTCTAGTTCCATGACCGTTATCGATCGTTGGATATCATTTGGCTACCATATTCGCTATCGTGACTTTATTGACAACAGCTCTAAATAACGATGTATATTGATTTTCCATACCATTGCCTTAGATTTTTCAGCCATGATGTTCTTCTTCTACCAGGACCACGATTACCTTGGATCTTTCCCTGAATGATCAGATGTAAAAGATCATATTTTCAGGGTGTCTCATAATATGACCGAAGTATTCCAGCTTGCGTTTCTTTATTATATTGACCAGTTGTGTTGTTTGGTTCAGCCGTCTAAGGACCTCCTCATTTCTAACTCTGTCGACCCAGCTTATTTTCAGTAGTCGTCTGTATACCCACATCTCAAAGGCTGTCAAGCGTTTAAGCATAGCCTCAGTTAAGGTCCATGCTTCTACTCCATACAGCAGGACAGGAAAGATGTAGCAAGATATCATACGAACTCTAAGGTCAATGCTAAGATCATGACTGCAAAGTACGTTTCTCATTTTTACAAAGGCAGCTCGGGCTTGTTCTATTCGGCTTTTAATTTCTGCGGTTGGATCCCAGCTCTCATTGATATTACTGCCGAGATACACGAGTTTCTCTACTCTGTCCAGTGTGGCATCTCCGACTTTTATACCGTCATCATGTATATAATTTTGTTTGCTAACTATCATATATTTAGTTTTCTTAACGTTGAGTTTTAATCCATACTGATCACAAGTCTGTTTTATTTTGTTCATTAGATTTTGAAGGTCTTCTCCGCAATTGGCAAGGACTAAGGTATCGTCGGCATATCTAATATTGTTAACGGTTACTCCATTCACAATAATACCTTCGGTTGTCTCCATTAAGGCTTCCTTAAATATTTCCTCCGAATATAAGTTAAAAAGTAAAGGCGACAATATACAGCCTTGTCTTACTCCTCTTTTTATATTTATTTCATCCGACAGTTCTTGTTCAACCTTTATTCTTGCCACTTGATGCCAGTATAGATTTGTGATTATTCGTAGATCTTTATCGTCCAATCCAGCTGTTTCCAATATTTCTAGCATTTTGTTATGTCGGACTTTGTCAAAAGCTTTTTCAAAATCGATTGCACAAATATACACATTTTGATTTATATCGCTGCATCTCTGTACTAGCACCTGTATACTAAACAAGGCTTCTCTTGTACCCAAGCCACTCCTAAACCCACTAGACAATGCAAATGATATATTAATTATATGATCCAATATCCTATTAATTATTATTCAATTATTTTTACAAAATTATTTGGCGCAAGAGAGTGACCTCGAGTTGGTTTAGAGCTAGACTTTATCGGAGTCACTACCAAATTGAGCTCACGTATCACTATGACGTGGAAGCCATTGAAACAAAAGAAAAAGAATCTATTTGATAGATTGACAAATGTCGCTAATATTTCATTATTTCTGTTGGGGTTATCTAAAATATGTATAGGGTTTCTTATTATATTTTGACCCCCACTTATTTTCCTTAATTTCGGGAATACAAAAAAAAGTTTCAATTAAAAGTTGTATTATTTTATCTGTACCGACCAACAATGTACAACAGATCAAATTTTGTATACAGGGAGTGCCCAATAAAATGCATATTCAATATTTCAAATGGGACACCCTGTATTTTTTATAGTTTTGAGTAGCCCTGCATTTTCTGATTACAAATATATAACACAGTGTAGCATTATTTTGTTCTATATAAAAACAAAAAGTTTCGAAAATAAAATTCAGATAGTTACCCAAATTTGTGTCTTGTACAATTTTTCTACACCACCAAATATTCAGTCGAATAATACTCAGCTACAGAGTATAGGAAAAGCTAAAAACGAGAAAAGCAGCGCCCCGAGAGCACTAAGCGCTAAGCTCTCGGAGAGCCCGTGACTAACTTGGTTGACCTGAAAATCGCCAATAGTTATATACGCTTATGTAGCGATAAATAGGGATTTCCAGGTCAGGGACCAATGGGAAAATTCGAGGCGGGGCGATGCGTATCGAAGTGCGTACTAGTATTGCGACTATCGCATTTGATGACATCCCCCCTCCTGTGTAGACTCTAGCAGTGAACTACTTACAGGGAAGGTCGGTGGTGATGACGGTATCTCAAGCTCCTGCAGGTCATCCTCGGTCGGTGTGCCAACTCCACAACGGAGTCGTCTTCTTCTCGGTCTTCCGGATCCCATCTACCATATCCAACGGGGTTTCGTAGGGTAGCAGTGTGCCGAAGCCTACGTGGTCGTCCAACTACTTTCGGTAGGGGGGCGATGACTGGGTCTACTCCGGGACTTTCATCGGCATCTGGGGCTTCTAACTTCGCAGAAGACTGGCTCGTCAAGGGTGTCTGCACGTCAAAGGCATCCGGTCTGCAGAAGGCCTCGATGTCGGAGTATTAGCTAGCCTTCTAACACTCCGTGGTTCTCCCCATTCTTCTCTTGACTTCAACCCATGTTAAAATGGATGTAGTCAATGGTGTGTAACCTTCTGTGAACTTGAGCTGGGTCGTGGGTGCAGGTTTTAACCACGTTGTCGGGCGCTATGTCACCTTGGGGAACAAATAATAGTCTGAACACCTTCTGTAACCTCCGTGTGCTTTGTAAAGGGCTTCGGAAACATCGTGAGCTCCTCTACTTTTGTCCATTTTAAAATAATACATCAGGTCGTCTTCTTCAGTGACTTGCCTTGAAAAAGGCAAGATATTTTTTACATGACAATTTTAAGGTTGTTAAAATAAAACATCAAATATTCAGCCGAATAATACTCAGCCACAGAGTATAGGAAATGCTAAAAACGAGAAAAGCAGTGCCCTGATAGCAATAGGCTCTCGGAGAGCCCGTGAGGGACTGACTTGGTTGACCTGAAAATTCGAGGCGGAGCGTTGACTTTGAAATCAAAGTACCGGCACAAATGTCATATACGCAGAAGATTTATCCATTTAAAAATGGTTTTATAAGTTTATGAATATATTTCGTTATCAAGTGACGATGTATTTTGAGAAAATAATCTTCCTAGTTTAAATTACTCTAAAATAAAAACATTTGTAAAAACTAATCTGTACTTTAAAGATGATGTTATAGCTATCAGTTTAGGGTATTAAACTTTTTTCAGTTTTCAAAACTTCCGGTCCCTAAATGTTTTCTGTCTGGCCTATTACTTTTGTTCGAAGTATCAAAATGGATTCCGTGATAAATTTGGGACAGTTTGAGAGGCATACCAATGAAGATATTAATAAGAAGTGTTCGAACACTCCAAACTTCGATACTGACGAGAAATCGATACAATAAGATGCTACCGTTCTGGTTCTCTTCATTCTGTGGCCTTTTCAACATCTTGACAATGAAGTATATTAATGGATTTACGTAAATTGGAAATAAGATATCTCGAAAACAATCGAGAACAATGTATCAGATTTTAGGTGATCTGGTTTGAAATTAATCTGGAATATATTGAGAGACATTTAGGACTTTATGTCTAGTGTGTATAATAATCACAATAACAATATTTTTGTGGACAGTGGGATAATATGTTTTAGTAATAAGAAAATTAAAAGATCCTCATTGGCACGAATACCTCAGATCTACAGTAGTATGAAATCGATAAAAATTGAAGCTTATGTTTAAAAATAAGAAAATAAAAAACGCCGTTATGTGCCCCGTTTAGAAAGAAGAGGAGATTTTAGATTGAAATTCATTTTGCATGTGAAGAAAAAGAAGTATTATAAAATTAAATACTTTTTAATGCATTACATAAAACATTTTTAATACAATAGTAAACTATCCATTCCACATTTCATATTTAATAAAGTTTACAGTCATCATCTTTATTTAGGAATCTGAAAAGGCTTGAAACATCTTTAACTTTCTTCTCGTTCACTTCTGGTCTGAGAAGTTTAGTTGTAGTGACAGTCTTAAACTGTTGTACTCTTTGTTTCCAAAATCTGTACAGTTCAAAGTTTTCTGTATAACTTTGGGAACATGAAATGCCACCGCTACGATCGTACTTTATAATAACGTAGTTTATAATGTTAAAGGAAACTTTGTCCTAGACACAGGTTTAAGCAAGAAAAAAGGTTTAAGGAAAGAGTTCCAGCCTTGAAGAAGGTAACTGTTCATTTTTACTTCAAATGGAGAAGGATTTTTCCTGCATGTTACTATAGCAGTAACGTATGACTTAGAACTTTCTATCACTTCAGTTTCTTAGTGGCTTTCTTGATCACACTAAAATTTGTTTCACATTGGAAAAAGCTGTGGCCTCTAACCGGAAACAGTTGTATGGCCGTTACTTGGAATACTTGGCAAACCACGACGAAAACAATTCTTGTAACAATTAAATTTCTGTTCTGTCATATCGCGGCATCAGATAACAACATAATAGTTTTAATGGTAGAAAATTTACTTATCTGTATTTTAATACAATCAAATAAAAAAGATACCACAAAGTTAGGATTTTTAGTTCTTTTCTTGTATTTGCTTTCTTTTATGGATTTAAAAAACATACTGGGTCTTTATTATTATCATATTTTACTTGATCTTGAGAGTTTATTTTTTTCTTTGAAAAAGGCCCAAAACTACACCTAAAATGATCTTATATTTAATAACGTGATGCTCTTGTTTCTACAGTAATGACTTTCATCATGTGGTATACTGGCCAAGTGCTCCCCATTAACACAACAACGTTATCTGAAATGTTTCTGGACCTATTAGAACAATAAGATCTTTTTTGAATAATACGCATGCGTTTTATTGAAAGTTAAAACAAGTACAAAATAAGCTTGCGACACACTGAAATAGCGTTTTCTCTTAAAGACATACAATAGGCCCAGTTCTCTTATTTTTTTTGCGTTAAGAGATTTTTTCTAGTTACTGGATCTTTAGCCAGGTCTATATAGCTGGATAACTTGCTATCTTGGAGATTTTGTTTTGGCAGTTGTAGAAGTAATTAAAGAGTTCTACTTAAAAATCAAGAGGCATATTTTTGTGGCATTTGTTCTAGCAACAGTTAGTAACTAAATTTACCGACTTAAAACTAACCTTCTTTCCTGACAGAGAAACATATTGTTACGAACATGCATTCAGCGTGGCCCGTCTAACGGTTGCATCTCGAAAGCGACTAGAAATTTCCAGTCATATCCAGCCAGTCAGTCAACATCAACAATTATTTGCAACATATCAATATCAAATAGATTGTTCCAGATATATAAAATATCGGTTTTCTGTCTAAACACATTGTTTTGAACCAGAATCTGTAGAACAATATTTTCACTTCGAGTGCTGACATCTTAGAAATTTGTTTAGCCATTTTTTATAGTTTTTGCACAAAAAATATGAACAAATGGCCAAATCTGCCTTATCATCTAATTCGGTATTTTCCTGTTCCGTATCGCTTTCCTCCAAGTTTTCTTCTACATAATCTTCTTCTCCCAATTTCTCTTCATCATGATACTCATCACCCGTCGAAACTTTTTCAAAGAGTGCTAACTTTTTTTTTCTTTTTCATAGTATAATATCTGAAAAATAAAATAATATGATAAAACAATTACTTACAAGTCACGCAATTCTATTACTTCTCTATGTTTAAAAAGATTGTCGTCGTAGGTTCAATTACTACCAAGCGGTAGGTGGGTGGCGATTTAAACATTTGATTTAAGCGAAAAATCAATTTTATTTGTAACATAAGCAGTTTTTCTTTGTTTTGACAGCAATAAAATGTATTTTGTTTAAAACAAATTACATACACTCTTCTGATTCTCTACATTTATCACCAAGATTTTCTGGCCAATTTATATGTATAAATAATTATGTCAACGTTTATATAACTGAATTGATAAATTAATAAGAGCATTCAAATTAGCTAGCACGCGATCTCCATTATCATTTAAAAAATAATCGATTACGTTAATAAACCCAGATCTGTTACGTCACTAGTATTATATATAAATGCCAAAAAATCATAAATTAAATCTTAAAAACGCCATGTTGCTGAATTTATCCATAGTCTTATATTCTCGCAAAAATTAATTTGTTTCATAATTTTGCCTCCCACTGTATGTACTATGTTTATAAATTTAGACTTCGGCAAATATGCATATTGCATATTTTGCATATTTTATGCAAATATTTTATATTTTGGCATATTTGTATAAAAGTTTGCATACAGTACATAAAAGTTCAGATTTTTATACTGTAGTTGAAAATTTTTAAACATACCAATTTATTTCAATTCTTGTATAAAATTTTGTAGTCATTTTAATCAAGAAATGATCTAAGTACGTAATCTCTACAGGTACAAAACATTTACAATTTCAAAGAAGATCAATTTAAGTAGCCCTCAACATTCTTAGAAAGTCTCGGTCACTGAGGCATTCAGTTATTGGATAATCGCTAAGGGTTCGCTCATTTGCATTTTATGATCTAATCCCCAAATCTATCTACAATTTATTGTATCTTAACAGCAGGTAAACGGCTAATAGTTTTGTTCCTAATTTAGGGATTTTCCAAAATCTCCCAGTTTATTGAATTAGGTACCTAAACATTTCTAATTTGATGCTCAGATTTGTAAATCATTTTTGTTTTGATATTCAAAGCGTAAACACTCGTTGTGCGTAACAAAAAGGAAGATTGTGATTTTATAATGCCTAAAACAACCAGTGCTTCAACTTGGATTAAACCTTATAAAGAGCTGTCTATGGATATGGGAAAAATCTACTGTTCAGTCTGTGGCAAAATTGTAAGTATCTAATATTTTCTATTAAATATCTAATATTTCATACATACAGGGTGTTTCCAAATGACACTTACAACGTTTGACTGTAGATACTTCTCGAAAAATTGAACAAAACGATATAGTTAATGAGGGGTCAAACTTATTTACTTTTCGAGATACAGGGTGTTAAAATTAAAAAAATTAAATTCTTTTAGTTAATAACAACAATAACTTTCAAACCAATAAACGTATTTACTTGAAATTTAGTACTCGTAGGTTGTTTTTAAATGAAAAATAGCTTCCTTTAGTGAGAAAAAATTGTCCATGGTACAATACAATGGTGTGTATTTAGAAAAATTTTTCACCTTTACTTTTTTTTATGAAGTCAGCTATTCTAAAACACAATTATTTTTATTGTAATTGAATTAACAAAAAAAAAACTTTTGTTGAATTTTAAAATAAGTTATATGATGTACTAATGGTTAGTAACAAAAACTAATTTGTGGATTAATACTGCATTTAAAACAATTAGCGAGTGTTTTTTTTTCCAAACCAGTTATTTGATTAACCAAAAACATCTTGTATATTTTTATATTTTAAAGGTTGGGTTAAAATAAAGGTTTTTATTTTTATTTATAGATAGCATGTGAGAAGAAATTTCAGATAGACCAACATGTGAGAACTGCTTCACACATTGCAAAAAAAGGAAAAATAGGAGGAAAACATCAAACTTCAATGGCTAAATGTTTCCAATCTACTTCAAAAAAATTAGATGAGCAAGAAACTTTTAATGAAGACTTGTGTCGCGCATTAGTGTCTGCAAACATACCGCGTTCAAAATTAGCAAATGTAAATTTTAGTTCGTTTCTAAAAAAATATTGCAAACTTAATGTTCCAAGTGATAGGTCTCTAAGAAGAAATAATGTAAACGGGCTATACTCGTCGGTGTTAATTAATATTAAGGAAGAAATTGCAGATAATTATTTTTACATATCTGTAGACGAAACCACTGATTCCTCAGGAAAGTATATTGCTCATTTATTGATTGGTGTTCTTAAAGAAGATACCTTACCAAAATCTCATCTTATTTCATGCCAGCAACTTGAGAAAACAAATGCTTTAACAATTTCGCGTTTTATACAAGAAACATTATCAACTTTTTTTCTTCCGACAACTATTCCTTCTAATAAATTACTGCTTATTTTATCGGATGCTGCTCCTTATATGGTGAAAGCAGGACAAAATTTAAAAATATTTTTCCCAGATTTAATACATGTTACTTGTGTAGCGCATGGATTAAACAGAGTTGCAGAGGAAATACGAAAAAAGATTCCTCTTGTAAATACCATGATATCCAGTGTCAAAAAAGTATTTCTTAAATCTCCTATAAGAATTCAACTTTATAAAGAAATGCTACCTAACATTCCTCTTCCACCACAACCTATTTTAACGCGATGGGGAACATGGTTAGAAGCAGCTAATTTTTATGCAGATCATTTTGTTAAAATAAAGAACATAATTGATACGTTAACAGATGAAAGTTCCCAATCTCTTTTGGTTTCTAAACAAACTTTTCAGAGTAACTTGCTTCAACAAGAACTTTCATTTATAAAATCAAATTTTAGTTTTGTTCAAAAAACAATTACTCAGTTAGAATTATCAAAACTGTCATTGTTCGAAAGTACAGCATTAATAAAAAAATTTGCGTCATGTTGTCGGAACGTTAGAGGTAATATTGGAAAAGATATTTTAAAAAAATTTGAAGCTACTATGGAAAAAAATAAAGGTTACCATATTCTTTCTGAAGTAGTCAGTGTTCTAGCTGGAAATATTTCGGAAACAATTAATTTAGAACCAAAGGTTTTGGTTAGTTTGAAAAATGCTCCCATTACATCAGTTGATGTTGAACGAAGTTTTTCCATATATAAATATATGTACTCAGACAGAAGCCACAAGCTTTTGTTAGAAAATTTTGAACACCACTTGGTCATTTATTGTTACCATAATTCTAAATAAATTTATTCATACTTAAAAATGATGTAGTTACTTAAAATAAATGTAAATCTTAATGAATAGTAGAAAATATTTAGTTATGTACACTTTTTTTTTAAATAAAATTGTTACTATTTTACGATTTTTTTATTTATTTGTATGCATATTTTGTAAAATATTTGCATATTTTCGGGTAAACACGTGCATATTTATGCGCATATTTTCTACATTTTTATTTGCATATTTGCCGAAGTCTATTTATAATAAACTTCATTTACAGTAGTCTTCAAATAAACACCCTTATATATTTCAGTATGTTTCATCTGCGTTTGATGTATTACTGGCTCGATTTCGAGCAAATTAAAAATTTTGGTTAGCGTTGAATATTGTTGCAGTTATAATTAATAACGTGTCAGTCAGTCTGCCCAGTAAAACAAATTAAATAATTACTACCTATGCCTGAACTGATAATTGAATATTTCCCAATTAGTTGCTTTGTATCAAAAGCGACTAATTAACCAAATTATTTGTGGGAGAATCACTAATTAATATCATTCCACGAATTGGGCATCTAAAAAGGTGAATATGCATTTCCTATATTCGTTGTAGCTACTTATATCCATTGTGTGTGTTCTCTGAAATAAAAAATATTTTCCATCATTTAGGTTATTACGTAAATGATTACTAAATATGTGAATATCATCAATGCTTACATCTGGACCTGTGTATTAAAAGGGCCAAACTACATTTTTGCTTTTATTGAGTTAGTATCACCACAAAAACTCTGCCTGTATTAGTATGGGGTGAATTGAGTAGCTCTATTACCGATGCAGCCAGTCCCAAGCCTGGATAAAAGAGGAAGGACAGAGGAGTAACACCTCTAAAAAAAAACAAAGTTCAACTGGCCCGGTTGATAGCACCCTGTAAGGGCTCCTTGTCTATGATTACAGACGAATTACCGATGCTCTAAGTAGCTCTATTACCGATGCAGCCAGTCCCAAGCCCAGATAAAAGAGGAAGTACAGAGGAGTAACACCTTTAAAAAAAAACAAAGTTCAACTGGCCCGGTTGATAGCACCCTGTAAGGGCTCTTTGTCTATGATTACAGACGAAGGTTAGATGATGCTCTTAAGCTGCAGTGAAAGCAAATTGTCTAGGGAAAAAAACTCCAAAATTAAACCCTGGCCCTTTAAGTCAGGGGTTAAGGCATCGGGCTAACTCCACATTACTAATAAAATAACAGTAAACGACATTACTAAAACAAAACGAAAGGGCCAAGTATCAGAAAACATTAGAGAATATGATCACTTTTTCAGCGGAGTGCCAAAGGAGAAAAGAGCTCAACAAGGTGTTGCCATATTACTTACACGAAGTTTAATATATATACGAAGTACGATATAGTACGAAGATTAGGAAATACGTAACTACTTGGAAGGCCATAAACGAGAGACTGATAAAAATGAACATTACGATTAGAGGACACAAATGCAAAAGATAAATATGATTGTACAAGATGTAAGAGTATTGGGACGAGCTACCTGTGGAAGCGATCATCACTTATTAAAAGCTAAGATTATATTTAGAGTAAATAAACCTAAAGAAGAAAACGAAGGAAATGAAAGGAAGAAACTAATACAGAAGATATATAACCTAATCAGCTTAGAACAAGAAAGAGTGAGAGAATTACACAGAAATAGATTAAGTCAAAAGTTGGAAAATAAACAATTTATTAATAATGAAAAACATTACACTCATATAAAAAGGTGTCTCCAGGAGGTATCAACAGAAGCCCTTGGATACCAAATCCAGAATCAAAGAAAACTTCCATATTGGTTTAACGAAGAAATAGAACAAAAATAATAAAGAAGAGAAGAGACTTATATCAAAAATTCTTAAATACAAAGAATATAACGGATAAAATATTCTACAAGGAGTCTCAAGTTAAAGTACAAAAAAAAACGATATGTCGGAAGAAAAATGAAGCATGGTGTAATATCTGGGACAGATTTACGAGAAGTGGAGAGGGATTAAGGACTTCTATGTATAGGGTCCTGTAAAGACTGTCACCAAATGTAAAATACAATAGATCCTCAAGGGATGCTAACCTGCGAGCGGCTGCAAGGAATACTGGTCACACTGGTCTGGAGGGCTGGCTCGTCTTCGTGGATTTACGAGAAGATAAGGGATTTCGGGATAGGGGTAAGAACTCCTCGGTCTCAGGTCCTGTAAAGAGTAGAGGTTATGGGCTTACTTTTGAAGCCGGAGATATGTATACGCAGAATTCTCGTGTCCTCCTAGTCTCTAGTGAGTCGGACGAAGGAACATTAAAAAAAAACCATATTAGAGTCAACAATATATTGAATCTACCCTGAAGTTCCTAATACAATCGTTAACACGTTATTCTGCGCGTCGGGAGACGATGTAGCAAGATAGTGAAAAGTTGACAGAGGTACAAATATAATTACACAGGTTAGTATAAGAAATCTGTTACCTTATGTGTATATTAGGGCTTCAACCACGACACGTTCAGTCTTCTGGAACTCGGTCAGTTGAGGGTTGCGAACTTTCGAGCTGCCACAATAACCGGACTACACGCGAATTCAGACAGAAGATACCCGGCCCCCGGAAAATCACCGACTGTCTCGCGTACTGGACGCTATCGCGTCCGGCGATCACTGCCCTGGGCGGGCCGTTACGGCGCCCCCGTTATCACTACTAATGACTGACTGCCTACTGACTACTAACTGTCTGGCGTCCGTCGTTTTTTTCTTGTTTTATTGTGGTCGTACTTTCAACGCCGGTTCTAGTACCAAGGTCGTAGGTTCGCTGAGTTGCAGTTTTGGCGTTATGTGCCTATTTGGGTCACGGCTGTTGTTGTTAATAGTTTCGTGCTTTTTATACGTTTAAACAATTATCAAACAATGCCATAACTAGGTCAATTGTTATACTTTGTATAATTTAAATGTATAAGTTAACTGTATTAATTATCCCTTATTTAATTTGGAATATATAATAATTATCTCGAATAATTATTATCTTTTCTATGCTACTTAACCATTTAATTCAACTTCTCACTCACTTGCTACGCTTACATTACATTACTCCCTACGCAAAAAAAAGAAAAGGGCGAGGGGCCTTTTCCTTTTCAACAATAAATTTATCTAGTTACATATTATATTACTTATAATCTACTATATATATTTTTTATATAAGTCCCAATTTATATTTTATCATTTACTGTTTCTTATAGACTATTGTACCGTGGTCAGCGAATGTATCGTGCTGCCCCCGTATTAAACCTATGTGTATGACAAGTTGAGTTAATCTTGTATTAATCTTATTGAAACTTAACAAGTGAAAGAACTTTCCTAACTTATTACAATTGTTTGTGATTACATGTGTCCATTACGACAAGCGTATTCTAACTGTTCTATACGATTGTACTCGCGTTTTGCGTTCACTTTATCGCGTATCCCTGTGGGAATTATCCGCACTTCACTCGCGACGTCTTGGCTGTTTTAATGTCCGTTTGCCAATTCCACGTGTCGAGTTAACTATATTGATGCGTTACTGCTGCTGTCTGCCTCCATTGGTCTGTCCTTGCTGGGTGGTCGTCTCAGGTTGATACTGCTTTGCTTTGTCGCATTATACTTCTGCTAAATTGGTATCTGGTATGTGTTTGCTGCATATGTACCCTGGCTGTTCTGCATGAGTTGACTGACGGCGTTAGGTAAGGATGGGGCCATTAGTAATCTGTTTTTTTTTTTTTTAATTTCTCTCTTTGTTTGGCATCGTCGCAGTACTGTGTCTAAGTATAGCTTTTCTATTTCTCTTTGGTAGGATTGTTTGGTGTAAAGGAATTTGCTAGTGATGTAGGTCATTAGGTCTACGTTTTGAGGTAGGAATGGCATACTAGGATTTATTTTGTGTTTACTAGGAAATTTATTAGGGTTCGGCGGTGTTTAGTTTGTCATACTTCTGTGTTACATATTATAGCCCTTTTGTGTAGCGTTAGAGCAAATATGTTTTTATCTTGTTCTACTATTACCAATTCTCTAGTGATTGTTTATTAGTGATCTTTTCAACGTGCCCTCTGTAAAGTTGTGACAATTGACTTTCACAACTGTTGTGTTTGTATTGTTCCCAGGTTATTTAGCCTATTGTAGAGTCGTATCGATCGGTAGCGATGTATATTTCAGCATTCTTCTGCTCCATCTTCTTGATGTAGCTGTCTAGTCCTCCATTGACTATGGACGTGTGGCTGTACATCAAACAGTGAAACATGAGTCTCTCCATCGTGATGAGTCTCTCCAGTGTCACAAATCGCACTGTTATTACTTCCCGAACGGTCGCACTCCCGTAAGCAGACTTTAGTTCGCATTAGTACTTTTTACGCGTAATTCAAATGCACCTTAACCTATAAATACATGTATAGCTGCTTATTGCAGACAATTTTAGTGATAGCCCTACATAAATCTGACTTATAAACTAACATACATTGTTTTGCATATTATTGTGCCTAATGACTATAAATTGATAAATAAATTGATATCTAAACCAATATTAATATGTTAATAATTGGGACTTGTACTTTTTAAATATTTACAATATAATATATCATCTTTCTGTTATATATACACCCTGTATATTAGAGTCATATATTTTTAATTCTCAACTTGTCATCACTTATTGTATATAGTTACGTATGTGTAACGAATTTTCCTTATTTGAAAAATATTTTAATTACTATATTTACTCTTAATAAAGTGTCAGAAATTATTGTAATATTTCTCACTCTTTCCCAAATCTTTTTAACATAATTCAAAGGTGAAATTTATTTTGATTTCTCGTCAAACACAATGACCTGTTTTCAGTGTTATGATATTTATGTTTCAAGGCTATTAAATTACATTTTGCTGAGTGGCTAATTTTTTATATACTCACATTGTTGATGAAATTTGATACTGACTGATATAATGAACTCTTGGTGTCTGTTATAAACTACAATATTTATTTTTTTTAAATAATTGTTACGTTTTTTAAACTTGACCTTTATTAGTTGTTTATTTACCAGTGGTCTGACTCAATCTTTATACTACTTTCTTAGTTGATAGGAATTAAAGTCTGTCAATCAGTTTGACATAGCAATAAAGGATTGGCGTATGGTATCTTACCGATCCAGCTCTTACTAATCAACAGCAGCTTAGACCCCTATAACTTTAAGTTAATTTACTTATTTCTCTTTCTTAAACTTGCTTTTAGTTATGATCTACTATTATGTTTCCAAAAAAATTATTTTCATTGAACTGTGCTAATATTTAACTATGAATGCTTATATTACCTGTGTTTTGTCTTTCGTTCCTTGTTGTTACTGGCGGATTTTCTTACCTCTCAACATTGTGTACTCCTATGGGGCGCGTGACGATCATATTCTAACCCGTCCTCACATTGGTACTGAATTGCAAAACCTACTCTTTCTGCAGTTATTTGCTTTCCATATTTCTTATTATGGGAGCTAGCCTCCTCCGTGCTAGTGCGGTATGTCGGTAAAGGATTGTGTCACATGCACAATAATTTCTTACGGGGGGTGAACAGGGCTTAGAGATAGTAAACAATATGTTAGGAGATGATGTGGGGTGTTTGCAGACATTATCGAATGCACATCGGAACATTAATACGTTCCAACAAGGCAAATACGATTCTATCCTCTCGATGATGTACGGAAATTGCTGGTAGGATATGGGGAATTTTGTTGTCGCGTCTGAGAGTCTAAACCCGACGTCTACTTCGTCGTACCACGTGTTTTCGGCGTTTCTCTGCCTTTTTTAGACGCCATTCTAGCGCTCTGACTCGGCGTTTTTCCCTCCTTCTTTCTGTGTTTATTGGGAGTTCGGGGGGTGGTCTCCATGCAAGCGTCCTTGCGCTGGGTACCTTGCCCAATTTTTCTTTTTGGATTCGCAGGTCTATTTCCTGGAAATTCCTCTCTGCACATTTGCACAATACGCTAAAAGCTGGCATTGTACAACTTGAACAGCTTCCGTTAACTACTTCTGTTACCATAGGAAACCAGTATGTGGTATTTACCAATCTGTTGGTAACACCACCAATAATGTGTTTGCCTCGGCAAACATTAAATTCTTGTTTTATTTCGGTGATTGTATCGGGGTCGGTGATTACATCTCCGCTGAAAATGTCGTTCGCTAGTGCGTTTGACATAAGGGCTATTTCACAATAGCAGAAAACAGCTAGTGCTGTTTCTCTGAGTTGTGGGTCGATTACGAGGTCGTTAACTTTTGCAGTTGCTGACTCTGTGTCTAAGACGTCGCCATGAAACTTGAAGTTTTGGTCGCCTTCCATTTCAGTGTTTTTTTTTTTTTTTTTTTACACTTCCGTTCCTAGAATGATTATATTTGCTATATGGGTGGTAGTGGAGACAAAGTTTATTATAATGAACACGTCAGATGAGCAAGATGATAAGCTGAGTATGTTACGTTAGTAATAATATATACACATTTATACACATATATATATATTTTTTTTTTTTTTTTTTAACTTATACTTGTAATGGTATATTTTTAAATCGGATTTTTTTTAACTTTATTGAGTTTCTTGTTAAAATTTTAGTATTATCCGAGCGGCCGTCTCTTGTAATACCAAGCTTTCAACTTTTCTTATAGTTGTTTTGATATTTTTTCATTATTCCTCTATTGCGTCGAAAAACATGTCTGTGTCCTCATCGCTCTGTGTTATTATTGCTGTCTCATTCCTGTTTATTATTCTGTTGTACGTGTTCCATCCTTTCTTTTTCGTTTTGTGGAATATGCCGCAACATTTTCTTTCGGGCATATTGCCTAGTCTTTTCTTTATTCGTTCTGATCTTTTTGGTTGGCTGGTGTCTCCCTGACTTCCTTTTCTACTTCTCTGCGGTTTGTTAATTGGGGTTCCTGGTTCCCATAATGGCAGTGTTGACACCTTTGAAGGGTCAACTCCTTCTTCTTCCGTTTCTTCTTTTTCGGGTTCTCCTATTTCTTCTTCTTCCTCTGTGGAGTATTCCATTTTTTCATTCTCGTAATCTTTCTTTGACCTATTGACGTGCACTACCTGTCTATTTTTTCCCTTTTTTGTATCTACTGCATACGTCACTGGTCCAAATTTTCTATAATTTGAAATGGTATGGATAGTACCATTTTTTCTGTAACTTCTTTGAAAGACTTGTCGTGCTACTTAAGTCTCTCAGATATACCTTGTCTCCATCTTCGAATTCTCTCAAATTCAAATTTTATATATTTATATTCTCCTGTGTTTTTCTATACACTATTTCCATTTTTCATCCATGTCCGTATCCATGGGTTTTCTGTTTCCATATTTTCCTATAACTTTTTCCATTTTTGCTCTCATGCTCGTGCCCCTGGCAGTCGTCGCATCTCTTCACATTTCACATATTTCCCAACATTTCTTCCTAATTCGCTCCAGAAATAATATTCTCTTATATTTCTGTACTATATTGAGTGCTATGCCCCTGGCAGTCGTCGCATCTCTTCACATTTCACATATGTCCCAACATTTCTTCCTAATTCGTTCCAGAAATAATATTCTCCTTATATTTCTGTACTATATATCCTATTTATTCTTCCATATCCTTCCTGTAACATGTGGAAGGTATTAATTATAACTCTTCTTTTTCTTCACTTTTCCATTTACTTTATTAACGAAAATCACAATTCCAGATTCGTTTTGCGTTTTTATTACATCCTGTAGATACTGTATTGTCGTGCTGGAGCCGCGGGACTCTTAGCGGGTTGGGATTCTAGTACCACCCTAGCTTATCCCCTTAGCAGCCTCCTACTTGACGTAAGTTTCACCCCTTAAGGTCGAACCATATACAGTTTGCCCACATTCCTGTAAAAAAAATATACTTCTGGCACTGTATTCATCTTCGTATGCTGTGTGAGATATGCCTCTATTTCTGTGGCATCCCACCTGTATCCACTAAATTATTCCTTCTTCTTTATGGTTTTGCTTCTTTGTCTCAAGCAAAGAAACTGGCTTAAACTCTTCTACATTCAGAGTACGTTCCATAAATACATAAATAAAGTTCCATAATGTTACTTTAACGATAGTAACTAACTGTAATTTTTTTCGTCTCCAGCGAGTCCTTGCCTTAGCAACGATTCAGTGCTTCAGAGAAGGCCCTTAGGTCTTCCTGTCCAATTTGCACTTTCCCCTGGTACATAAACTGTAGCAAGTTACTTTAAACGATAGTAACTATTATAACTTTTTCCGTCTCCAGCGAGTCCTTGCCTTTGCAACGATTCGGCCGCTTCAGTGAAGGCCCTTAGGTCTTCCTGTCCAATTTGCACTTTTCCCTGGTACATAAACTGTAGCAAGTCTCCTAGTGTCTCGCAAGTTACGTTTGTCAAAATCATTATAGGACGTTGACAAAGATTCTACTCAAATTTTCTTTGAATATGGGCCACAGCCCAAAGAACCACTTTACGTGCTTCTATGCATTTTCCTTGCGGTGCAAGCTCCACGTCTACTAAATCTTGACTGTTCCATAATGGATCCATTCCGAACTCATATGTTCGTGGAAATCATTCCAAAATAGTGGAAAAGATTTTCTGACGCCACATCCCATTTAAATTTTCTTTAAATATGGGCCAAAGCCCAAAGAACCACTTTACGTGCTTCTATGCATTTTCTTTGCGATGCATCCATTCCCGAACTTATATGTTCGTGGAAATCATTCCGAAATAGTGAGAAAAAAAATTCCTGACGCCACGGTCAATTATCTTCCAAAGCTCCATTAAATTATTTTCCCTCTTTTATATGTCCATCTCAGTATGATGTGCCAATTTATGAAGTTAACCAACAATTGTATAAAGAATTAAATTTTTGTTAAAATAAAGAACTTAGAAATATACGCTGCCGAACTTAAAAAAATCTGTAGGAAATATCAAATAATCAAATAAAATAATAATCGATCAGTCAATCAATAGTTAAATATCAAATAAGGTGTTAGTATTAATTTTTTTATTGAAAAATTAAACTCTATTAAATTCTTTTCCTTTTTACGAATTGAACGTTATTTATAAATCCAAATATCCCAATTTACTTTAGCAAAGTCATATCTAATTTTTCAGTGTATATTACTTGACCGAGCGCGTTTAATATTTTTCAAACACACGTCGAGCAAATAGTATCATATTTCACTTTCACTTGATACATTAAACAAAAGAATTTGATAATATTTATGTAAACCGTTAGTTAGTAAAACAATATTTAAAGAATTTATATTTTGCGCTTTTTGAAAGCAATAACTCGTACACTCAAATGAACTTGATCTTGACCTACTAACTTAAATTCTTTATATTCAACTAGTTAGTAAACAATATATTTATTATTTCTTCGAATAATTATATCCAATTCATATAATCGACTGATAATTACTAATCTCTGTTATGCCATATTGTATCATATGTTCTGTTAGACAGTATAGTTTATATTTTTAGTGCAATATTATGGTAATTAAAAAAACAATTATATAGAGAACATCATATAATGTGTTAGTATGTATTTTTGAAAAAAATTTGTACTTGTCATCTCTTCACATATATCATAAAAGCAATTCACCTATCTTAATTTAGGATTCTAAGTCTCGGAAGGAATTGATATGAGGTTATTTTCCAGTGATACAAGACAAAAAAAAAAAAAAAATCTACTATATTCGAATAATTTGTGTAAAACCACTAACAAGTTTATATAACAAAGAGAGAAAAAGGATTTTCTTCCAGAAGAGGGAGTCCTGCACTCCACACAATATTTACTGGATACCTCACTGTTTCTTTAATCTGTTGTCGTCTTAGGAAAGAGAAGAAAAAAAATTGGAATGTCACTGGCGAAATGAAACGATGAAGGCTTCTTATAGCTACAAAACTTGCAAAAGTTTACAAGGATACTGAAGAAGTGACTTAATTATCCCTATTTACCGAAATTCCCCAAACCGGGACCGCTGTCACCAATGTAATATCTGGACAGATTTACGAGAAGTGGAGAGGGATTAAGGACTTCTATGTATAGGGTCCTGTAAAGACTGTCACCAAATGTAAAATACAATAGATCCTCAAGGGATGCTAACCCTGCGAGCGGCTGCAAGGAATACTGGTCACACTGGTCTGGAGGGCTGGCTCGTCTTCGTGGATTTACGAGAAGATAAGGGATTTCGGGATAGGGGTAAGAACTCCTCGGTCTCAGGTCCTGTAAAGAGTAGAGGTTATGGGCTTACTTTTGAAGCCGGAGATATGTATACGCAGAATTCTCGTGTCCTCCTAGTCTCTAGTGAGTCGGACGAAGGAACATTAAAAAAAAACCATATTAGAGTCAACAATATATTGAATCTACCCTGAAGTTCTAATACAATCGTTAACACGTTATTCTGCGCGTCGGGAGACGATGTAGCAAGATAGTGAAAAGTTGACAGAGGTACAAATATAATTACACAGGTTAGTATAAGAAATCTGTTACCTTATGTGTATATTAGGGCTTCAACCACGACACGTTCAGTCTTCTGGAACTCGGTCAGTTGAGGGTTGCGAACTTTCGAGCTGCCACAATAACCGGACTACACGCGAATTCAGACAGAAGATACCCGGCCCCCGGAAAATCACCGACTGTCTCGCGTACTGGACGCTATCGCGTCCGGCGATCACTGCCTGGGGCGGGCCGTTACGGCGCCCCCGTTATCACTACTAATGACTGACTGCCTACTGACTACTAACTGTCTGGCGTCCGTCGTTTTTTCTTGTTTTATTGTGGTCGTACTTTCAACGCCGGTTCTAGTACCAAGGTCGTAGGTTCGCTGAGTTGCAGTTTTGGCGTTATGTGCCTATTTGGGTCACGGCTGTTGTTGTTAATAGTTTCGTGCTTTTTATACGTTTAAACAATTATCAAACAATGCCATAACTAGGTCAATTGTTATACTTTGTATAATTTAAATGTATAAGTTAACTGTATTAATTATCCCTTATTTAATTTGGAATATATAATAATTATCTCGAATAATTATTATCTTTTCTATGCTACTTAACCATTTAATTCAACTTCTCACTCACTTGCTACGCTTACATTACAATGGCAACAAAAGTGTAACATGATAGATTCACATCTAGGTAGACGAAGAAGCACAGAAAGTTGGAGAGTCTTAAAATCTATACGACAAGATAAAAAGAGAGACATAGTGTCAACAGTAACACTGGATGACTGGGACCAATATTTTGAGAAACTCCTAAAGAAAGAGAAGACCACAATTTAAAGACAGCAACGAAACACAAAATATTAATATTTTAACTTTGCCCATACGAATAATAACGAAATAAGTGAAATATGTATGTAGATCTCTAAAAAATAACAAAGCATCGGGTCCAGGTAACATCCCTGCAGAGTTAACTAAACACGGTACAACCGAACTATATACAAGTTTAGCCAAACTGTTCCAAAACTGCATTAATGGAATGACAGACCCAGAGGAGTTGAAGGCATTATTAATATCTATGTACTATACAGAAAAAAAGGCAGAAGAGATGAATGTGACAATCACAGAGGCATTGCAGTGACAAAATTGGTAAGTAGAATATTCTTCTTCTTTCAGTGCCTATTCGTTCCGAATATTGGCAATCATTCTGGCTATAATTATTTTATTGACTGATGCTTTAAATAGATTCGTTGTTGTTGTGGAGAACCATTTCCTCAGGTTCTTCAACCTTGATATTCTCCTTCTCCCAATTCCTCGCTTTCCGAATACTTTACCCTGTAGGATTACCTTCAGTAATCTGTATTTAGTGCTGTTTCTCATAATATGTCCGAGATATTCCAACTTTCTCCTTTTAATGGTATACATCACCTCTTTTCTTTGCCCACTCTTCGTAATACGGTCTCGTTGGTTATCTTGTCTGTCCATTATATCCTTAGAATTCGCCTGTATAGCCACATCTCGAAGGCTTCAAGTTTTTTCTCCATTGCTTCAGTTAATGTCCAGGATTCAACTCCGTAATACAATATTGAGAAGATATAACATCGTAGGAGCCTTACTTTTATCTCCAGATTAAGATTGTGGCTTTTAAAGAGTTTGGCCATGTTATTGAATGCACTCCTAGCCTTCTCTATTCTACATTTTATTTCCTGTGAGTGATCCCATTGTTCATTTACTGTTGTTCCAAGATAGTTATACTGTTTTACTCGGTCCACTGGTGTATTATTGATAAGTAGTTGAGCGTCTCTAACTTTATTTTTGCTGATGATCATAAATTTAGTTTTTGTTATATTTATTTGAAGTCCAAATCTTTCACTTACTTCATTTACTTTGTTTATTAGTTGCTGTAAACTGTTCAAACTGTCTGCAAAAATAACGGTGTCGTCTGCATAACGGATGTTGTTTAGGCGTTCTCCATTTAGAAGTATTCCATGTTCGCATTTTTCCAAGGCTTCACTAAATATTTCCTCTGAATATAGATTAAATAATATAGGTGAAAGTATACAACCTTGTCTAACGCCTCGTAGAATCTGGATCATTTCCGTTGGTTCACCTCCAAAATTCGTTCTTACTGTGGCTGATTGGTTCAGTATAAATTTTGTATTATACGCCGATCTTTATCATCCATTTGGGCTTTTGTTAGAATATCCATCATTTTTTGGTGTTGAACTGTATCAAATGCTTTTTGGTAGTCCACAAAGCAGGTGTAAATATCGCAAGTAATATCTCTGCATCTTTGAAATAATACTTGTAGACTAAACAGTGCATCTCTTGTACCTACGCCTTTCATGAATCCAAACTGTGTGTCTTGTATTCTCTCGTCGCATAGCTTGTATATTCTACGATGTATAATTTTAAGAAAAAGTTTTAATGTATGGCTCATTAGACTTATTAGCCTATATTCTCCGCACTTTTTTGCTCCCTGTTTCTTTGGTAAGGTAATAAATTCTGAAAGTAGCCAATCTTTTGGGATATTGCCTGTGTCATAGATATTATTGAAGATTTTACATAGTACTCTTAAAGATTCATCATCAAGAAGTTTAAGAAATTCAGATTGTACTCCGTCTGGTCCTGGAGCTCTACCTTCTTTTAGTGATATTATGGCTGCTCTCATTTCTGCCACTAGTATAGGTGGTCCTGTTTCCGTAGATATTGGGGGCTGGTTCTCTCTCTCATCAAAAAATAAATTTTTATGTAATTTTTCCAGGTATCATTGATACTCTCTTTGTCCACCATTATCTCTCCATTGTCATTAACAAGTTTACTTATTCTTCTGTTTTTACATTAACCTGTAATTTCTCTTACCTTCTTATGCACGTTGAAGTCGTCGTATTTACTTTAGAGAATTTCGATTTCTTGGCATTTTTTCTCCAGTTCTTTCTGTTTGGCTTCTCTGATCTTTCTCTGTATCTCTCGCTGTAATGTTTTATACATGGAGTTGTCGTTCGTGTTTTTCCTTCTTTCTTCCATTAGTTGAAGAATCTCTGTCGTCATCCATGTCTTATTCTTAGTAGTAATAGATTCCAAGTAGAATATATGGAAAAGTAATTAAAAACAGAATAGAAAGTAAATATTCCAACATACTTGGAACCCAACATACGTAAATAAGAACTTCCAATTTTCTTAGGAATCAAAAAGTAGCGGGGACGTTTCTGATGATCAAGATCTTAATTATAGTCCAGATGAAAACGATAGTAAAGGTGATGAGCCTATTTTAACAGTTACAGTGAAAAAAATAAATCAAGTAAACGAGTGACATGAATTCACGATTGGAAGCAACTTAAAAAACAATAACAAAAACGTATAGACGAGGTATATAAAACTAAAAAGAGGAAGGCAAAGAAAGCTAAAGTATTACTGTCAGCATTACACTGTAGGCGAAAGTGTTATGATAAGAATGATAATGCTAAAAGACAGAATATATTTTCGCGATTTTACCAATTAAGTAGACACGCTCAAGATCAAGTGTTAGCGGAAAGTGTGAAAAAAAAACTCAAAGGTAGGAAAAAACTGGAACCAGAGAAAATGGAAAGCAGGAGATCTTTTTCTAGGAAACATTTCTGGAGCTCCAGGAATAAAAAAACTCCTTATAACTTTATAACCACAACTTAATTCTTCACTTTCCAAAAATTGTGTTATCTACTTTTAAGAAACTAATACAAAAGAATATTTTAAAAGTTGTTTTTTTATACAATAATCGCTCTTTGAAATATATACGGGTCACTGGATTTTCCACCCTATAAATGGCTATCCGAATAATTTCTTATTGTTGTGACCTCTTACCAAACATTCATATTTCGGCGAAAATACTTTTTTAAAACTAGCTATAATTATTCTCTTCTTGAAGTAGACTCAACCAATTCTAGTGCATAAAAGAGGAGTTGGTTAATTTTGGTGTATGTTGTATGTTGTATAAATATACAGAATGTATACATTTGGTAATTTCATTTAATGTTAATGGTGAAAGAATCAATATTGTATATTGAAAGGTAATTTTTACGTTCATTTTAACTAATATATATGCAAGGTCGCCAAACCGGAATATAAATTGGTCGTAAAATAATAATAAATGCCAAACATCGACGTCAGAAAGCTATAAATTATAGAAATAAACTTTATTTGCTGGTTCTATGTGAACAGTGAAAGTCAGTAATAGAATATTTAATAAACAAAGCCCACTGTTTTATGCTTTGATGTAAACGTATCCCTTTTATGAATGTTCAAACAAAAAATTAAATTCAACAGACTTTCTTTAATAAAAACAAAACACGTCGATCAAATAAAATAATTGTGAAACAAAGTAGAACCTTATGGCAATAAATAGTGCATTGTCTCGGAGTTCGTTCTTGTGGGTTGTCTTTCTTTGGAGTTCTGTTATAGGTTTTTCACCTCTTCAGGACGTGGTTAGATTTTGTTTGGTTGGCTTTCTGGATGTGTGGTTCCACTGGTGGTAGATTTCGTGACTTGTTGGCAGAGGAGCGTCCTGGAAAATCAGAGTTGAAAGGGTTGTTGAGTAATCTGTCCTTTTCAGAATTTTGTTTGCTAAAAATAAATTTATGAATATGTGAATTTATATGTATACAATTTAATAAATAAACTGGAAATCGACGGTATCAGCATTAAGCAAGTAATGGAGACAAATTACCTAGGAATTACACTGTCTAGCTACGGATGTGGAGAAGGAAGTGAAAAATCAAGTACAAAAGGCTAATAAAATAGCAGGTTGTCTTAATAACACGATATGGCGCAATCCCCACATTAATACCGACGTGAAATCAAGAATCTACAAAGCAACAATAAGACCAATAATGACATACACTTTAGAGACAAGACCGGATACCTCCAAAACTCAGCAACTACTAGAAAACAGCGGAGATGCGTTTACTAAGGAGAATTGCAGGAAACACACTGAGGGATCGAATGAGAAGTGAAGAGATCAGAAGAAAATGCAATATACCAGAAATAAATGAGTGGACGCTGAACAGAAAAAAAGGAATGGAACGAACACGTAAACAGAATGGAAGAGACCCGATTAGTCAGAATAGCGAGGGACAAATCACCAAAGGTAGAAGAAGTATCGGGCGACCACGCAAAAGATGGAGTGGTAACCTCCAATAGAGGCATTAATCGATATTGAACAAGCATTTTGCTTATAAAAAAGAAGAAGAAGAAGACAATTTGATAAATAATAAATCTATTCAATTGCGATTCGCGTGAAGGCAGCTGTGCCTGTATCCTTTGCAATAGACAGGTACAATTGTGCAATGGAATCGAGAAACTACAGACAACCGATCCCTTCCTGTCTCAGCAAGCTCGAAGTGAGCATTTACTAGTTAATGCGACGATAGTAGAGGCGAGTTGCCTTCAGGATATCAATTTTTTCATCAAGGAGCTCATTGCTGGCAAGGGCCAGTAATATTTTGGGTAGGAAAGGGATTTTGGGTTTAGGTTTTCTTCTGAATACGTTGCTGATGAATGAGCAGGTAGTTTTCAGTATATTTTGGTCTTTAAAGTTTTGGCTTATGATGGTTTTGATTGTGTAGCTCCTGCTCCTGGATATCCTAATGAATAATGGCGGAATGATAATCGTGTTGTTTGTTGTTCACTCTACGCAGAATGTCCCTTTTCAGTCTTAGCAGTTTTTGTGTGAGGTGGCTGCTAATAAATGTTTTGTATATATGTATGAGTGTACATGGGTGTGTCCTTACAAACTTTCTGCAAAAACATTGAGTATACCGACTCTGCTTCTAAAATTGTTACAGGCCATGTAGAGATAAGTCCTCTCAGTCCAGTTTAACGTTTGTGTAAACACCGTACCGAGGTACTCAATCCGGTCTCGTAGCTGCAGTTGGTCCCATAAAGTCTATCGTATGTTTCGGATACGATAGACTTTAATCTCTTCGGATAAAAGAAGGTCGTGTCTTTCGGATACGGATATCTAAAAAACCTTTTAGACCAAAATATTACAAAATCCAATCATTACATCTGAAATTTTATATCTTCTTGAAATTTGCCTAAACCAGGACTACTTTGAATTTAATTATCAAATATATACAAATAACAGTGCAGGACTTATAATGGGCTATATTCTAAGCCCATTGCTATTAAATATTTTTATGGATCATGTGGAGACAAAGATTTCAAAACATCCCTATTCAAACAGTACTGGTATGTTTCACAGAAACTAACAGTCCAACTAGACCAATTTTTATCGTACATTAATTCACTTCATAGTCATATTCAATTAACAATAAAAACAGAACAAAATCAATCTATAAATTTTTTAGATTTAAAAATTATCACACTTAAAAACAAACATGACTTCTCCATATTCCATAAACCTACCCATACTGACACGAATATACACAATTCATCACGCTATCCCACACAACAAAAACTGGCAGTCTATCGTAGTATGTTACATAGATTAATAGAAATTTCGATGTCAAAAATAGCCAAACACATAAAAAAGAAAGGAATAACACCAGCTTTCAGAACAACGACTTATGCAAATATATTAAAAACAACAAAAGCCAAAATAAAAAGCACTTAAAGAGTGCTATATACAAACTTAAATGTGGCGACTGCCCAAAAACTTACATCGGTCAAAGTGGTAGAAATTTTAATTAACGAATAGTAGAACATAAAAGGGCTTTCAATAAGAGAAAAAGAGATTCCACATACGCACTTCATTTTCTGGATAATAATCATTCTTTTAATGACGAATTTCAAATTCTTCACATTCAAATAAAGGCCTTAAGCTATCTTTGTTAGAATCGATAAAAATTAAAAATTAAAAAAAATTGTGGGAATTTTCAGTCTTTTATTGTTACACAAAATATAAATATTCTTCACTGTTTTAGAAGGATGTAATTGCACAGCATCTAAGATCAGAATAGGCATGATGATTGCCAACCTCCGTCGCGGAGATGGCACGTGAAGAAGAAGAATTGCATATTACAATATAGATTTTAAAGTATTATTTATAATAACAATTTTCGATAATGTGAAATATAAAGGTAATTAAATCTTAAGCAAAGTTCATAATTTTCGACATAAGTACCTGGTATAATATTGATAAAATTTGATATCTAATGGTGTATGTTAGGTTTTAGACCATGTACAACTTTTATAAAGAATAATTTTTTCGACAAATTAATAATGGGAAAGTATTTTATTAGTAGAGTAGTCTCTCTTTATACGATTTATAAGGACAATGTATTAATTCTTTCTCTATAACAATATCGTTCTCTATTTTTAGCGATCACTTTTTACCGTTCAATAGTCGATGACAAATGTGTTATTGTATTCAAAGTTCACACTACTTGAGTCACGAGCGGCAAGATGGTTATCCAGCAGTTGTTTTGTTTTGTGCTTAAGGAATGCGGCTACCCATTCTACTCATTCTTATCAGAGTGTTGAGTCACTCGTTTATATTGTTCGGGCGGCATGCCCAACTGGTATCACACAGAAGTTGTCATCTATTGACGACTTTTTATTTACAGTTTGAGTTGTGTCTCAGTGTGTCAACATATTTTCGAAAAAGCGTAGATTTCTTTCTTACGAGAAAAAGTTACAGATAACACGAGCAATAGAGAAAGGTGAAAAGCAATCGGATGCCGTTTGCCGTATGGGGCTGTCTCAGGCAACTGTGGCTACGATATGGAGGGACAAAAAGAAGTGGCTTGTGGTGGAGAAGGAGGGCGGTAGCAAGAAGAATTTGCGGAAACCTCAGCACGAAGATTAAAAGCGCGCTATGCTTCAGTGATGTTTTGCAACTGAGCAAGCGGAGAGGCTCGCTGGTAACAACAACGTAACGGATGATTACCTAGAAAACGTGTGGACTGGACTGAAGGCACGATATGAGTCAGACGACGTTTTCAATGCTGATGAAACTGGATTGATTTTTAAAATGACACCAAACAGAATTTTAAAGTTTAAATCGGAAAAGTGCTTTGGAGGAAAGCTCTCTAAGGAACGCATTACAGTTTTAGTGGCCGCTAACATGACAAGGTTCGGTGAAGCGAAAATTGTTAGTGATAGGAAAGTCGAAAAACCCACGTTGCTTTAAAACTATAAAAAATCTAACGGTGACCTATAAAGCAAACAAGTGTGCGATCATGACTTCGGAAATAAGTGAAGAAGCGATAAGCAGGTGGGATATCGAGCTTAAAGGGAAAAAAAATCTTCTGCTTGTAGACAACTGTCCTGCTCATCCTGTACTGTGCGACCTTCAATACATTAAACTTTGTTTCCTGCCAGTAGACACGACGAGTGTCCTTCAGCCCATGGACCAAAGTATCATCAAAAGTTTGAAAAGCCATTACAGGAGAAGACTTTTGATGGAATTGGTTGAGAGCAATAGATATCTTGAAACTAAACATTCTTGACCTCATCCTAATGATTAGTAAAGCCTGGGACGAATTAATGAGCAATACAATAAAACGTTTCTTCAAATAGGCAGCATGACTGGAAGATCAAGCATCGACTGATGATGAACATGACCTATCATTACATGTTTGGGCTAGACAGTTTGAATTTACTATTACCTACGTAACGCAAGAGCTAACAAATTTTGAAGAAGTTGATAAAAATGTAGCTACAACATCTGGACTTTCTGACGAGGACATTCTACAAGCAGTTCGTGTAGAAGAAGAAGAAAACAGTGACCCGGAAGTGGAAGCAAGGAAGACGATATGGGTACTGTGGAAGATTCTATGCTCAGGACAACGTTAAGTCAGTTCTGTGGAAAGGGAAAAGGAAACACACCAAGGTGACAGAACTTTTTGGCAATATAGGCTAAATATAGTAGCATATTACTTTGTTATTGTACAGTAGGTACATACACATGTTTTAATTGTACAGTCATTTTTTTATACTGTATTGCTTATATTATTCTTTATTCATTTATATTCATTTTGATAATTTTTTTTTAAATGTAATTAGGTTATTTAGTACAGTATTATTAATATTACAGTACCGAATTTTGTATCTCTCTGTATAACGATCTCTCCTTATAACGATGAAAATTTTCGGTCCCTTACATATCGATATAGAGAGAGAGGACTGTATATATATATATAATATATATATATTATATATTATATATATATATATATATATATATATATATAATTACATATCCTAAATTGCGGTTAATAAGTTTCTCTGTAGTTAATATATTTTCGTTATAAAGATAAGCTTCTCTCTAACTATCATTTAATAGTATTTGTTGCAGATAAGCCACCAAGTGAGACATGTATCAGTATATAACGACCAATTCACGTATAAATCTTGCCCACTGCATTAAACTTAATTAAATGGAAATACATTACCCGATTAAACTAACAAAACTACACGAAGAAAAATAAATGTTCATTTAAAAAAGTGAACGAAGAGGAACGTCTATTTTTAATTAAAATAGAAACGTTTCAGAAAATTAACTTTTTTTATCACAGTCCAATTCTGTTCATTTTATAATAGAATAATAATAACATGGTTCTACAAACTAAAAATTAAATATGAAAAAGAGAGCAAATATTTGAATATTTGTGTACTTGCGAGCGAAAAAATCGATTCACAAGTATTAAGATTTAGCTGTTTTTTTTTTATTAACGCATGGGTCAACCACGCAGTTTCATTAGTGTATTTAGATTATGCAACATATGTGATAGTTGATACAATATGTGAATATACATTGTTTACAATAATAATTATAATAATAATAATAATATGTATGTATGTTAGAATGTACGTTTTAGATCTTTTGAAGAAGTTTACAGTCTTTAAGATAAGAAAATATTTTTCGGTTATCTGTATTTTCTTCTAGGGCATCTCTTAGGGAGTTGGGTATGCTATATTTGAGTCGTTCACTGTTATATTTGGGACACTGTATTAAAAAATGTTTTTACCGTTAGAACACTGTTGCACACTTCACACACTGGTTTGTTTTTGCGCTGTAATAAAGTCATGAGTAAGTCGTGTATGGCCGATACGGAGACGGGTAAGTATCACTTGCTCTATTCTGTCTTTTATTGTTGGTTTCCAAAGATGTGGGTGTTTGTTGACTTCGTATAGCCGTGATTGAGTGTTGTTCCAAGTTTGTTTGCCATTTTTAAATTATTTTTTGTTTTAAGTATGGTTTTAAATCGTTTTGTACCAATATGTTACTTTCTTCGGACATCGGGTTAGTTGGTGTGTCTTTAGCTAGTTTATCTACAGCTTCGTTACCTTCAATTCCTACATGAGAAGGCACCCATAAAAAGTGCACTTGGATGTTCTTATTAGAAATGTTTTTAGGTTCTTTTTTAATAAGAAATAGAAGGGGGTTGTCACAGTATAATTGGGTCAGTGAGGATAATGAACTTAAAGAATCTGTGATTATTATACATCTCTCTTTGTTTTTGTTTTGTATTAATGATGGCAATTTGAAACTAACTGAGGTGTTTTTCGAATAAATTGCTGCTCCAACTCTGTCTTTATTTTTTGACGCATCGGTGTATACGTTGTAGTTATTGCCATATCTGTTTAATAGTGTATGAAACTTTTATTTAATGACGGTTGATGATATCTGTGATTTTCTTAGGTTTGTTAGACTGATGTCGATAGCAGGAATAGACGTTGTCCATGGTGCAGGGTTGTGGATTGATAAGGTATCATAGGTTTTCGGAAATTGAAAATTTAATTTGAATAAGTATGATTGTATACGAAAGTAAAAAGAATGATCAATTTGATGTGTTTGTTGAAATTTATTTGTAAATCGATCAGCAAAAACGTTATGCAGTGCTGGATTATTTCGGTTTGGTGACACTGCCGCTGCATATGTTAGGCTTAGATATTGTCTTTTGAAAGAAATAGGAAGTTCTCTACTTTCCCAATAGAGACTTTGAATGGGACTTGTATAGTGAGCACCTAAAGAAATATGTAGACGTCTATTTTGGATAATATCCAGTGACTTCAAATGCGTCTTTTTGGAGGAGTTATGGACGATGGCTCCATAGTCAAGTTTTGATCGAATTATGGATTTGTACATCAGTATTATACTTGAATAAACTTGAACTAAGCACCCCAGTTTTTAAAGGCAAGTGATCGTAGTAAACTTATACCAGGTAGACAGGATTTTTTCAGCTGTTGTATATGTGTCTTCCAAGTTAATTTTTTATCAAACGTCATACCCAAGAATCGGATTCCTTCTACATAATCTAGTTTTTGTTCGTGTAGATATAATTCTTTTGTTTGGATTTGATTTCTCTTTGAGAAACAGATTGCTTTTGTTTTTGAAGTGTGAAACTGAAGTCCACTTGTAGCTGACCATTTCTCAATGTGTGTTAACGCGTTTGAATGTGATTGTAAATCGTTGCTATGTTTTTTTATCTACAGAAAATAACTAGGTCATCAGCGTATAATCTAGCTTTGACGGGGTTTTCAATTTCTGTTAATATCGAATTTATTGCTACTAAAAATAAAGTTGTGCTTAAATTTGATCCTTGTGGTATACCATTTTGTTGAATTTTTGTTTGAGAATATGTTCCGTCAACTCGAACTTGAAATTGTCTGTTTTCAAGAAAATTTGACATGTATTTTAATATGTTACCCCTTATTAACCAGTTGCTGAGTGTTTTAACGATTGAATATTTCCAAACTGTATCATATGCTTTACTTATATCAAAAAATATTCCAACACAATGTTGTTTTATTGCAAATGCTTCGTGGATTTCTGATTCTTAGTCAACGAGGTTGTCTAAAGTTGAGCGATGTTTTCGGAAACCACATTGTTCTGGAATAATTAAGTTGTTTGATTCTAAATACCACAAAAGCCTATTGTTTATTATCTTTTCTAATATTTTACCTATGCTACATGTAAGTGATATCGGTCGATATGTTTGTGGATTTGATTTTGGTTTAGTTGGTTTTAGAATAGGTATTATGATTGAATTTTTCCATGATTTAGGAAATACGTTTCTGGATAGGATTATATTGTATATTTTGAGTAGATGTTTTTTAGATTGAGGGCCTAAATTTTTTAAAAATATAAACGGTATAAGTATTGTTGGGTCCAGGACAAGTGTTCTTACAATTCTGAAATACATTTTCTAATTCTTCCTCTGTTATTGATATATTTAGATCGGTATTATTTTGATCGTAATATTCTATAGGATTATTTTCTTCTTTTATTTTGATTTTTAAGAAATTGGAAGTATAATTTAAGTTACTTGAGTTATATTCATAAGTAGATGCTAGTATATTGGATATTTCGTCTGGGCTTTTATAGTGTTATTTTGAGTTAGAAAGTTGATTGATTTATGGGGATTGGAATTAGACATTTAGTTGACTTTTTTCCATATAGTTGTTATAGGAGTTGAACTATGTATTGTGGTGACATATTCTCTCCAAGAGTCATGTTTGGCTTTTTTAATAGAATACCTAGATGTTCAGAGTCCAATTCCTATTATTCACTATTAACACGTTCAAAATTGATGAAATAATCATATAAATCGATTATACTGTTTGGCTAGTGAATATTCATATATCTGTAAAATTAAATGTAAAATATTGATATTATTTTTATAAAAATATTGTTTTTACAAACTTATACTAAGTATTTCCACCTATGAGTTGTATTACACTTTTCATGAGATCTCTTAAGGTTCTTATTAGGTTTCTGACTGATTCCCGAGGATTCGCTTTTCACTCTTCATCTAATCCAGTTTGTAGCTCCAACACTTTCTCTAGTGCTGAATTTTTGACCCAAACCCTGCGTTTACATTCATCCCCTAGGTGCTCGATGGGACTTATATCCGGACTCAATGGGGGCCAGTCCATTGTTGTTATGTCAGTGTTGGCCAGGTAATCTTTCGTAATTGCGCTGTGTGACATCTATCATTATTATGCATTAGCATAAAGCCGTCGCCTATATAGCCAGTGTAATAAACAACATGGTCTTGTAGCATATCCGTAATATATCGATCCGCTATTAAACCCCTCCGCGACTAACACCGAGCACGAACACAAGCTCTGTTTTTCTTTCTAAAAATATACCACCCTAAAACATACACGAATCACATGTATAGCTCACTGTTTTGACAGTGCAGCACTGGAAAATCGTTCTTCGGGCACCGATAGACGTATCATCTTCTATATGCGCACATTCAACTCTCATCAGAGATTGAAACTCTGCTCGATTGGCAAAGGTCTCAATTGTCGTGTTCTCAGGCAAACTAAAGTCGAGCTTGTTTTTGACGTGCGTTCAGTTTGGGTCTTGTATGAGCTTATCTGGGACTCCAAGTGGCAGCTTTTAGTCTTTTCCTAACTATCCTCTGAGTGACGGTGACACCTTGTACACCTTTTAAGGATTGTTAAATCAGAACTCCTGTTGTGTGCTTATTCCGCAGGCACTTAGGACAATGAAACGATCATCCCTCCCTGCCGTTAGACGTCGCTTACCCCAAACCTAGTCGTCTACTGTAGCTGCTGGTCTCCTAGCATCGATAGTAAGCCCTTGAGACTGCAGACTGCATGATAAGTAGGCGACCTCTTGTAATAATGTTATTACGTGGGCCACCTTCACTGTTTAAGTATCTATTTATAAAATATTCACTTACAGCATTTTATAGTGTACACCCATGTCAACGTTTGAAAAGAGACTGAGACGACCACTGGCAAATTCATAGACGTCTACATTGTGTAGAACATGCTTATTACAATGTTTACTGAACTCCCTGTGCTATACAAAAGCATGCACATTTTACAACCCATGCCAGTTTGCATTAAACCATTATTATTTTTTGGAAGCTCTATAATAGACAATATATTTTTGCATTAGTTGTTGTAATTCAAAATAATAATAAAACATAAAATTAATAGGCATAAACTACAATTCTTCGAGTGACTAGATTTTTTCTGCCTGAAAGTGTAATATGATGCAAAATACCGTAATTAAACAGGAGTAATCAGCTATATATTTCACACAAAAATATAAAACAGATGTGAAAGAGACCTTAGCCCTACACAATTTGGCTTCAGGCAAGAATTTGGCACAATAGAAAAACTTTATAGCTTAACTGTCCTTCTTCACAAATGCAGAGATCAGCAAAAATAAGTCTTCCTATGCTTAATAGATTACCTGAAAGCGTTAGATTGTGTTAATCATTCAGAATTAGTAAGATTACTCCAGGAACGTTCGATAGATGAAAATGACCTTAAAATGATAAACAACCTGTATATGAATCAAGTGGCATCTGTGAGAGTAGGACTAGAATCTGCATCATATTTCTCAATCGAAAAAGGTGTACGACAGGGTTCTGTTCTGTCACTACTCCTTTTTAATCTTTACTCTAAAACTATTTTTTATAGAGCCTTAAGAGCCTGAGACAGAATGATTCTGTCTCCGGCTTCCATATAACATGTAGCTTCTCCTTTTTAAAAATTTTAAAGTGTTTGTCTGTCTTTGTGTATTGTATTGTTATGTCCAAATTTACATGTATGACATTCTACTCATGTCGGATAGGCCACAACTGACGAAATGCCCCTGAAGATGATCTATTGATCGAAAGTACTTGGGCAAGATTTAATTAATCACTGTGTTCAATAGTTGCCTTGTATACTATCAAATTGTAATTTTATTGTTTGAGGTACCTGTTAATTGAATTGTATATCAGTTGTGATTTTAATTGTAATATAATTTTTTCGCATAGGTATAAGTTCTTCGAAAATTATTATTTTTACACTTAAATAGTTTCTGAAATAAACCATTCAATTTGTATAAATAAATATAATACTCGACTGTTGGTGTTTATTAGCAAAGTAAACTAATCTGAGAGAAACGTTATTGTGTATAAAAAAGCAGTAGCTAAAACAGAATTACCTAAAATTCGTCTCTGTTTGTTTGTGTAATATTAATTAAAAATTTAATCTTTGATTTAAGCTTAATCTGTCTGATTCTAAAGTATGTAAAATTATGCATAAAATCCACATATCCAATAAAATCACAAATAAGTTTCCGTAATTGGAACAAATCTGATGGGAATTGGCTCTAAAGAGGTCGTATTGGTGTCTCCTTAGCCCAATTACAGTTTAATACGAGCCACTACTGGCTAAATTTGAAAACTTTGGCATCGGGGAATTGAATTTGGCTCTAACACTTTCTAAAAGTTATAACGCGGAGTGCAAAGCTTGCTATTGCAGGCGTTGTACCATTTGAACTTTTGGCCACCGCAGGAAATGATATTTGGATGAACAATATAAAGTTTATTAAAGTAAAAATATTTCGCAGCAAAAATAATAGTTTTCTCTTGATGCGTTTTATGTCTTAAATATTTTTCTGTGGAGTTTTTCTGTAAAATTCCGCTAGATAAAAAATAAAATTCTAAAAGAAGGACAAAAGGAGACTTAGGTATGACGTTTTTGCGTTTTTTTATTTTGTATCTGAGATTGTATAAAAATGTCAGTTTTTGCAGTTGGGAAAAAGAGAAAATTTTCAGTAGTGGCATCTTTGGTTACAGAAATAAAGTCGATAAAGAATGATTTAAATAGTACATCTACAGGTGAGCATTCTACACAACAAGAAAATGAGCACGATATTTTTGGAACTAACTGAAAATGTTAAAATGAATGATATCAACTACAGCTCGTCAAGAATACCAATGTCTCTGAGTTTTGATATAACCAAATATAATCAATTACACTGGTGTAGGACTTATTAATCGGGTACCGTTAAAATGGAATTTAAATCAAAAGTTCATCGTAAAGTTTAAAGTGGTCAATCTCGTGAAATTATAGCAAATGTGATATATTTCATGAAACGAGAAGCAAAGGTTAAACATCTGATAATAGAACTAACCAAAATTCAAGAAGTGTTTCACGTGCAACTGGTGTTAGTGTTGTTTCTGTAAAGCAAATTTCAAAGGAAATGAGATCAGTTGAAGATGATGAAAGTGATTCGTTCCTTACACCTAATATAAGAGACAAAAATGTGCGACCAAAACTAACTTGGATAATATGGATAAGGAAATTCTTCGGAGATTTGTAATAAATTTTCCCGCCTACGAAAAAAAAGTTCCTACGTTGAGAGGCATACACAGAAAATTTGTCAATGCAATTAATTACGCAGGACCGTATAAAAGTTTTTACGAAAAGTATTACAGAAAATTGGATTACGTTATCGAAAAATTTACTTTAAGTTTTAGACCCCACGATGTATACAGAGGGGCAAAAAAATCCGGAAACGGCTAATTATCTCGTAAATTACTAAACACAATTATACAAAATTTGAGATACGTCTATTTTGGGATACGGAGATTCCATATTTTGTATTTGCAATGTTGCCAGATTGTCAGTTTCTCTTATATTACTAGTAACTTTGGTTTTTCAAATACATCACCCTGTATATTCAGTCATTATTGGAATCTCCTATTCAATACGAGTTCAACCATATATAACACTTATGTTTTATGTAGTCTGGAAGGTCTTAAATACATAAAACAGAAGTCTGGCAACGCCTAAATTGTTTCAATACATTTTCTAATACTAACTATTTTCAAATACATTAAAACGTCACAATTGATAGTTTAGAATATTTTTTAACATAATATTATTATTAACGTTATTAAGTGTTCAAAATGTGCTCCATTTGTGAGTTGACAGCACTCTAATCGATGGTAGAATGCGTTTCATTTCTCCATGATTGTCTAGAAATTATTCGAGATTCATTGATAATTCATTGCCATAGCTATGCAAGACTTGCTGGTTAAGTTTTGTAAACTGAATTTTTCAAGTATCTCTAATAAAAATAATCTTTAGGATTGAGATCGGGTGAACGTGGAGGCCATTCAATTCTACCTTGTCTACCAATTTATCGTCCGGGAAATATCCCATCTAACTAACCCCGAACATTTACACCAACTATCTGACTTTAAATTTCTTTCGATAAAAAATTGCCCAATTAAATAAGTACATACCTACTATAACTGACCATACATTTAATTTTTGTGGTCTTAGAGTATGGTTTTCACACATTCAGTGTGAATTTCACACGAGTTCAGCTATTCAATACGAGTTCAACCATATGTTCACTTGATTTTATGTAGTCCTGAAAGATCTTAAATACATAAAACAGCGCAAAATATGTAGATTTTAATAAATTTAAATATTTAAATGGAGAATGCTGTGATTTTGACATTTGTTCACCATTTAAATTATAAACTAAAATTGACAGTAGTTGTGGTTTAAAAAGTTCTGCAATTTAAATTGCTTCTCTAAAATGCCGTCCTCTAAACCCTTCTCCTATTCATAAGACGACGGTACAAAAAACTATAAGGCGATTTGAGGAATCTGGAGAAGTAAAAGATAGATACCGATCAAGTTGACCGAAACGAGTTATCAATGACAACAAAACTTCAGATATAAGCAAAGTTTTGTTGAAGATCCAGATACATCCCCAAGGCAGGGTTGCACAAATACATGATGTAGGTCATTCTTCAGTCTTACGTTTATTACGTAAAAATAAATTTAAATCATACAAAATTAACTTATTGCAAGAATTAAGTGAAGATGACTTTGGTCGTAGATTAGAGTTTAGTGAGGTAATGATGGATAAAATTGAAAATTATTAAAATTTCGTTAACAGAATATGTTTTTCCGATGAAGCAACTTATACACTGTGTGAAGTGTAAATCGACACAATTTAAGGTACTGGTGTGACGTAAATTCACACTGAAGACTGAATGCGTGAAAACCATACTCAAAGACCACAAAAATTAAATGTATGGTAAGATATAGTAGTTACTTATTTAATTAGGTAAATTTTTTGTCGAAAGAAATTTAACGTCAGACAGTTGGTGTAAATGTTCGGCGATATTTAGATGAGATATTTCTTGGACGATAAATTGGTAGACAAGGTAGAATTGAATGGCCTCCGCGTTCACTCGATTTCAATCCTAAAGATTATTTTTATTAGGGATACTTGAAAAATTCAGTTTACAAAACTTAACCAGCAAGTCTTGTAAAGCTAAGGCAACGAATTATCAATGAATCTCTAATAATTTCTAGACAATCATGGAGAAATGTGGTAGACTCCTTCTACAATCGATTAGGGTGATGTCAACTCACAAATTGAGCACATTTTGAACACTTAATAACGTGACTACTATGTTAAAAAATGTTCTAAACTATCAATTGTTACGTTTTAATGTATTTGAAAATAGTTATTATTAAAAAATTTATTGAAACAATTTAGGCGTTGCCAGACTTCGGTTTTATGTATTTATGACCGTCCAGATTACATAAAATCATAGGTGTTATATATGGTTGAACTCCTATTGAATAAGAGATTCCAATAATGACTGAATATACAGGGTGATGTATGTGAAAAACAAAAGTTACTAATAATATAAGAAAAACGGCAAATCTGGCAACATTGTAAATATCAAATATGGAATCTCCGTAACCCAAAATAGGTGTACCTCAAATTTTGTACAATTATGATTAGCATTTTACGAGATAATTAGCCGTTTCCAGATTTTGGGGCACTCTGGATATGGATCGAAAGATCTCGTCGAGACGAATCTAAATATGTACTTCCAGTTGCGATCCGATACCGGAAGTGACCCGAAACGCGCATAAAACGTCAAGATGAGCGAATCTGACACCGGATTCGTGATCAGCATGCAAAATTAACTGCTAAATGATATCCATGTCGACATTTGATGAACTAAAAATTGCATTCCGGTTTTGAGGTCGACTTCCGGTTTCGTTTTTATTAAAAAGTAAAAAGTAAAAGTTTATATATAACTCCCGGTGCCAAGCAAAAGTTTTTAGAAAATGGAGATATTGTAACAAAAAACATTGTTTTCGACGAAATATTTCGTGATATTTAATACACTTTTTAATTGCATTATTATTGATGAATGTTATGTATATTCTTGTTAATATTGTTTGTAATGATCTCTTAATTTTTCTCGCAAAATAAAAATTTCATTTAAAAAACTCGATGTCGAGTTGGTCCGATAGTGTTAATTAATAAAATTCTGGTTTTAAAAGATTAACTTGATTATAAAATTCTAAATCATTAAAAATTGTGACTAGTCTGGGACAATTGTCATATGTTCGTTCTAATTAATCATAGAAATTGTCTTTTTCTTCGTCTTCCTTGTCCTCTGTTAGGGTATGTACATTAATAAGGCTAATAATAAAAAACTTGCCCCTGATCCTTAAGCAGCTCATTCGCGTATTTATCGGCTTAAAATATATAACCAACTGCTTGACTTTATTATTGACTATAAAGGCTGTCACAAGTTCATGTCTGGTTCTATGGCAACTATAGTATATATTGTAGTTTGCTTTTTCGATTATGCCATAGCCTGTCCATCGTACTTCTTATATTGCAGTAATGCAATATGTCACACAGTTTGCGGATGTTTCCAGGTTCGTTAAGTGTGCGAACGTTCCAGGTAAATACATTAAGATCATTATTTCCATTATTCAGGTCTTAAGATCCAATATAATATAAATTATCTTATAATATAAATGTTATAATTAGTACTAACCTTTATGTTTTCTTTCAATGTCTTGAAGATTTCTTTACATACTCCTGGTATGAATTTGGATATGGAACAACGTGAAGCGCAATAACAGTGAATCAGTCTTGTGTAACTAATGCTGATGATGCGGGTAAAAGAAAATCTGAAGTCATCTTTAATTTTACTTTTGCTGATAAAACCAAACCAATTTTAAATATTGCAAATATAATACACTAATATATTTTTTAAAAATCAATTTATATTTTTTCATATTATAAACCTCGTATAATTAAAGCTTTACAAAATAAAAAATAATCATTAAAGTTTGTGGTTTTACTCTTTATTTTTAATCACATATTAAAAGATAACAATCTCAATTAAAATAGCAAATCCTCTGAGGATTACTCAGCGTGAAACTTGACATACGACTCACCTAATTTTAATGAATATTGCGTTGTTGTTTCCAAAATTACTTTTACAGGTTTTCGTAGCCAAGAAGGGTATAATAAAGTGTGGGAAGAAAAACTTTTCTAACTTTATGTTTAAGTTTTAATTATTAATAATGATTTATAAATACTAATTTCTACAATTAACCTTAAATATGTCATTGGCAATTGCTTCCAAAAAACTGTTGTTTTACAAGTAAATATGACCAATTTATTTTATAAAGGTATATTAAAATATGCATAATAATTTAGTACAAGTTATGTGATGATCATCTTTCTTTTTTGGATAAACAATTTGTTTGTAAACTACAATAACTGTAATGAGATACTTACATCTCTCTTTACAGTTTTTTTTTTCAAACAAAAACTTGAATCAATCAAAACAAATTAATAGTGATAGATAAGTAATTAATATATACCAGTGACGTGCCTTTCTATATTAATGAAAAGGTTATTGGTTAATATTCTGTTGAATATTCAAATATGGGCAAATACTTGATAAAGATGCGACAGAAGATCCGACTTGTAAGTTTGATGGATGTAAGAGAGCCTTACATATTAATTGCGCCAGCGTAACAGCTACAGAAGCGAGATGTTTGCATTTGGCGGCAAATATTAGAAAATAAAATATTTCTGTGGGGACTGTGAGCAAGGTTTATTTTTAGTATTAATTTTGAAGTATATCGTTATAGTGCTAATGACAAGATCCTTCTACGAACAGAATAATCAGATTTGTGATCTAAGCAAGGCTATTGGTGAACTGAAATGCAACTCCAATCAGTCAGGTTTGTCATTTGAATAATTGTATATAGAAATAAATAAGTGAATTATAAAATCTAACAATATTATGTTGTTCAATGTTCAATTCTTTAAACATAGAAATGGTATAAAATGAGACAGAGCCAAAGTCTAGGAAATTAAAAAGCAAATAGGAAAAGGTAAATCACTAGATAATTTATTTATTTATTTTTTTATTAGAAAAATATGTCGCATCCACCAAAAGGTTATTGGCGACAGAACAAAATATAAAAAACAAAGTTAAATACCTACAGATTGTACAAAATGTTTATGGATCTAAGATAATTCACTGTATTGTTACAGGAACAGTTTTGACGTAGAGCCTGTAGTAGAGGGTTTGGGATCTTGTAGCGCTGTCTTTCTTGGTCATATTTACTAAAAATTGTTAAAAAATGTTCGACTGTTAATCGAACATTACACTGATCACATATAGGTGGATTTTTCTTTGTGAAAAGGTAGGAGTACGTTAATCTGGTATGTCCTAGGTGTAAACGCGCAACCGCAATTTGTTTTCGTCTATTGAGCGACGATGGAAACCACTGAGACACATTATTTTTGATTTTATTTAGATTGGAATTAGTTTGAGACCACTTATTTTGCCACAAACACCACACTTTATTTTTAAGATAAGCTTCTAAGTCACTGGAAACACACTTGTCTATCGGCTTTGACAAATCACTTAAAATTGCCTCTCGTGCAGTCCTGTCAAGTTCTCCATTT
Organism: Diabrotica balteata; assembly: GCA_918026665.1. Classification (NCBI taxonomy): domain Eukaryota; kingdom Metazoa; phylum Arthropoda; class Insecta; order Coleoptera; family Chrysomelidae; genus Diabrotica; species Diabrotica balteata. The sequence goes on from CAKJVB030000026.1 coordinate 122,831, forward strand.
CCTGTTATTCCGACGTCTGAGGGAACCCATAAAAATTGGACGTCTCTTCCATGTTCATAAGAAATAATAATATCTGGAGAATATTTAGATGATACAAAACAATTGTCTACAGAAGAGTCACTATCTAAGTCAGAAATCTCTTTCTCTAAATGGTTGTATAGTTTATTTTGAAGTTTTGTAAACTTGCTTTTTTGTAGATCTATAATTTGCATATTGATAGCTGTTTTGTAAAAGATGGAGTAAACCATCCATATCAGTTGTAAATTCTTTGACGACGCTAATAGTGTCGAAGGAGCCTTGGACATTATCAATCAGTAAGGACAGTTGGTGGTAATTTAAAACGAATGGTGGGGTATGATTATCAATGAAATTTTTAAGAGTTTCCCGTGTAGATGGGACTTTAGATGAGCGCGGTTTTTTTGGTTTAGAGGGTTTGGGTTTTGCAAACAGATTTTCTGATGAAATTACTGAGTCTGAAGGAGGCGTGATGATCTCACCAATACTGTGTTTTATGGAAGAATTTGCGTTTTCGTAATTTCTATTAGAGTTTTCACTTAGATGCTGTGGCTTTATTACATTTGGAAGTACTGAAGCAAACTCATTGGTAGTGACAGAACTGGAGCTTGAAGTTTTATTTGTAAGATTGGTTGAAATGGTTGTTTCAGAAAAATGTCTTGATGTATCAGTTTTATTAGAATTTTCTGCAGTTGTATCTAATGAAAAAGGAGCTAATAGATTGGAGCATATTGCTTCCGAAGTTTGTGAAAACAGTATTGCTACTGAATGAGGTGGATTGAAAGTGTTGTTATGAGTAGGAGCGTTAGTAATTTCTTTGCCATGGAGATTTGTAGGTGTAGGCGATATGCTTGGATTTGGTAATGGATAACTTAATGACTGCTGGGTGTTTGGTACCTTGTGTAGTATACTTGTTGAAGCTGTTTGATTTGGTACTTCATTGTTTGACTCAATATGAGTTGATTCCGGTACTGAACTGTTATTGCATTGAGATGATATGTGTCCTGTATTTTTTGCAAATAAAGCAGGTAAGTGTACCTGTGACAAGAATATGCGGTAAGGTGTTTGATCGAAATTTATTAGAATAGAATCTGGAATTGGTGATGTTATAGGACTTATATAAACTTGCCTCCGAAAGCTCAATATGTGACTATATTCGAGAGAGTCGAGCTAATTTTCAGAAATGATATTGGGGAAATAAGCTTTAAACCGATATTCTGTAATTCTTCAACTAATACTTGATGAGAGTTGACGGGCAGACTCCAGACAAGACTAGTCTTTCTGCTGGAGAGACAAGTCTTCGTGCTGTTACAACTTCGCCGAGTACTTCTATAGAGCCATGTTGTGTCATGAAGTTATCTACTACGGTTTTGTTTGCCAAATACATGCAGATTCTATTATGAGATAATCTAGATAAAAAAATAATATTTTTTGGGTTGATGATTGTGCCAAAGGAATGAGATAATCCTGCAATTTAGCATTATCGATGCAACTAAATACAATTGCTTGGGTCTTACTCGGAAAAAAGTGTGAAGCGGCTGATGCATAACTGTTTGTGATATTCGAACGTTGATTTACTGGACTGGTTAGATCGGAAGGTGTGTTTACATTCTGTGAAGTCATTTTAAGCTATGGCGGTGAAGGCCTTACTCCGACTCTGGTAAGTGAAAAACTAACAGCATGCTACTATAAGGTACTTATAACAGCTAACCTCACAAAATAATTATACGGTAGTATATATTTATTATTGACGTTTTCTTTTCACACTAATAAAATAATAATTACGTATAGATAACTTACGTAGTAGTATCTAGTAGATAATCACTTTAATTTTAAAAAACTATTTAATAAAACCACTTGTTTTTATTAAAAACTAGGAGTACGATATCAGTACAACTTAACCATACCTTGCCAGGGACTAGATAATATTAGTTAAAGATATTTGAGTAGAAAAGAACACAGGTACCAAGTCTCGTCCACTTAGAGTTATTTTTTCCAATAATAGTGTTGTTTGGAACATTTAAAGAAATAAAAGACGACAGAACTCAACAGTCAAAATAAATAGTGATCAAACAAATATATAATGAGATATGTTTAGTAAAGTTTGGACAGAATTAAAATACAGACAAAATAGAGACGAAAAAAAGATAGTCATAAAATACAGAAATAGTGTTCCAAACATTAAATCATTCAAGAGAGAAGGAAAAACTAATTTCATCTCCATTACAAGTTTATTATAAGAACATCAAAGGACTTCGGACAACAATTCAAGATCTTATCATTTCTACTTTATGTTTTAATTCTAATATATTTATATTTGTTGAAAGTTGCTTACTTGAAAGTTGTGAAATTAAAATAAAAATAAAATTTTTGTATTGTGTTGGTTACTTTTTCTTCACGTGCCATCTCCGCGACGAAGGTTGGCAATCATCATGGCTATTCTGATCTTAGATGCTGCTGCTCTGAATAGTTCAATTGATGGGCATCCGTACCATTCCCTCAAGTTACGCAAACATGAGATTCTTCTTCTTCCTACACTTCTCTTGCCCTGGATTTTCCCTTGTATAATCAATTGGTGGTTACTACTTACATTCTAATCATAAAAATATATGCATTAATGTAACGTATCTGATCTTTCTGATCATGAAGCGGTATATACCAAGTTTAGCAGTTTACAAACACCTCACTCAAAAACCCAACGATTAGGTAGGATTTTTTCCACTCAAAACTTTCGTAAATTCTATAATTCATGCTTGACTTCTGACTGGAATTTTTCTTCTGGGGACATTGACTGTAATATTAGTGATTTTCTAAATAGACTTGTATCTATTTTTAATAAAGCATTTCCTCTATTAAACATCAGGCCAAAACATAACAAACCTTGGATTACCAAAGGCATTCGCATATCTGCGAAAAATATGCGTTCTCTGCTATATAATAAAAAATTTAATGACAGTATCCCTATCTTTGATTATATCAACAAGTACAGAAAATGCTATATAAAACTACTCAAAGAAGCCAAAAAAATCCTACCTTCCTAATCGCTTAACAAGCTCCAAAAATATTTCAAAAGAAACTTGGTCAATAATAAACGATTTTCGAAATAAAACCAGTACAGCGGATCAAACCTTTTCTTTTCCTAACCCCGAAAATCTAAATGATTACTTTGTTAATGTGAGTAAAAATATAACCTCAACTATTTCGCCACAACAATAACCAGTTTCCTATCTCTCTAATTCAAAAAACATTGCTGATACCTTCTTTTTAAGACCAGTTGATAAGACGGAACTCATTTCAACAATTCGTAGTATAAAAAGAACATCGTCCTGTAGTACAGATGGATTATCTATTAAAATTTTCTCAAATCTACCGCATAATGTTTTGGAGGTCATGGTCTCCCTAGTAAATGATTCCCTAACTGCCTAAAGACTGCCATCGTCATTCCTCTTCATAAAGGTGGAGAAAAATCTGATGCCTGCAACTATAGACCTATTGCCTTATTACCAGCACTATTAAAAATTATTGAAAGACTTATAAAAGCTCGACTTATGCCCTTTCTCCTTAAATATAATATTTTATCGCAAAATCAGTTCGGCTTTTTGTCTAATAAAATGCACTAGTAATGCCATATTTTCTGTGTTACATGATGTATATCTATCACTAACCAGTAACCTCTCCTCCGCCACCGTTTTCTGCGACTATTCCAAAGCCTTTGACTGCGTAAATCACGACATTCTATTAAAAAAAATTAACTGTTCTACGGAATTCGGGGTGTGTCTTTGAACTGGTTCAAAACTTACTTGGTAGGTAGGAAACAATTGGTTAGAATAAATGACACCGACTCTAGTTGTAAAGATATTGAGTGTGGAGTACCGCAAGGTTCAGTATTAGGTCCCATTCTTTTTTTACTTTTCATTAATGACATCACTTACTTGAAAATTAAAGGGAAAATTTTTCTATTTGCTGATGATACCAGTATTACTTGGAGCAGCTCTGATATTTCAACGCTTTATTCAATTATAACCGCTTATAATCATTTATAATCAAGGCTTGGTCAGACTCCAACTTACTTAGCTTTAACGTGGATAAGACTGTAGCATTATCTTATAAAGGAGTCATGCAACCCTTGCTTTTGAATGAGAGCCAAATCAATATCGTAAATTCCGTGAAATTTCTAGGTATTCTCATTGACAGTGATCTCAAATGGTCCTTGCATACTGACTCCTTAAGGAAGAAACTAGCCTCAGCTTGCTTTGCAGTAAGATCTGTTTCGAAGGAACTAAATTTATCTTCTGCCAAAATGGCATATTTCTCATTGTTCGAGTCCCATCTTCGATATGGGCCTCTATTTTGGGGTTCTAGTACAGCGGCCCAATTTGATACTATTTTTAAGTTGCAAAAAATAGCAATCCGTTATCTATTTGGTCTCAAACAAACAACTCATTGCAAGACCTACTTCAAAAATCACGGAATTTTGACGCTTCCCTCTTTATTTATTTTGGAAACGGTTTGTTTGATTCGGAAAGCATCTAAACATTTTTCCCGATAGACCTGACCATGGCTACTCCATTAGAAATTCGGATTGTAAAGTTTATTTGCCGATCCCGGCCACTCAGCTAGTAAAGAATTCTATTCTATATCGTGCAAAGAAACTTTATAATCAACTTCCAAGAGAAATTAAATCCGCAACATCCTTCATTAAGTTTCGTAAGGTGACAAAAATCTATCTCTCAGAAAGACCATATTATTCAGTTGACGAGTTTCTTAATGTATAACAAAGAAACAAAATTAGTATTGTTTATAATTACATTTGGGTGTCTCAAGCAGTGGCTACAATTTGTCTCATTTGTTGTTGTCTGTACAAATTATGTAGGTTATACAATAATTATTACTAATTTAAAATTGTGTTATTCTGTTTTTTACTATATTTGTTTTTGTTTTATACTTTTTGTACTATTTGACTGATTTATTTTTTAGCTTTGTCCATAAAATTGTTCAATAATTTTCAGTGACAATAAAGCATATTTCTATTCTATTCTATTCCCAAATGAGAAAATTATTTGTCAAACTGAAGAAGCTATTTCTTATCTTCGTTTCAACCAAGCCGAAGTTGCCAGAAAGACGTCACCCGAATTGTCTGTACTTTCAAACCCTACCGTCAAATATCAGTCTTTCATAAAGACACGCCCTCCAAGAACTTTATAACAACCCTGACATTGTCATCCCTCCGGCCGCCAAAGGTAATGCCACCGTCATTGTCAATTTAATCAATTATTTCAAAAAAAAAAATTCGAACTTCTTAATTTCACACAATACAAACGCGTCTCAAACGATCCCACCACCTATCTAGAAAAAATGATCAAATCCATCATAAAAAATCTACTCTACCTCCAGACATCGAAAAATCTCTTATACTTAGAGGAAAATCATCCCAAATTCCAAAGGTATCCGGCTTTCCAAAAATCCATAAACCCAATGTTCCCCTAAGACCCATTGTTAGTACATACAACTGCCTCACTCAGAAATTGGCAAAACATCTCGCTTTATCCTTACAACCATTAGCCGAAAACGCTTAGTCCTTTGTCAAAAACTCTTTTTATTTCATTGATCTTCTGAAAAACGTTTTAATTTCACCCTCAGATATACTAGTTAGTTTTGACATTCTTTCTTTATTCACCAACATTCTGATCGATGAAACTATTTCCATCTTAAACTCTAAACATCAAATCCCCCAAGACACATTATCTCTTATAAAACATTGCATGTCTAATACATACTTTTCATTCTAAGATCATTTCTATCGTCAAATCAAAGGTGCCCCAATGGGATCCCCTCTCTCCCATAATAGCTGATAACTACATGCAACATTTCGAAACAGCAACCATATACCCATCAAATCTCAAACCCACCTGCTGGTTACGGTACATTGATGGCATCTTTGTCATTTGGCTCCATGGTAGAGACACATTAGTTCTCTTCCTCATGAAAGAGAACTAATTCACTCATACAAAATGTTATCTCAATGCCCAGACACATCACCCCCCAACTCAATCCAGATATCACCAACTGTTCCATAAGACAATAGCAATCGCATTTCATTATAAAATTGACAAAATGTGAAAAAATGCGTATGCATATATCGCCCCTTTTAGCAACAAAATTAGGAAGATATATATTATTAAATTTAATTATTAATCATTTTTCCTTATTTTATTGTTGGTAAAGACTAAAAATATGTTTGCAATATTACAATGTTTTATAATCTACTGTGGCATTATTTGGTTTACAACTACAATTTTTACCACATTTATTCCATAAATGAACATCACTTTGTATCAAAATTCCTGTTAATGAATTCCAGTGGAATATTTAGTTGCGACAGGAGTGTTCAGTGAAAGCAATTTGTTAGTAAATAATGTGCATTTTAGTTTGATGTAATTTTAATAAATATGGTGTTCTCACTAATCAAGTTGATTTAGATAAAATTCGTTTTGTTAATTTATTGTTTATTTCTTGGCGATTAAAACTATTACATAAATTAATCTCTTTAAAATTCATTAACATATCCAAATCAGTTAAGCAGCAGGGATGCATATTCATTCATTTAATCATTTAATCATTTAATCAATGTACCAAAAAGAAAAAAAAAATGAATACGCAACATTCTTTTAAACGATATATCGCACCTTGAAAACCATATGGCAATATCTGCAATTTTTTCGTGAAATGACCTTTGAATGCAGTCTTATAGAAAAAAAAATCTATTTTTTAATGCTATATAGCAGCATCTACAACGAATTTTAAATTAGACACCAGAAAGATACGTCCTTTTGGCTTTTGTAAAAAATCGATTGTTCTTTTTACACCATCAGGCATTATCTGCAGTTGTTGCTCTATGGTTCTAAAATAGGAACAAAAACTTGGATCTATCTGGCAATATCAGCAGTTAATGGCAAATAAATGCTACATTGCCTGTAACTAGTTTTATCTGTTGTTTTTATGTTGTGGGTAAACAATTGTGTTTAATTTAGTTAAACGTAGAATGAAACAATTCAAGAACCATGAATCATAGGAGATTGAATTTTCTACAATTTTGTAAGTTATTTTTTGTGTAATAAATGATATTGGATTAACTATTTGTCGACAGATTGTACTTACAGACAAAAGTACCATAATGTTATCAGATCACATTTATAAAAGTGTCTACATTTCAGTGACAAAAATCACTAGAATTTGACTAGATTAAAAAATAAATTTCTATGGACTAACATAACAAATGTTATATTTTCGCAATAAGTTAAAGCTCTTAAGTAAATGCCAATATAATATATAACAATAACAATAATTATTATGCAGAAGGAATTATTCCAAACAAACATAAAGAAATTTTTATTTAATAAAATAAAAAACGGGACCAAAGTGCCCACATCATCTATTTGAAACAATTGTTATATAATATTAAATAAAATTACATAAAATTTTGCGAAGAAAAAGGTTCGATGTTCGGAAATTATGCTACGTTTGCGACCATATTTAACACGGTATTTAATATAAGCTTCTTTAAGCCCAAAAAAGACTTCTGCTCGCTATGTGAAAGTTATAAATCTACATTAGATGCAGCCTATAATACTCACCGTCAAGAGGTGGAACTTAGTAGAAAAGAGAAAGAAAATGAATCAAAATCTGCAAAATCCAACACTTGCATTACTGCTTTTGACTTACAAGCCGTACTACCGACACCTTCAGGCGATGTCGGCGTATTTTATTATATACTTAAAAGGAGATTTTGACTTGACCACAAATGGAGGACACTGCTATCTTTGGTTCGAGGGAATTGCTAATCGTGGTCGAGCAAATAACGTCGTATCTGTTATCATTTCTGAGGAACCATTTCAGAGAACAGGAAATAATATTATATTCGGATAACTACATTGGGCAAAATAAGAATAAGTATATTGTCGGTCAGATAGCTCAGCGGGCTGTGCGGCTGCCTCTCATTCGCTTTACTGTCGAATGGTTTAGTGGATGTGGGTCGAGCCCCAGCTCGGTGTATAGAAAACAAAAAGTCTAACGCAGCAGTTTAAAATTCTAGATGAATCTGCGGCTTAGACTAGGATATGCTGGGATCTGATCGGCCTATGGTGGAGCAGTACGGCAAGAGATAAGGGCTTGCGGTCGGTGATACTCCTCCATAGATCTCTACCGGACGGGCGTAACGCCTATAAAACGGATATATAATATATATATATATATATATATATATTATATATATATATTTATATATATATATATATATATATATGTCTGTCTTTATCTCTATGTAGTACAGAAATTGAACATACCTAAAATTACCCACAAATTTTTGATAACGGGTCACTCTCAAAATGAGGGAAAACATGCATTCTTTGATTGAGAAACAAAAAACAAGGGCTCTAAAAGGAGGATCAATTTATGTGCCTTCGCACAGTAGTTCAAACAGCGAAAAAATCAGGCAAACCTTACAAAATTAATGAAATGTCTACAGCAGATATATTCTACTTTAAAAAAATTATGTAAGGAAATGGGAAACAATTATAACATTGACGAAGAAGGAGATCAGGTCGTCTGGAATGAGTTTAAGATGATCAAGGTGGAGAAGACACTTAAAGTTTCAGGTTAAGACAAGATACCACGATACAGAGCTCAGAACCAGTAATATAAGCCGAAAACAACGAGGGTTGGTGGCTAATACGGAACTAAGTAAACCATATTCGCATCCACCAGGAATATCAAATCTAAAACAACAAGATCTGCTCTCACTAGGTAAGGCTAATGTTATTCAAGACCACTACAATATGCATGACTTTGATTAAGTGTTAAAACCAAAAATTTTTAATAAATAAGTACAATCTTAAATAAAAAAACTTGTATTTGATATGAATTTTTACTGCATCATTTTCCAAAATTAATATATTTTTTAAAACCATATGGCCGTATGTGCTAAAATACCTATTTCCTGAAGGAACTTTCACATACTCCTTACTGCATATGAAAATATGCAAAATTAAAGACAATTATGCTAAATACCAGGTTTGTAGCTTAATTTTTGGAATTTCAGTAAATAATATTAACTTAAAAAAACATTGAAACGCTCGTAACTCAACATTATGATTTTTTCAGTTACTGCCCTATGGTTTTCAAGGTGCGATATAGAGAATAAAACGATTGTGATCTAATTAAACAGTCAAGAAATCTTAACGATACTAAGTTCAATACAAGTTGACTCATAATCATTTGAATTTCCACTGGTTGTTAAATATGTATATAGGAGCTACCTCCTATATCCATATTTAACCTAAGATCAACAGGTACGGAAGGACTGAGTCGACTAAACTGGAAAGGAATGGTCAGAAATTTCTAGGGACGAGAGACATCGGTTCCCGAGTTGCCACATATCAATAAATTTAGTTATTCTCGATAATTTGGTAATTAAGGTTTAACTGAAATTTGAGCGTCAAAGTACTCAAGGTACATTATTATCGCATATTGTATACATATATTGTATTATACATGAAGGAGCGCGGTGAAAATAATGATTCGAAATTGGTTAATTTTACCAAATGGTAAAAAAAAATTGGGAGACTCTGCCTTACAATAGGACTTCGATGACAAATGTAACGTGAAGATAATTGTTTATATATTTTTATGGGTCTACACATCTATTTACATTTCGACGAAGAAAATTTCTCTCTAAGGAACACTTCATTTAAGCTTTCATCCCATCGACTCTATACTTAAAGGTTTCAGATAAATAGTGAACTTATCGTTAGAAAGCAAATAAATTTTATATCCATATGAGACATATTCTGAAATAGTGTTCATGGTGTTAAGATATGTCCTGACACTGAACTTGGCTAGCACATTACATAGTGGCTATTTCCCACATTTTCCTCCGTACGGTAAAAATATGTTTATGCAAACACTTACCGTAATATGAAGAAAGACTTTGTCAAGATTACCTGAAACAGAAGACTTTTGTTAGGTTGTTGTAATCATTATAAAATTAGACATAGCGAAATTTATGGTACGTCAAACACATATTTATTACTTTTGAAAATACTAATGGTTTCTATTGAAAGTAAACAAACCCATAAAACAGTCAGATATCACAGCTCGGTATGTTATAGATTATTTCCTTTAGTTGTGAATTGAACAAAAATAAATAAACTAAATTTTGCGTTCATAATCAAAAATATGCCTTATATGGGGTTAACGGATGTGCAGATGAAAGATTACGGGTATTGTGGAGCAATGAACATCTCAGAGGAACATAGCTGCAATGGTTGGCGTAACACAGGACGTTGTGTAAAAAACCTATGCTAGGTGTCAGGAATCAGGAACGAATACGAATAAATCAAGACAAGGTCGCCAAAAAAAACAATGTCTCGCTAAGATTGTTTCATTGTCTAACTAGCTAGAAGAAACCCAACAATTTTTCACCTGCAGGTGCGAAGGTAACTTTTGGAAGATACGGGTGTGTTTTGTATAAAACGATCAAAAAATATTTTTTAAGAAATATACAGCAGTAGACAGTTAAAAGTTCCCGAGTTATCCAGGGAGCACAAGATTGATCGCTTAAACTGGCGCCTTTAAAACCAAAATTAGAACATGGGAAATTGGCAAAAATATGCTATTTCAAAGCAAAACCAGGATCTGTGTACAATCAGATGACCGACGAATTCGTGTAGGTACTCAAAGCGAAAGAAAGACAAACAAGAAATTTTTCCATAACAAAACACAGTAATTACCTTTGCTATATTTTTATAATTAGTACATACTTAAAAAATACTCCATTTTTCAGAACAGTAAGAGCTGCTAGTGTGTTTTCTTCTTCTTCTTAGCGTGCCAAATCGGGCTTCTCGATCTTCTGCAATATGGAATAATTGTCCTGCATTTGGTATCTGAGTCCATTCACGAATGTTTTTTAACCAAGAAACTTGTTTTCTTCCTTCACCTCCACGGCCCTCTATTTTGCCTTTAAGGATCAGTTGTAAAATTTTATATTAATTTTCCCTTACTATATGTCGCAGATAAAACACTTTTTGATGTTTAACAGTCTTTAGCAGTTCTCTGTCTTTGTTGACGCTCCTTAGTACTTCTTCATTAGTTTTTCTTGCTGTCCAAGGTATCTTCAGCATTCATCTATGAACCCACATTTCCAATGCTGCAATTTTGTTCATAATCGATACTTTTAGCGTCCACACTTCTGCACTAAATAAAAGTACAGACCAAACATAGCACTTAACCATTATTTGCCTTAGTTCTAAACTGAGATGGTTTGTTGCAAAGAAATGACTTCATTTTCATAAAACTAGTTTTAGTCATTGCTATTCTACGTTTTATTTTTATGTCTGGATCTAGTTGGTCCGTTATCACAGTTTCCAAATATGTCGTTTTGTGAACTTTCTCAACTTGGACTCCATTCAATTGAAGCTTTGCATCGGGATGTAGGTCACGACTAAACACTAAAAATTTGGTTTTGTTTGAGTTTACTTTAATGCCCATTTTCTCTCCTACCTCGTGAAAACGATTAAGCAAAATTTGAAGAACTTCGTTATTATCTGATAGAATTACTGTATCGTCTGCATATCTAATCACATCAAGTATTTCCCCATTGATTTTTATTCCATATGGTTGTCTCTCAAGTGCGTTTTTAAACAGCTGGTCCGAGTAAACATTGAACAATGTTGGCGACAAAATGCAACCTTGTCTGTCTCCTCGTTGTATGGGGCTTTCATCGGTGTAGTTATCTGCAATTTTTATGATAGCAGTTTGATTCCAGTACAAATTTTTAATGACACGAATATCCTTGTCATCTATTCCGATATTTTTCAGTATTTGCAATAATTTGACATGCTGTACTTTATCGAATGCCTTTTCGAAGTCCACGAAACATGCAAATACGAAACATACGAGGTTAGGCGCAGAAAGTGCCTCCCTGGTTCCCATAGCATTTCTGAAACCAAATTAGGTATCTTCAAGATCTTCTTCGAATTTGCGTCTAATTCTGTTGTGAAGTATTCTAAAAAAATTTTAAGTTGGATTTGAGCCAATCTACGGGAATCACTTCGGTGTTATATATTGAATTAAAAAGTCTTACTACTACTTTTATGTTACCATTCTCTATTAGTTTTAGCAACTCACTTGGTGTATCATCTGAACCACAAGCTTTTTTAATTTTAGCATTATTTATAGCATGTTCTACTTCGCATTTCATATTCTCTGGGCCGTCAGTACAGTTTTGGTAAAATTCGACAATATTATTCCTGTCATCTTCAAAAAACGCTATATATACAGCTGCCATTCTTTTCTTATTTCTTGCTCATTTACAATTATTTTGTTATTAGTGTTAACAAGTACAGAGAGAACTCGTTTTTTAAATATATTACTCATTTCTTTTAGTTTTTTGTGCACATTAAATAAGTTGTGTTTGGATATTACATTGTCCATTTCGTCGCACCTTTCTCTCATCCATTTTTCTTTGGCTAATTTGATCTCCTTTTTTATTTTTCTCTGCAGGTGTCTATATTCTGTTACATTAGATTTTATCTGTCGACGTTGTTCTATTAATTTTAATATGTCGTCTGTCATCCAGTTATTTTTCTTGATTAGGTTTTTTCTATAATCATTGTTTGTGGAGATTTCGTTAACTTGGTTTTTAAATTCACCCCATAGTTCTTCTGGATCTTCTAGTTGTTCCTCGATGTTTTTTATTCTATTGTTAAATTCTTTTTTAATGTTATCTTTAAAGTTTATATCGTCAAAGTTAAGTACATTGATTTTTTTGTTTTTGTCGCTGAATTCGTTTTAGCCTTAGTTTAATATCTGCTACGAGTGGTTGATGATCAGATCCAATATCTGCCCCAGGATATGTAGTGACTCTTTTGACGGCATTTCGGAAACGCTCCTTTACAAGTATATAGTCTATTTGATTTCTTGAAAACTCAGGGTCATCTGTTTTATATTTTATACAATTAGTTCCTCATGTAAAAGGAACTTCTACCAGATTTTGTAATATAAAACCCTTAAAAGGATTCTCTAGTTTCTTAGTTGTTGTCCTTTTTTTATCTTGCCAAAAGTGAAATTTTTTTAACTCAAGTATCTCAACATTTTTTCTAGAGTTATTCACAAGTTCAGTCAGTCGTCGACAATCGACTCAGCCTTATGTCCACCTAAAGCTTCGTGTCAGAGTACACAGAAGCTGTTATTTTTAGATTGTTTACTTAAAGTAGCAAACGGTTTATTAAATACAATATGCGGGCTAGTAATAATTACACTTTTACTTTGAGGCATAATAGGCAAAATAATCAATATTTGTAAATCCATAGAGTATATACGATTCGTCGAACTTGCAATTTCGGTAGAGTCTTTTTTATATTCTAGATTTCCCTTTTTTGCTTTAGGATGGTGGAAATTTAGCTGATCTTGAATTTTATCGTCTTTTTTATTTTCCAACGTGTTCTTTAACATTTTGCACCCTTCACAGATATCCGATTTGTGTTGGCAAAGTGAAATATTTATTTCCATTATAACTTAACGGTATACTTCGATTTTACAAACAGAGACATGTAGTTTGCGTACTGCATGTTAGCATAGTCTCACGGAGCAGCATCCTATCGTTTTGGTGAGTAGATTAGAACTGCTTGAAATTGGCAAAATGTGCTATTTTCAGACGAAACCAGGATTTGTTTAAAATAAAATGACCGACGAATTTCTGTAGGTACTAAGAGCGATAGGAAGGCAAGCAAGAACGGAAATTGACAGATCTTTTCACATATATAACGGAGGAAGTATCATGTTCTGAGAAAGCGCTATAATCGCTAAAAAAAACTCGAACTCTTAACAGCTCAAATGGTTATACAACCTGTAGTTATATTATGGAGAGGTAAAATGGGAGAATATTTAAATTTCGTGCATGATAATGCACCTGCACTAACCAGCAGAATAACAACAGACTTCCTTGAATCGCCAAGAGATATCGCCATTCAGGAGTGGCCTGTCTGATCACCCAAACTTAACTATATAGAGTGTTTGTGGGATATGCAAATAAGAAAAATTAGAGATCGCAGGAATAACCCACAAAACGCTGCACAGCTAGTACAAACTACTTTTGAAGAATGGAATAATTTACCACAACAAAATTTTGATAATTTTTGTAGGAGCATACTTACGCGAATTGTCGTTTGCATAAGGGTTAGGGTGGTAACACTGACTACTAGAAAAACATATATAAATAAAACCAATTTTATCGTTGGTATTAAGATAGTAGGCAGTAAGATAGTAGCAACAGAGATGGAATACCTGCGAAGATACTGCAGAGTAACAAGAATTAATAAGAGAAGTAATGACGAAATAAAGCAAAGAACATCGATAGTAACAGACATACTAACATATAGAGAACAAAAAAGACTAGAGTGGTATGGGCATGTAAAAAGAATTAGCGATAGCAGATGGATAAAGAGAATAACCGAATGGAGCCCCATAGAAAGGAGGAAAAAAAGACGACCCCGAAGATCCTGGAGAAACGAAGTAGACTACGTCATGAGTGAGAATCCCAAACGATGGAGAATAAGAGAGATAAGGAGAGATAAAAACGGTTGAACGAGGAAAGGCAGTGAATACTGTAAAATCTTTAAATATATATTTATCATTGGTCGTTTTAGATTAAAATTTCGTATGCTAATAATTTAAAACAATTATTTTCAATTTGGTATTTCAGAAATTTATTGTTTCCTTCAATTTTTTTGTATTTTTAATTAAATTTTTTAAAATAAATATGGGTTGACCTTGTACGATAGGTTTTTTAATCCGCTTGAAATAATAAATAATGTCCTACGATTCTATATTCCACAAGTTTAATTATTCCATTTTTTCGTCTCTTTAAAGTTAAGCAATAAGTTTTTAAGTGTGAGCAACAAGTCAACAGCGTATTTAAAGTTAAATGTAAAAATCTTTAAAGATATATAATGCTTTCAATTATTTTCGTTGCTTTTTAGAATACAAAGTGCAAATAATATCACTTTATTTCCTCTAGCTGGATCCAAGTTTCTTTAAAAATTTGAAAATCTCTAAAACAGCTCATATTTTATGTAAATGTAACAGGCAAGTCTGTTCGACAATTTCAGACGTGATCAACATTTTAAGTAATGTTTTCTAGAGTTTTTTGTTACGATGCAAATTAAAAATATAATCCCTGACTTATTATATCTAATAAATCTCAGCCCATATTTTCCTGATGCCTTAAATTAGCAACATACTAAAATATATCTTATTTAGGCAAAACTAGTACATCTTATTTTCTTTTAGCATACAATTACATACAATATAGATTTTGGAATTAGCGAACTTTTTAACCGTATCTAATCATACAAAACCGAAATGCTGCATTTGCGTATCAGAAAGATGAATTTTCAGAAGCGTTTATAAGTTTTTAGAGTTAAAAAAATCAATAACTTGGAATTAGTCCAAATTTGTTACTTGTCTATTTTGGTGTCGTACTTAACACCAATATGATACCGACAAGAGTATTCAAAATACTGGTCAGGCACCAGATACAGCTAAGCCTAAAGATATTATTAACATCTTCATTGGGAGTTTTATAAACATTCATTAAATAAATAAACAATACCTGTTACCTGGGGATTTGTGAGGTCCATTAACACAAAGATTAATGTGTTCGTATCCAAGATAAGCTCCATTAAAACATAAGCACACTGTTGCCTCCTACTCATTACTTGAGCTCTTGTCATGGTGTGGTGACAATCTAAATAGTATTGGTTTGCTGCCTCCCATGGTTGCGATCGTATGCCATTTAGAAGGCCTTATGTAGTAACTTTTTTACTAGAGTCTTTAGCAATATTAGCATGTGACGGTAATTCAGTGAATATCAGTGTTACATAGTTAAAATAAGCCAAAGCGTTCATATTTTATTGGCCTAGTAGCAGGCTATTTTACTCCGTTACGCACATCTATTGTTGGAGCATAAGATCGCCGTATCATCTGCAATCGTAGCTGTTTTTGTGACAGGTAATGTTGGCAGGTCTGCAGTGTTGTGTATATTCAATTTTTCACATGCGAATAATCAGGTCATATTTTTCGCTATTATTTTCTACCTCAATTTAAAAATCATCACCCAGTCCAACTCTTCCTACCTTGACTTCAATCCCACTCCTTTAGAAATATAGGCAGTTTTAAAATAGCATACGAAAAAGACGTGCACTCTACTGTAGACTACCACTAGCAACAGACATGCTCTCTGGGCTGTTGACCTTCGCTAGTTACAGATGAACTCTCTCTCTCTCTCTCTCTCTCTCTCTCTCTCTCTCTCTCTCTCTCACTCACTCGACTGTTGACCGCTAGTAACAGACGTTTATTCTCTCTCTCGCTTATAGTTAAGCGAAAAAATACCGTGAATCCTCTTTTGTCGTATACAGACGAACTGTGCTCTATCTATTGATCTTAGAGTTAGTACCGCAAAACACGTGTTTGTTTAGAAACCGGTATAAACAGCTCCGCTGTACTGGTAAATACCACAAGTGAAAGCTAAAAATACCACGAGTATGTGTATAACAGCAATATTGGCAAGACTTCTTATAAACTTGATTTGCTATAATCTGTATAACTTTACTAATTTTCCTAATTGAACGAGCCCTATATAATACAGTCCTCATACATAGAAATTAAATTATTAATTTCACATATATGTACACCCTTTGTTGTAAAGAGTAGGTACAAGCTATGACCCAGTGCATTTTCCTGTGGGACTTCTGCTGTTATGAGTTGAAGTACTGTTATTTCTTTGTCGTATTTGACTCTAAAATGTCTATTTGAAATATATGACTTTAGTAGTATGTAATAGTTAGGTAAACAACTGCTCAGCTTATAGAGCAATTTCTGATGCCATACCTTGTCAAAGGCTTGTTCTATGTCAATGAACCTTGCGAAACAATATCTGGATCCAAATTAGTGAGTTGGAATTATTCCCTTGTCTTTAATAATAAGTGTTAGTAAAAGATTTTTAAACAATTTGGAGAGCACACGTTATAGGCTGATTGGCCGGAACAATTCCAGTGTCTTTTCTGTTTACCTTCAAACTATCCCCAGTTTGCAAGACATTGGCTTAATTCCGTTAATCGTTGTTTTATATTCTCCATCGTTAAAAACAACCTTAAAACGGTTTTTTCCCCCAATTTTAAACCGAAACACTTTCTATTTATACATTGTTTTTTTACATTTAATTCTAACTAATATTTTAAATTTACCATTCGTCAAAAATAAGTACTTTTCGCTTCCAACACAGAAAACCATATAAAAATATAATTCCAATCTCTAATACTTTATATGTAAAAACAAGAATTTTTGTCATTTTTTTCTTTTCTGTCATTTCAATTTTGTGCATATTAACCCCCTCTGTGGCTCAGTGGTAAGAGCGCCTACCTTTAAACCTAAAGGTCGTGGGTTCGAATCCCATCTGGGTGGAGAAATTTTCGTTTATTAAAAATTAATGAATGAAAATAATTTCTATCCATATGCGATCGGTACTCACCGGAGGGACCGCAGACGTTCGGACACAATTAGCGTCTCTTAGCAAAGACTTTGCTAAGTATCAAGACAATTACTCTACACACACACACACACACACACTACACTAGGTACCTGACTGTACCATGCCAATGATCATAGTTGTCGAGGCATTAACTCAATAAAAAAAAAAAAATTTGTGCATATTTTTAAACCATAACTATAAAAATGTGTTTACTCTTGGGGAATGCAGTCAATTTATTTAGCGCTAAAATTAAAACTCTTTAAGCTTGCTTAAGCTTTCGGAAATTTTATTTCCTTTTTCAAGTCAATTTGAAAATGAAAGTTTACATTTAGATAAATAAAACTAATATAAACAAATAAGTCTCACCGCTAGTGGTTAAATTTAAATAACACACACACACACACACACACATATATATATATATATTTATATATATATATATATATATATATATATATATATATATCTCTACGGCATAAAGTGAACTCCGCCCATGTTAAAATTCAGGTTCAATTGAGCTCCGTGGTCAAGTGGACACCGATATACGGAGCTCACTTGTCCATTCCATAATATTGGCTCTGTCGATTCGTTAAGATGTATAGTTTCATAATTCGTAAAAAAATTTTGGACTCATAAGTACCCCTGTATCATAAATGTATTTCGCTTAGTTCACGTGTATATATTATAGGGGTCGTTCAGATCTTTTTCACTGTATATTGAAACCATAAGTATATCGGTTTAAGTAAGCTCTGATAGTTTGGCAACTATGCAATTAAGCCAGCGTTCTTGATATATATATTTTATATATTTTAAACGGTTCATACGGACTCCTTATTTTTGTTAACATTCATACGCATTACAATATGTATTCTTCTTCTTCTTGATGTGCCTATCCGTTACGAATGTTGGCGATCATCATGACAATATGTAATAGATATGTATAATACCAAATACCTGTTTTTGGTAGGTACGTGCTATTCTAAAAATAGCTTTATAAATACAAAAGGATTTCATTACCAAGTTGGATGTGTTTTTTCATATGCGAAAATTTCCTAATGTATTTTGTTATCAGGAGTATGTCTTTATACGTTTTATTTAAGAATACGATAAATACGAACTTTTAGTTAATCCATTGTTTTACGATATCTTGTATACAGCTTCTTTATTATTTTATTTCTGATTTTATCTGTCTACTACATATAATTCTGGATGGGTTATCTTAAAATAAATATTTAAGTGCAAAAATAGATATTTTTATGTAAAAATTGGTAGTACGGCACAAAAGAGGGAAGAATGCTTAATTTATATAAGAAGAATATACCATTTCACCAATATTACATACTTCTGAATGTTTTATCTTCTATTTAGGGGTAATACGTATTCAATAAACGTGGAGTGTAAAATTTGCAATAATCTTGGGTCAGTTTTTTCTCGATTTTAATTATAAATTGAGCTGGTATTCGTTGATGTTGCGATTCTAGAGTTTGTATCTTTTATTATCTAGCTATTTATCTTCGGATATAAGGTGAATTAATAGCTACGATAATGTAGAGCTTATGTATGAATGTGTGTATGTCTTAATATCCGCTGAATTTGGCTGACTAATTTATAGCTAAATCTACGTGTTAAGTATGTGTTGGTGTCATCCATACTTGTAAGGTATATTCGGTAGCAGAAGCATAGAGTGCAAGCGTCTACGTTTTAAGGATGAAAGGATGCGCTTCTCAATTTTAGCTGACAAGTTTGCAGAGATTATTTTTCTGGTCCTCAGTTTGCCTTTTAGTTTTAAACAATGTTCTGTGAATGACAAAGTGTGATACAAACTATCTTCAAATTATTTATAGCAAGTCCAGGGTTTAGAAATTTCCTGACACTACTGGATGTTTAGATTTTTGAAAGCGTCTCTGTTAGGGACATAAAAGGAGAACATCTGACTTTTTCTGAGGTTTGGCTTAAAATTGATTCATAGTCTATTGTTATTGTGTTTAGGGTATGATTTAGATCTTTCTATACTTGAGACAAACAATTATCCCGTCCATTACTTATTCAGTTACACACTATAACGTGTAAATGCATACATCTTTTATTGTTAGATAAAATAAATTTTCATCAAGTAACGGTTTCAATAAACTTCGCATATTGGATATATTTATAGCTACGATAGGGTAGAGTTTATGTATTGATGTGAAGTCTTAATCTACGTGTTAAGGATGTGTTGATGTCACCCATACTGGCAAGCTTGCGGAGAATATTATTTCTGGTCCTCAGTTTTCCTTTTAGTTGTGTGTGCAGTACAAAATATTTGCAATGTATTTATAGGAAGTCCAGAGTTGAAGCATTTAATGGCACTATTGGATTTGGCTTGAAATTCATTTATAATGTATTTTTATTGTGTTTTAGGTATGATTTAGATTTTTATCCACTTATCCACTAGGAATACCAGTCCTAGTATCTACTGGTAGATGGTAGATCCAAGCTCAATATTGTTGAAATGTTTCCTCAGCTGACAGTTTTTTTTTTATCTCTCACTTTGAGTTTTTCTTTGCATTCATTGCCAGCAAAGATCTGCACTAGAAATACGTCACATTTGTATTAAACTCATAGGTATATCTAATAAGTTTAGGTAAAGTAAAGTTTTTTATCTCTAGATATGCCCTCAATATTTATAGACATAATTAGAATAGTTGGTCGTGAAAGGGACCGATTTGACAAAATCATATTGAACGGGTGATTAAAGAATTAGCCGATTAATTAATTAATCATTACTCAGGATATGCCCGATTGCGGCTGTCTCATTAGTACTTCAGTCTTCGTGAAGGCTGCTTCGTGAAAAACTGTAGGTATTAAAGAGACTCTTTGTGCAGAGTAAACAAGTTTATAATATCGGTTACAACTCATTTATATTGATAACAAACAGTGTACAAAAGTTAAAGTTACAGTAAAACACTGAAAACTTTGTTTTCAAAAATTCCACAAAATTTATTTTAACCTCTTATCACTGCAGCTGTTTCGGCTGATTGCCTTTCTCAAGTAATCTATTTTTGGCATGCGTTTACACTTTATAGTCTTTAATGAAATAGGTTGAGGAGGGGAGAACTGTTTGTCTCAAGTTGGTCATTCAGAATTATATCTGTGTTTTTTAATCTGTTGATTTTAATAGATTCTAACAAAGATAGCTTCATCATCATCATCAACTAGCCTCTAACGTCCAGTGCTGAACATAGGCCTCTCGCATGCCACTTAGTCCGATTTTGCGCCATCTGAATCCAATTTGTAGTCACTGCTTTTATGTCATCTGTCCATCTCGTTAGAGGTCGACCTTTATTTCTGTTAGCTTGTATTCGGGGTCTCCATTCCAAAGTTCTTTTGGTCCACTGGTCATCAACTGATCTTGCTACATGACCTGCCCAGTTCCACTTTAGTGTTGTTCCTTTCAATAACGTCTGCTACTCCTGATCTTTTGCGTACAGTAGCATTGAGTATTCTATCACGTAGAGAAATCCCTAACATTATTCGTTATTCTTGTGGGGGTTTCCGCGCCGTAGGTCATCCTTAAAAATAGATCCTATCAGTAAAGATAGCTTAAGGCCTTTATTTTGAATGTGAAGAATGTTGAATTCGTCATTAAAAGAATGATTATGATCTAGAAGGTAAAGTGCGTATGTAGATCATAATCATTCTTTTAATGACGAATTTAACATTCTTCATATTCAAAATAAAGGCCTTAAGCTATCTTTGTTAGAATCTATTGAAATCAACAAATTAAAAATACAGATATAATTCTGAATGACCAAGACAAAGAGTTCTTCCTTCCTCAACCTATTTCATTAAGGAATATAAAGTGTACACATGCCAAAAATAGATCACTTGAGAAAAGAAAGCTGTAGTGATAAGAGTTTAAAATAAATTTTGTGGAAGTTTTGAAAACAAAGTTTTCAGTGTTTTATTGTTACATACAATGAATTTCTATCAAGTAACGGTCAAATTACTCAATTATTTAAAGTAACAGTGTTAAAATAAGTGTACAAAATTTTCTTTATCAAAAAAGTAGGAAAAGATATGTTTATGCTTTTATTTTTTTAAATCTTTTCTACTACTTTTATTCTACCGTTCAGGGGCAAACTAAGTCCTAGGCAGCCTAGACGCCTATGGCCTTGGGCCAGAAAATTAAAATTAGGTTTTAATTTTTATAATTCTTACATTTTTATTTAACAGAAAAACATGATATTCATAATTATTGCTGAAACATTTAGAGACTGACCTTGACAAGGAATACTTAGACATAGTATTTTATAGTATGTAATATATTCTGGAGTATATACTACATACGTGCCAAAATGCTGTATTAATACTGTGTGGGCGATATTGGTATATTTAATGTATGTATATGTATATATCGTTGCCATCCCTATTTATTATGCAGGTATTTAAAAATAATAAATGAAAAAAATATATTGGAAGTACATACTTTAACGTGTAGTAGTGACAATAAAATTATTTCTTACATGTTGGCGTTTCGTGGTAAAAATGAAGTATTTTTGTAAAAATAATGGTAATTATATAGGTGATTTGTAATATTTATCGAGTTCGTTTGAACTGCAACATTGGTACAATAAACTATTTATCCCTACAATATGTGATGAATTTATTTCTAATATATTAAAAGATTTAAAACTCATTATAGTGAACAAAATAAAAGAAGCCAAATTTTACTCTCTAATTATTCATTTAACACCAGATATATCCCACATAGATCAGCTTACCGTCATTCTTCACTATGTTCTTCTAAGTGGTATAAAAGGATTTTTGGGATTTCTACCTATATTTTCTGATACTGGTGAAAACTTAGAGAACGTTATTTTAGAATTTTTAAATAATTTAGGTTTAGGCTTTCTGATGGCTTTATATGGTATATAAAGGTCATTGTAAAAAAACAGAGATGGAACTAGATTCACGATTCAAATAGTCAAAAAATTAAAGCACAGCTTACTAAAATAGGAAATACGCCTATTTAAGATATTTCAAGGTACAAAGCAGCACCTAGCATATCATGACGATATATATAATTATGTTATAAGAAACTCACTATTTTATGTAAACGATATCTTCAATAAGGTTCAGAGAGCACAAAAAAAGTTTCACTCGAAACCAGTGAAGTGAAAACCAAATACGAGCAAACAAAGAGAAGAGAACGATTTAATAAATCTAGATAAAACATTAAAGTATTTACTATTTAAATGGGAATAAGCCACAATTAAAGGTTAAAGTACGTTTACTGACGTTTCCATTTCCACTTCGGAAATCGTTCTTAAAATACAAACATTAGTAAATTTAACAATTTTTTTTTGGTGAAAAAATTCTTCTAATAATTAAATTTTACCTGACCCATTTATATTGACAATTCAGGCATACATTATATAGTTTAAAGTAGACTTTAAAATGATATGGCCAATATTGTTGAGTTGCGTTCCTAGAACGACTTTACTTTTAAGATAGTTCATTCGATTAAATAAAATCAATTTTAACTTGAGAATATCCGTCAGACAAAAATCATAGCATGTAATTAGTCTTTAAAAAGGCAAACACATGCCATGATGACAGTATAACTCTCCTGTTAGTGTTTCTATAGTAAATTATGAGGGAAAAAACCTCATAATACTATCCCAACATGGTAAGTATTTCGTCGTGCATTTAATTTACTTTCAATAAACACCAAATTCAGCTTTTATATGTTTGTTATTTAAAAAACATAGTCAATGTATTCTCTATATGTTACTGACTTACTAATACTGGTATGTTCCCTTTAATAACTTCCTCGTTTAATATAGATAACCAGATCCTACTACATTCTGCAGAGGAATTTGTGACAATTGGTCTCATGTAGCATAATAAGAGCCGCTTCTTTGATTTTTCTCATTTTACCTTCCGTTTCTTTCAGGACTATATTTGAATCATTCCATTGAACCCTATCTTCATTATCCCATAAGTGTTTACATATTTGAGATCTATCTATTCGGGATAGTATTATGAGGTTTTTTTCCTGGTTTTTCCCCTTATAATTTACTGTGGAATCACTAACAGGAGAGTTTTACTGTCAACATGGCATGTGTTTGTCTTTTTAAAGACGAATTACATGCTATGATTTTTTCTGACGGATATTCTCAAGTTAAAATTGATTTCATGTACTCGAATGAACTATCTTACAAGTAAAGCCGTCCCATGAACGCAACTCAACAATACGGGTAATATCATTTTTAAAGTCGTCTACTTTAAAATGTATAATGTATGTCTGACTTGTCAATATAAATCAGTCAGATAAAATTAAATTATTCGAACAATTTTTTCACCATCTTTTCCAAAGTGGAAATTAACACGGAAACAAACATACTTTAACCTTTAATTGTGGCTTATTATCATTTAAATAGTAAATACCTTAAGATGCCACGAGAAAATAGATTCAGAACAATATTTAAAAAACATTAAAGTCCTCATGTTATCGCTGCAAATCGGTATAGAATGAGAACCCATGCTAAATAAAGAAAGCTCTTATAACAATATGGTTTAGAAAAATAATTCGCAACGACTAAGGCAGATCAGACTCATGCACTACAGGTCATTTCCAGAGGCAATGTGCTAATTGTACGTAAAATAAATCTTTTTAGGGTAGATCTTTTACAGCAGGTGTGGTTCAAATACACCTAAATCTAAAAACTGTCGAAGTTTGTATGAAAGAAGACTATTTCATTTTTTATGCAACTTTAATGTAATCCACAAGGAAAATGAAATTAGTGTTGTTAACTGTATACCGCGAATCACAAAAGTTTAATTTAAAACATTTTTATAAAAGGTATATAATTAAACAGATTCTTTCGGGCTAGATTACATAACGTTTTCGGGCCAAAAAGTCCAACATCAGTGAATTATTACCAGGTATACATGAGTCAAGCTACCAAAATTCTGGGTAAGTTTTAAGTAGTTGAAAAGATGTGTTAATAAAGTATATAACAGGTACCCTACATAATAGCTTAAGACTCCCAATAAAGGTTGTTGCTGAC
The DNA here is from genome assembly GCA_918026665.1 of Diabrotica balteata. NCBI lineage: Eukaryota > Metazoa > Arthropoda > Insecta > Coleoptera > Chrysomelidae > Diabrotica > Diabrotica balteata. The sequence goes on from CAKJVB030000026.1 coordinate 147,485, forward strand.
TCTGAGACCATGTCTGAATGCGTTCTGGATGGCATGCCAGTTGCCATAGTCCGACAGATTTCCTTCGAATCATCAAATTTTCATGGTTTGTTTTAATTATTTTTCCTCAACTAGTTTTTCCAGTTTAATACTTCTTTGTGATGAAAATTTTTGTTTGTCAAAATGTAGTATATCACTGATTTGTGTCCGCTTGATAAAAGTATACTTTTGTTGATCTTGCCTACTGAAATATGTTATTATTTATTGTGTATTCATCTTATGCTTCGACATTTTTAAGGGTTCTGCGTTTTTATGTTGTATACTTTTAAGATTTATTTCATACCTGGTGCTATGTCGTTGCTAAATCTTGTGAACTGTGACCTTTTTGCATGTGTCTCATTAATTCTGTTATCAGTTTCTTGCCCTTGTTGTCGTATGCTGTATTTACTGTATTTAGTTCTGTTAAATTACGTTAAAACAAATTAGTGTCTTATTATTAACATGTTTTTTCTGATATATGTTGCAAATGTGTTGATCTGACCAGTTTTTTCTTGATTTGAGCCATCGTACAATGGGCTGATATTCGAAAAGTGAATCGTGCGAATCTAGAATTGGTTTTTTTCGTTCTCTAGCTACTTATCTTCTAGAGCAGGCTGTCACAAAATATATTCCGTAAGCGTCCGTTTCGAAAATCTACTACTACACTTCTGTGGTCCGGACACTCACGTAACCGGAGGGGGGCGCTACCCAAAAACCCTCCAGTAGTTGTTACCCCCCCCCCCATCAAGATATTACCCTCGCTATAGTTGAAACCAGGCAACTAGGCCATCTTGTTTAGGAAGGGGTACATTAGTTTAATTTATTTCAAAATTAATGATTACAATAAGTCTAAAACTAAACTTAAAACTTCTTAAAAAATTAGACTATTACTCTGTCAACCGAGATCTGTACCGATTTTTAATAAAGTTCATTTGCTTCGAACACATAAGTTGAGCCAAACATAGTACAGTACAGAGTTTCACTGCCAAAGATTTTAGTTCCGCATGTTTTTTGTCACACACATATTTAATCCAAAATTTGTCTCAGGCAAACGTTTCTGAAACTTGAGAATAAACCTCCTTTAAAGCAGAATCTTATTGAATATCAGAAAGATTTCTGATATTCGATAAGATTTCTAAATATCCATTTCCATCTAAAGGACAGCTTTGTTACTCTTAAAAACGTCTGCGGCTTCGTTGGTCTATACGCCATCAACCTTGAGTGAAAAACTTGAATGAATTTATAGAAAGTCTACAGTTCAACGATTTCATGACATTATTGGCGGTTCATTTTTGTGAAAGCGTCTATGTTAGGAGAATTGAAAAAGCGCACATTTTTTCTGCTGTCCTTTTTATATGCTTTAATATCTTGTAATTTGAGGTGTCGTAAGTGGTAGTTAGATTAAAAAATACCACCCCTGATACCCACTATTTTTCGTGCCTGTCTTTGCTGTCTTGCGTAAGATTTAGTATTTGTGATGTACATGATCTTCCCTATATATAGCCACTTTCGTCTTTTAATTTGAGTGTTTCTTATAACATCAGTGAAATCATACTAACAATCTTGTTCAATAGTATTTGAAATAGCTGACAAAATAAAGATATTGGCTGATAGTTTTTGTGGTCGTTAGAGTTTTTGCCAGGTTTAAGCAAAGTAACAAATTTGGCTTGTCTCTAGACTTTGGGTATCTTTAAAATTTAAATACAATTGTTCATCATCCGGATAAGCCATTGTAGTATTTTAATTATATGGTGGATCCAAGCTCAACGTCGTTTAAAAGTTCTCTCAGCTGACTGGTTTTGTTCTTTCTTACTTTGAGTTTTTCTTTGCTTTGTTTCCTATAGAAATAGCATGTCTATATCTATAATGTGGTTTTTATCGATCAGCTTTATACCAAGTACCCTAGGTTAGGCCCTATTTGTGTTTCCTGCTCTAGAAATAACTCAGATTCGTGTTTAGCGCATATGCCTGATAAGTTTAAGTAAATTAAAGTTTCTTTATCTCTAGATATACCCTTAACAGTTGTTATTAGAATAGTTGGTCCTAAAAAGCACCAATTTGACAAAATTATATTAAAAGGGTGACTGAAGAATTAGCCGATTAATTAATTAATCATTACCCGGGGTATGCCCGATTGCGGTAGTCTTATTAGTACTTCAATCTTCGTACAGACTCGTTCTTTGAACCCCATAAGTGATGTCTAATCTTTTACTTTTTATTAAAAATTTAAATTTTACATGCCGTGTATTACTTTTTGACGATATTTCGAATCAGATTTGTATAGTAATAATTTTAGGTATTAAAGACTTAATTTAAAATAACTTAACAACTTAGGTATTAAAATTGTGATATCGGTCGCAACTCATATATAGGGCTTTTAAAAGAGGTGAACGAATTAGCGTTACAGCTGTTTTGAAAACTAAATATTATGAAACGAATCGGGGATATTATATTACACAAATTAAACCGCTTGTCTACAAAAAAAAAAAATCGGGGAAAATATGATACGGCTGGAAAGACTAATGACTTAGCTAATTGCCACATAAATATCAATGTAATGCAATTAGGATGATTTTGTATATTTATTTATGTACAAAATAATATTATATTACACATTATACCCATACAGATACAATAGTAAAATAAATCTACAGCTATTACAGAATATAGTATATACTTATTTAGATAAACGTAAAATGGTCCACTGAACGTTAACGATAAATGTTTCAAATAAAGGTTAAAACATGTTTTCCAATTCGCGGTAAAAGATTTATTAGAGTTCAGCATAAAAGATAAATTTGTAACAAAATTCATATTATTATTCAAACGGTACTCGATACAGTAGCAAAGTAATTTTGGCAACAAATATGTAGATTGTACCTTACTCCTTTGACACACAGAAACCACAAAAGAATCAGCTATAGCGCAAAGCTACCCCTTAACCAAGACACGACTCTCTTGTTTGACAGATGGAACTCGTCTCTTCGATAACTGAGCAGCCACCACATTTACTGGATAGAACGACTGTCTTTGATGACTAAGCAGCCTTCATCCCTACTGAATGAAATGATTGTCTTTGATGACTGAGCAGCCTCCACCCTTATTGGATGGAATAACTCTCTGTTACTGGGCTAATTATACGAGAAGAATCAAAACTAACAGAAAGTCTATTGATATTTAAATAATACTTTATGTAGTTGCAAAACTACAATAGTAACAACAAAAACTTCAATAAATTCTATACGAAAAAGCGGAAAAAATGGGCCCTCCATATAAACGAGGATAAAAAAATATATCATAAAAAGAGAAACATGATAAGACATCCTATTTCAATAGACCAGTACAAATTTGAAATGGTTCATCGATCTAATTATGTGTGAACTAAAATCACTGTTAATAAAAACATTACAAACGAGATTAACAACAGAATATATACAATCGCACTGGCAATCGCTCCTTTTTAAGCAAAAAAATTAAATCCAAAAATATACCATGCAATACCAAAATTAAGAATTTACCATGTAGTCGTAAGACCTATAATAACATATGTACATGAAATATGGACGACGAAAAAAGTGAAAAAAAGAAATATATAAACCTGTTATGGATAATATCACAAATCAATACAGAGTGCGGAACAACTGGGAACTAATTGATTATAATATAACCAGCCAGATAAAGTAAAAACATAAATAACATCTTGTACGTATCTACGCAATACCTTGTAAAAATAATATTGTACATTTTTGAGAACGAACTCCTATTTAAACATCGAAACGCCAAATAAAATATATATTAATAAATACTGTGTCATATTTCTTGTATTCTATCCAAAAAATAAAAAAAAAATAAATTCGGACATATTGAGATGGATAATTGAATACTGTAGAGTACAGTTAGTTGGAGCTACCGAATATTTTAATACAATCCAACTTGGTGTAACCATTTTGGTTAAAAGAATAAATTTGATTTTTATACTATACATGTAGTTGACGTTTCTATCTCCAAATTCCTTTTTTTTTGAGTTCTTTTCTAGACACGTACTAAACAAATTTTGTTTATATTACAATTTCTTCTTTTTGAAGATTTAATAGTTATATGAAGATATCAGTTTGATACATAGACATAAAATACAAATGGACTAACTGTTGCAATAAATATCCCTTTCCCCAGTGCGACAGAGAAAAGTGACGAAAAGTAGTCCCTGCATCTCTTTCTAATTTGTCAGGTTTATCGAAAACGTGGTCAATAAACCCGTCCCATTAGAAAAAGATGCAGGGATTGATTTTTGTCAGTTTTCTCTGTCGCATTGCGGAAGCGCGGATGTATGGCAGCAGTCAGTCTATTTGTATTATATATCTATGGTTTACTACATGCATTTTCCCTTTTATCTTTTATGTGACAACGTTATCAGCGATATCTAAATTGTTCCAATCTTCTATGTTATATTATTACATTTAAGCTCTAGATCTAATCATCAGCATAACTAGGAGCTGTTTTGTACCTTGGGCCGTTAATGGATTAAAAATAGGTGCTATTTCTATCTTAATAAGCTGTTCTTTAATTTTTTGACTATTTGAATTGAGAATCTGTATTTTATTCTACTGTTTATTAACGCAGAGTTTCTTGGCGCCCATTTCCATCTTAAGTTTTTTGTTTCCCGTATCATTATTACAACAATTTTTCGGGATACCGACGTAGGAAATTCGTTGCTATGTACATGTTTCGATGTCCAATAGCAGAAAATTTGTCTCGTTGTAAAGTCAATATTATTTTATTAGAAAATATGACATTGTCTAATAATAAGTTGTTTTGCGTTGCTTTCTCAGACTGCTACCGTCGTGCAGGTATTTGATATTTCGCCGGTCAAGCAACAATTTCTGTATGCATTAACTTAATGCTGATATCCTGCTTCCCCAATCCAGGTAGCAGTTCCGAAACCAATAAAACTGTTACACTAATGCTTCCTATTAGCCAGCCCAGGACTATAGGTAAGCCTTATTATCGTACTGATGTTAGTGCTGCCCCTTATAAGTGAATGGAATATGGAAGGAAGGTTTTGGCAATTAAATAAGCTTTCGAGTGTTAGAATAAATATAAATATATCTAAAATATAACTTCGAGAAAGTAAAGGAATATCAAACAGCTATTCGGATTTAATCAATAGATTATATATTAGAACGCTATAAAATAATACTATTTATTAGCATTAATTAGTTTATAATAGACACTTACTAAAGTTTGAAAATAATTAGAGCAAGTAATATAAATTATCACCGTGCTTATTATACATAAAAATAAAATTATATTGTTAACCATTTATATTATAACCTATTTAAATACATTAAACAAATATTCCTGAAATTCCTCGATGACTAAACTGGTGGATATTTAAATAAATTTTAGTTCCAAAATGTACCTGCTATAAAATTTGAAAATCTACGACTAATACAATTATTGACAACATTGCAGGAGCTTAGTTGTGTACGCTAAAAACTGTATACGGATCCCAAAAATGTTTTATCCAGTTACGGAGTCCACTTGATCTTACCTGTTGGTCGGAGTTTACATAAAGCGCTACTTAGATAATAATATACATGGTGTATATTCTACTGGAGTTAGTATAATACCGTTTTAGTACGGAGCTTATATTAACCGCTAGAAGTATATATATATATATATATATATATATATATATATATATATATATATATACTTCTAGCGGTTAATGTGGGCTCCGTACTAAAACGGTATTATACTAACTCCAGGAGAATATACGCCGTGTATATTATTATCTGAGTAGCGCTTTATGTAGACTCCGACCAACACGTCGGATCAAGTGAACTCCGTAACTGGATAAAACATTTTTGGGATCCGTATACAGCTTTTAGCGTACACAACTAAGCTCCTGCGATGTTGACAGTAGTTGTATTAGTCGTAGATTTTCAAATTTTAGAGCAGGTACATTGTAGAACTTAAAATTTGTTTAAATATCCACCAGGTTAGTCATCGAGGAATTCCAAGAATATTTGGCTACTGTTTTTAAATATATTATAATATAAATTGTTAATATAATTTTATTTTATTTTTATGTTTAATAAGCACTTTGATAATTTAAATTACTTACTCTAATTATTTTCAAACTTTAGTATCCATTATAAACTTATTAATGCTAATATATAGCATTATTTTATAGCATTCTAATATTTTAGCTATGGATTAAATCCGAATACCGTTTTGATATTACTTTACTTTCTCGGAGACATTATATTGTAACACAAGGATCTTATTAAATTACCAAAACCTTCCTTTCATATTTTATTCACTTATAAGGGGCAGCACTAACATCAGTAAGATAATAAGGCGTACCTATAGTTCTGGGCAGCTTAATAGAAAACTTGAATGTAGCAATTTTATTGGTTTCGGGACTGCTAACTGGATTGGGGAAGCAGGATATCAGCATTAAGTTAATGCATATAGGAATTGTTGCTTGACGGTTGAAATATCAAATACCAGAAGGCACGATAGTAGCAGTCTGAGAAAGCAAAGCAAAACAACTTAACTATTATTAGACAATATCATATTTCCTAATAAACTAATATTCACTTTATAACGAGACAAAAAGATATCGAAACAGTATGTACATACCAACGGGTTTCCTATGTCGGCATCCAGCAAAATTGTTGTAATATTGATACGGGAAACAAAAACCTTGAGAGAGAAATTCTCTCAAGGTACAAAGCAGCTCCTAGTTATGCTGATGATTACATCTATAAATATGTAAACGACATACTGAACAAAGTCCAGAGAGCACGAAAAAAGTTTCAAGTAAAATCAACGAAGTGAAAACCAAATACCAGCGCATAAACATAAGAGACCGTCAGTAAATCTAGATACAACGTTAAAGTCAACAATTTCAATTTCGAAAGTATGGAAGACATTAAATATCTTAGAACAATAATCGCAGTTGGTAAAACTACCACTGAAGGAGTTTAGAGCATAATACAAGCTTTAGACCTATTTTTATGTACGGATGCGAATCATTACAATGACTAAAACAAATAAAAAAAGACTTCAAATATTGATAGATAATTGATAGGGAATAAGCACATCTATAGATAAGAATGAACAGATCATACAAGGTGGATAGCAAGTATTTCGGATTGGAGCCCAATAGGAAGGAGAAAAAGAGGTAGACCCCGAAGATCATGGAGGGATGAAGTGGACGAGGCCATGGAAAAACGAGACCTTAGAGATGGAGAATGGAAGAACAGAGAGGACTGGAGACGTTGGCTGAAAGAAGGAAGGCGGCGACAGCTGTAAAAATCCTTATATAGATAGATAGATAGATAAGAATGAATAACATATCTTAGATAAATAAGTGGAACAAAAGAAACTGTGTATAAACTTCAAATTTCAGAAATAATAATTAAATGAATTAATGTAAATCGTAGGAAAAGAAATAAAAGGAGCCATGACACAGTGAAAAACTAGAAATCTTATGGAAAAATACAATAAACTATTACATTTGCTCTTTAGCACCGTCAGAAGATCAAAATACAAATCTGCATACATAATTATATTAAAGAAAAGTTATTAAAAACTTCTGTTCGTCAGCAGCCAGAGAAATTACACATTATAATATATTGAATAATGCTTTTAGCATAAAAAAACGGTGTTATAGTCAATAACAAGAAAACCAAATAAAAGTTCATTAACAGACAAAAGGTATGATATAGAATAGAGCATTAATGTAACAATAAAACCATATACTTTTGAAGGATTGGAGCTATTTAGATATCGCTGATAACTTGGTCACATAAAAGATAAAAGCGAAAATGCATGTAGCAAACCATAGACATATAGTACAAATAGACTGAATACTGCCATACATTCACGTTTCCGCAATGCGACAGAGAAAACTGACGAAAAGCAATATCTGTATCTTTTTCTAATGGGACGGGTTTATCGACCACGTGACCTTCTCATTGGTCATTTAGGTCACGCGTTCGATAAACCTGGCAAATTAGAAAGAGATGCAGGGACTGCTTTTCGCCAGTTTTCTCTGTCGCACTGGGGAAACGGACCTGTATTGCAACAGTCAGTCTATTTGTATTTTATGTATATGTAGCTAAGTGATATCCTCATATCACTATTAAATCTACAAAAAGAAGAAACTGCAATATAAACAAAATTTGTTTAGTACGTGTCTAGAAAAGAACTCTAAAAAAGAATTTGGAGATAGAAACGTCAACTACATGTGTAATATAAAAATCAAATTTATTCTTTTAACCAAAATGTTCACACCAAGTTTTAATGTATTTAAATATCCGGTAGCTCACACTACTTGTATGCTATAATAGTATTCAGTAATCCATCTCAATATGTCTGACTTTATTTTTTTTTAATTTTTTGGATAGAATGAAAGAAATATGCCACAATATTTATTATGTACTACATATTTTATTTGACGCTTCAATGTTCAAATAGGAGTTCGTTCTTAAAAATGTACAATATTATTTTTACAAGGTATTACTTATAAGATGTTATTTATGTTTTTACTTTATCTAGTTGGTCATAATAATCAATTAGTTCGCGGTTGTTTCGCACTCTGTATTGATTTGTAATATTATCGATAACAGGTTTATATATTTCTCTAATAATTCTTCTTTCTGCGATGCTCAATCGGCTCTTATTTTGTTTTTTCGTCGTCCATGTTTCATGTTTTAATTCTCCCCGTATAATTAGCCCATTAACAGAGAGTCCTTCCATCCAATAAGAGTGGAGGCTGCTCAGTCATCAAAGACAATCATTCCACCCAGTAAGGATAAAGACTGCTTAGTCATCAAAGACAGTCGTTCTATCCAGTAGGGGTGAAGGCTGCCTAGTCGTCGAAGAGACAAGTGCTATCTGCCAAACAAGAGAGTCGTGTCTTGGTCAAGGGGTAGCTGCCCTTTGCGCTATCGCCGATTCTTTTGTGGTTGCTGTATGTCAAGGGGTAAGGTCAGCCTAAATATCTGTTGCTAAAATTACTTCGCTGCTGTAACGAGTACCATTTACTGGTATATGAATTTTGTTACGAATTTATCTTATGTGCTAAACTCTAATAAATCTTTTACCGCGAATTAAAAAACATGTTTTAACCTTTACGTTTATCTAAATAAATATTACTCCTGCTGTATGGAGTAGAAGCGTTGACCTAACTGAGGCTATGCTTAAACGCTTGACAGCCTTTGAGATGTGGGTATACAGACGACTACTGAAAATAAGCTGGGTCGACAGAGTTAGAAATGAGGAGGTCCTTAGACGGCTGAACCAAACAACACAACTGGTCAATATAATAAAGAAACGCAAGCTGGAATACTTCGGTCATATTATGAGACACCCTGAAAAATATGATCTTTTACATCTGATCATTCAGGGAAAGATTCAAGGTAATCGTGGTCCTGGTAGAAGAAGAACATCATGGCTGAAAAATCTAAGACAATGGTATGGAAAATCAACTACATCGTTATTTAGAGCTACTGTCAATAAAGTCACGGTAGCGAATATGGTAGCCAACATGATATCCAACGATCGATAACGGTCATGGAACTAGAAGAAGAAATAAATATTTACTATATTGTATAATAGTTGTGTATTATGTTTGTTTTACTGTTTGTATCTCTATAGGTATAATTTAGAATATAATATTATTTGTCTTATATACAAAATCATACGATTTGCGTTACATTGATATTTATGTGGCAATTAGCTAGAGAGTCATTAGTCTTTCCTGTCATATCATATTTTCCTCATTCAACAAACCATAATCAAGCGGTTTAGTTTATGTAATACAATATCCAATTCGTCTCATAATATTTAGTTTTCAAAACAGCTGTTACGCTAATAATTCGTTCACCTTTGTTAAAGCACTTTGGGTTATGACTACTTTTTCTTGGCTACGCAATTTTAGTTTTTAAATTACAGTATTTATTGATATGTTATTGATAGGATATGCAAGTGTTGAGGAATAGTTTGGGATTGATATATGAGGTTGTGAAATATTAGGTATTGTTGATAACTGGGTAGTTGTTATATTTTTATCTGTGTATGTAGTTTGAGAACTTGGGAATAATGTTAAGGGTGATATTTGAGATGGAGTTAATATTGGTATAGTTAATTAAGTAGGTATAGTCGAGGATTGTAAGGAAAAGGACTTCGCTGAAGATGCTGATGTGATCAGGACGTCATGTGTGGAAGAGTATTAACTACTGTATTTATAGTAGTAGTTGGCACTGTTGTTGTAAAGTTCTGATTTGGATTTGTACAGAATGACCAATTTGCTACAAAATGGTCAGATTTTTTACAATAGTAACACATCTGTTTTCTAAAGATAAGAAAATACGATTAGATGTTTGATCGTGGTTTCTGACAATTGAGGGAGGAATTAATGTAGCTTTCAAAGGAAAGATAAATGTATGTCTTGGAAAGCTCAATATATATCTATATACTGGGTTTGTTGTACCTCTTCGTAAAAAATTAATTGGAGGTAATAAATTGAGGCCTAATTTTTTAAGTTCATATTCTATGAATGTGTGATAAATACTAGGACAAACATTAGAGATCAGTAATCTTTCATTTGGTGTAATTAAGCGTCGAGCATAAATTATTTGATGATTGATAGTTATTCTTTCGTTGTCAGCCTTCATGACAGTTTTTTCTAATTCTTCACTAGTAAATACAAATACGGTGATTTGAAATTCGTGATGAAAAAATGTATATATCTTGGTTCTATAATTTTTCACAGTGCAAGTAGATATTGGAATTTTGGAATTGAATTGATTAACGCTACAGAATATGAAGAAGTTTTATATGATGTCAATAACGTTTGGGGCCTCGACGCGACTGGACTATTAACATCATCCATTTTTGTTGTTTAATGACATCAGGTGATATAAATAATATGAACTTGTTTTGAAGTAAGTATCTAATTAGATTAAAATTCCTTACCGATTTTCTCCATTGTTATTCTCCATTGTTATTTACGGTATCACAACAATTTATTACACTTTTAGTATTAACTGGATATAAATAAAAGCACAAAAACTAGGTGCGATTAGACTGGTAATTAAATAAATCTAGCTTTGACGAAGGTTCAAATCGTTGTCTCTTATTATTTTCTTTTCAAATATTCGGAGTTCTTCCTCACTTGCTTTAGTCATTTGCTATTACTCGTATCCATGTATTAAAATAGGTTTGAAATTAGTAGCAATATTATTTCTCTGAGAAAGTGAAGAATATCTATTTGCTATCCAGATTTAATCCATAGAATAAATATTGGAATGCTATAAAATAATGCTATTAGCACCAAAAAAATTTGCTGATAATCAGTAAAAAACTAAATAAATGTCCTTTAACATGCAAAAAAAGATGATATAGAGTAGAGCATAATGTTACAATAAACCCATATCATTTTAAAACATTGCAGTATTTAGTATATCGTAGATAACGTTCTCACATAAGAAATAAAAATGAATATTTAGGTAGCTAACTGATGTATATATTATAACCCTTATAACACTTTTAAATCCAGAAGTCTAATAGGAATCTATAAAATCAGGATATATAAGAAGATAATTAAATCAGTGCTACTGTGTGGATATGTGACGAGAACACTGTCAAAACAATGTAAGTAAAACTCAAGTAGTAATTAGATCAGGATTGCTAGAAATGTCATCAGAAGTATTTTCCAACCTATATAGGTCCGAGTACTAACCAATACCAAACGGAACTAATGCCAAGGTCAAACACATATACAAAGGTAGCAACGTCGTACAAGAAACTAAATCTCAACGCCAAAGTTGCGCTGGCTATATCCAAAGGCTCTCTAATAACTCCATTGTCAAGCTAAATTGGGAGGATCGAGAAAAAAAATGCCCTTAGGACGTCCACGAATGAAGGAGGGAAGTAATATATGGTCAGATTTAGGAATAATGAGACTACCTACATCTTATCAACACATCCCTGTTCAATCACATGCTATCCTACCTACAATCAACAACTTGAACAACTTATTTGTTAGGGATTATCAAATCAATTACAAGTAATCAAATGAACTAGACTTAAAAAAGTTATCCCAGGAAAGGCACTTCAGAAATAGGGAAATAAATTTTTACAACGTCATTTACGTGGCTGAGTTTTCAATAGTAATGAGGAGACAAAAAGAAGAAAAGGTAATAGAACCTTGTTGCGTTCTGACTATATGATGACGATGACCTTTATATAACATATAGGGAAAAAGAGAGACGAATGTCTATGTTCAATCTAGAACTCGCTGGTTTTTCTCCATTTTGAATTGGGTTTGTATATGTATTACTATAGTGAATAAACGGAAGAGAACTATAATTATGAAATTTTATCTAAAATGTAAAATCAATAAACAAATTATATATACAAAAAGATTATATAAATCCCTAATATTCACACATTAAATAATGCCCGATAGAAGTATGTCTTCTAAAAATACAAAAAAGTAGTTATTCATAACTCAGGTGGCTTTACAAAAGGTAAACGAATGAGCATAAAAGCACAGCTGTTTTTAAAACTTAATATTATTAGACAAATTGTGGATATCCATTACCGCTTGTCTATAAAATGAATCAGAAGACTATGCTAAAATATTATACGGCAGGAAAAACGGCAATGTAAAGCAAATAATGATTTTGTCACAGCATAAGAATATTGCCTCGTACTGTTATATAGCAATTTGTTGTCACAAGTTTATAGTTTTTCGAAAAATGAACTCAGATTTAAATATTTAAACGTCAAATAAAATATAAAAACCTATTTAACCTTATTCCCAGCATTCTTCTTAAACACTGACATAACGTCACAAGAAAATAATTTTAAAAAATCATTACGAAATTCAAAATTTATATTTATACCGGTATCTCAGAAAATAATAATATTTGTATAAAGTACAGTCATATTTTGAGATAAAATCTTCAATTCAGAGCAAAAAACTGAGCACACAAATATTTATTATTTTATGTACTATGTTGTAAAATAAGTATACTCAAAACAAATAAATATTATCTACCAAGTGCTCTACTCCAGTTTAATATCTTCTCCTTCTTCTTCCTTCTTTATAAATAGGCTTAATGCCTGTTTTACTTCGGTTCTGAGCCTCAATTGACGTTGTCTGACCATCTTTTCCTCGGTCGTCCCAATGATCTCCTTCCATTTGGCGATTTGTCTCTTGCTATTCGTACTATTCTATTTTCTGTCATTCTTTCGAAGTGTTGATTCCATTCCGCTTTTTTCTTTTGGTCCACGCGTATATTTCCTCTAAACCACATCTCGCTCGTATTTCTTCACTTCTTACTCTTTCTCTTAGAGTTTAGTTTGTTATTTTTCGTAAGACTTTCATTTCTGTTGTTTCTAGCAGTCTTTGTGTTTTCGCCGTATCTGCTCTTGTTTCCGCTATGTACGTCATTATCGGTCTTATTGTTGATTTTTATATCCTCAGTTTCATATCAGTTTAATATCAATGCATAAAATATTATAAAAATTTCGTCATAGTTGTAAATTTATATTAGATAAAACCAAATGTAGAGCATATAGTGAAATCTGAATATCTTAGAATAACTATAACGAATGAGAACATTATTGATAAGGAAAAGCCAGGCCCATCGCTAAGAAAGTGAGAAAGCAATTGGCAAAAGCAAAGGGTACTTTGTACTAAAGTAGCCGTACTCTAAAGCATAAGCATGTCATTTTCTACTCTTTTAGTAAGTGATAGATCCGACCGTTACTTGATAAAAATTCATTTTATCTAACAATAAAAGATGTATGCGTTTACACGTTATAGTTTGTAACTGAATAAGTTAAGGACGGGAGAATTGTTTGTCTCAAGTTGGCCATTCAGAATTATATCTTTATTTTTTAATTTGCTAATTTCCATAGATTCTACTTTTCATAGAATCTAAAGGTAGCTTCAGGGCTTTATTATAAATATACTTTTTTAGGAATGAAAATACGTAAATAGAACCTGGAATATGCATGTAACGTAACCTTTGATCTTTAAGATAAACCCAACTCCTGAACAATGGCGCCGATATATGTAGTTAAAATTTTGTACACCTATTTTAAACCGTTTATTTCCTTATTATCCATATATGAGTTGTGACCGATATTACAAACTCATTTTTGTATTATCCTTTATATGTATATACCCTTTGTGGTAGCGTAATGGTACCTACACTGTATAATATTCACACAACCCATACCAGTAAATACTAGGACTTTTATTATGTAGACGATACATCTATATTGTTGCACAACCAAAAACTTTTGTTGCTGAAGTATAGAAAAATCTAAATCATACTTTAAACCCAATAAAAATAGACTATGAATCAATTTTAAGCCAAACCTCAGAAAAAGTCAGATGTCCTGCTTTAATGTCCCTAACAGAGATGCTTTTAAAAATCTAAACATCCAATAGTGTCATGAAATTTTTAAACTCTGGACTTGCTATAAATACCTTGAAGATAGTTTGTATCACACTTTGTCATTCATAGAACATTGTTTAAAACTAAAAGGCAAACTGAGGACCAGAAAAACAATCTCTGCAAACTTGTCAACTAAAAATGAGAAGCATTATTTCATCCTTAAAACGTAGACGCTTGCACTCTATGCTTCTGCTACCGAATATACCTTGCAAGTATGGATGACACCAACACATATTTAACACGTAGATTTAGCTATAAATTAGACAGCCAAATTCAGCAAATATTAAGACACACACACATCCATACATAAGCTCTACAATATCGTAGCTATCAATTCACCTAATATCCGAAGATAAGTAGCTAGACTGCTAGAGGATAAAAGATACAAAGTCTAGAATCGCAACATCCACTCAACGAAGTCCAGCTCAATTTATGACTAAAATCGAGAAAAAACTGACCAAAGATTATTGCAAATTTGACACTAACTCCACGTTTATTGATTACATATTACCCCTAAATAGCAGATAAAACATTTAGAAGTATATAATATTGGTGAACTGGTACATTCTTCTTATATAAATTAAGCATTCTTCCCTCTTTTGTGCACTACTACCAATTTTTTACATAAAAATATCTATTTTTGCACTTAAATATTTATTTTAAGATAAAGAAGCTGTATACAAGATATCGTAAAACAATGGATTAACTAAAAGTTCTTATTAATCGTATTCTTAAATAAAACGTATAAAGACATATTCATGTTAACAAAATACATTAGGAAATATTCGCATATGAAAAAACACGTCCAACTTGGTAATGAAATCCTTTTGTATTTATAAAGCTATTTTTAGAATAGCAGGTACCTACCAAAAACAGGTATTTGGTATTATACATATTTATTACATATTGTCAATATGATCGCCAACATTCATAACGGATAGGCACATCAAGAAGAAGAAGAAGATTACATATTGTAATGCGTATGAAAAGGAGTCCGTATGAACCGTTTAAAATATATAAAATATATATATCAAGAACGCTGGCCTAAGTGCATAGTTGCCAAACTATCAGAGCTTACTTAAACCGATATACTTATAGTTCCAATATACAGTGAAAAAGATCTGAACGACCCCTATAATATATACACGTGAACTAAGCGAAATACATTTACGATACAGGGGTACTTATGAGCTCCAAATTTTTTTTAAGAATTATGAAACTATACATCTTAACGAATCGACAGAGCCAATATTATGGAATGGACAAGTGAGCTCCGTATATCGGTGTCCACTTGACCACGGAGCTCACTTGAACCTGAATTTTAACATGGGCGGAGTTCACTTTATGCCGTAGATATATATATATATATATATATATATATATATATATATATATATATATATATATATATAAAATATTATATATAATATATATATATATATAATATATATATATATATATATATATATATATATATACTTCTAGCGGTTAATGTGGGCTCCGTACTAAAACGGTATTATACTAACTCCAGGAGAATATACGCCGTGTATATTATTATCTGAGTAGCGCTTTATGTAGACTCCGACCAACACGTCGGATCAAGTGGACTCCGTAACTGGATAAAACATTTTTGGGATCCGTATACTGCTTTTAGCGTACACAACTAAGCTCCTGCGATGTTGCCAGTAGTTGTATTAGTCGTAGATTTTCAAATTTTAGAGCAGGTACATTTTAGAACTTAAAATTTATTTAAATATCCACCAGGTTAGTCATCGAGGAATTCCAAGAATATTTGGCTACTGTTTTTAAATATATTATAATATAAATTGTTAATATAATTTTATTTTATTTTGTTTTATTATGTTTAATAAGCACTTTGGATAATTTAAATTACTTGCTCTAATTATTTTCAAACTTTAGTATCCATTATAAACTTATTAATGCTAATATATAGCATTATTTTATAGCATTCTAATATTTTAGCTATGGATTAAATCCGAATAGCTTTTTGATATTACTTTACTTTCTCGGAGACATTATATTGTAACACAAGGATCTTATTAAATTACCAAAACCTTCCTTTCATATTTTATTCACTTATAAGGGGCAGCACTAACATCAGTAAGATAATAAGGCGTACCTATAGTTCTGGGCAGCTTAATAGAAAACTTGAATGTAGCAATTTTATTGGTTTCGGGACTGCTAACTGGATTGGGGAAGCAGGATATCAGCATTAAGTTAATGCATATAGGAATTGTTGCTTGACGGTTGAAATATCAAATACCAGAGGGTACGACGGTACCAGTCTGAGAAAGCAAAGCAAAACAACTTAACTATTATTAGACAATATCATATTTCCTAATAAACTAATATTCACTTTATAACGAGACAAAAAGATATCGAAACAGTATGTACATACCAACGGGTTTCCTATGTCGGCATCCAGCAAAATTGTTGTAATATTGATACGGGAAACAAAACCTTGAGAGAGAAATTGGCCCCAAGAAACTCTGCCTTAATAAACAGTCGAATAAAATACAGATTCTCGATTTAAATAGTCAAAAAAATTAAAAAACAATTTATTAAAATAGAAACAGCGCCAATTTACGATGTAATCCATTAACGGCCCAAGGTACAAAGCAGCTCCTAGTTATGCTGATGATTACATCTATAAATATGTAAACGACATACTGAACAAAGTCCAGAGAGCATGAAAAAAGTTTCAAGTAAAATCAACGAAGTGAAAACCAAATACCAGCGCATAAACATAAGAGACCGTCAGTAAATCTAGATACTACGTTAAAGTCAACAATTTCAATTTCGAAAGTATGGAAGACATTAAATATCTTAGAACAATAATCGCAGTTGGTAATACTACCACTGAAGGAGTTTAGAGCATAATACAAGCTTTAGACATATTTTTACTTATGGATGCGAATCATTACAATGACTAAAACAAATAAAAAAAGACTTCAAATATTGATAGATAATTGATAGGGAATAAGCACATCTATAGATAAGAATGAACAGATCATACAAGGTGGATAGCAAGGATTTCGGATTGGAGCCCAATAGGAAGGAGAAAAAGAGGTAGACCCCGAAGATCATGGAGGGATGAAGTGGACGAGGCCATGGAAAAACAAGACCTTAGAGATGGAGAATGGCAGAACAGAGAGGACTGGAAACGTTGGCTGAAAGAAGGAAGGCGGCGACAGCTGTAAAAATCCTTATATAGATAGATAAATCATCATCATCATCAACTAGCCTCTAACGTCCACTGCTGAACATAGGCCTCTCGCATGCTCTTCCACTTAGTCCGATTTTGCGCCATCTGAATCCAATTTGTAGTCACTCTTTTTATGTCATCTGTCCATCTCGTTGGGGGTCGACCTCTATTTCTGTATGCTTGTATTCGGGGTCTCCATTCCAAAATTCTTTTTGTCCACCGGTCATCAACTGATCTTGCTACATGACCTGCCCAGTTCCACTTTAGTGTTGTTATCCTTTCAATAACGTCTGCTACTCCTGATCTTTTGCGTATAGTAGCATTGGGTATTCTATCACGTAGAGAAATCCCTAAGATAATTCTCTCCATTGCTCTTTCCGCAACTTGTAGTTTACTCACTGTTGTTCTTGTGAGCGTTAGGGTTTCTGCGCCGTAGGTCATCACTGGCAAAATACATTGATTAAATACTTTTCTTTTCAGACACATTGGAATCTTAGACCTAAAAATATCCTTCATCCTTCCAAATGCAGCCCAAGCGAGGTTTATTCTTCTTTTCAGCTCGATTGTTTGGTTGTCTCGACTTATTCTGATCTCATGGCCTAAGTATTTATAGGAGTCAACTGGCTCAATATCTTTGTCTTCTACTGAGGTGTTTTTGTTGTGGACTAAATTTGTCATACATTGTGTTTTTAAAAAATTTATTTTAAGACCAACTCTTTTTGTGGCAGTATGGAGTTCTTGGAGCATTATCTGTGCCTGATCAAAGCTGTCTGCAATAAGAACGATATCATCTGCAAATTTAAGGTTATTTAAAAATTTTCCGTCTACATTGATGCCCTTTTCGTTCCAATCTATTGTTTTACAAGCGTATTCTAGCAAAGTTGTAAATAATTTAGGAGACATGTTGTCTCCTTGCCGAACGCCTCTTTCAATACCAAAAGTCCCAGTATCTTCATTAAGTCTTACACAGGCTGTAGCATGTTGATAGATGTATCTGATGAGAGATATGTATCGGTGATCTATTCTACATTGTGTTAGAGCTTGGAGCATTTCACTTTGATTGACCGTATCAAATGCTTTTTCAAAGTCGACAAAGATAAGTATCAGGGGTCTATTATATTCAATGGTTTTTTCAATCAACGACTTAATGGTTTGCAAATGATCGTTTGTTCCGTATCCAGCTCTGAATCCTGCTTGCTCGCAAGGTTGATAGAAGTCTAGTTTTGATGTCAACCTATTAGTTATTATCTTCATAAACAACTTATAAACGTGAGATAACAAGCTAATAGGTCTATAGTTCTTTAGCTCTGTTATATCTCCCTTTTTGTGCATGACTACTATAACAGCTTTATTCCAATGAGATGGTGTAACCTCGTTTTGAAAGGCATAAGTTATATAATTGCGTCAATGCTTTCAATACTGTCTTTCCTCCTGCTTTAACTGCCTCAATAACGATTTGATCATCACCAGCTGCTTTATTGTTTTTCATTCTATTTAATGACTTTAAAACTTCTTCGGTTGTTATTTCTGGGATATCCTCTGAACCCACATTCTGGACTTTTCTCAACTTGGTGCCGTCTTTCTTCCCCCTTTCTCTATATAATTCTGTGTAAAATTCTTCAACTACCTTAATTATCTTATCTTTATCTGTTACCACTTTTCCATTTCGATCTGCGAGCTTAACAATGTTCTTCTTACCTAGAGCTTGACATCTCTTCAGCACCTTTAAACTTTTATTTTTCTCGACAACCGTTGTAATCTTTTTTGTGTTATATTGTCGTACGTCCTTTCTCACTGCTTTATTAATATCTTTATTAAGTTGTTGTAGTACGCGTGCATTCGTATCGTTTTTGTTCTTAAGTTCTCTTCGTGCCTCCATAAGTCTTTTTGTTTCTTGACTGAGCTTTTCCTCCTTATCTCTCCTAGAATTTGTATTGCACTTTTTCTCTGCGTTCTTAATAGCTTTTATTAAGTTATCATTAAGGTTTCGATATCCATAACTTCTATATTTGTTGTCTCTAGACATCTCAGAATTTCCTCTTCGAAGGACGTGGTGTTTTCCATTGGATTCCATTGTATTGGGTGTGTTTTTGTTATCATTTTGTATCTTTGTTTTTGGAGATTTAGCACGATCTTCGCTCTTACCATTCTATGATCACTTCCCACTGAACAGCTATTAAGAACTGTTACATCATGGATCATGTCTTTGTTGTTGGTTAGTTGGATAGATAAATAGATAAGAATGAATAACATATCTTAGATAAATAAGCGAAACAAAAGAAACTGTGTATAAACTTGAAATTTCAGAAATAATAATTAAATGAAATTAATGTAAATCGTAGGAAAAGAAATAAGAGGAGCCACGACACAGTGAAAAACTAGAAATCTTATGGAAAAATACAATAAACTATTACATTTGCTCTTTAGCACCGTGAGAAGATCAAAATACAAATCTGCATACATAATTATATTAAAGAAAAGTTAATAAAAACTTCTGTTCGTCAGCAGCCAGAGCAATTACACATTATAATATATTGAATAATGCTTTTAGCTTAAAAAAAAACGGTGTTATAGTCAATAACAAGAAAACCAAATAAAAGTTCATTAACAGACAAAATTTATTCTTTTAACCAAAATGTTCACACCAAGTTTTAATGTATTTAAATATCCGGTAGCTCAAACTACTTGTATGCTATAATAGTATTCAGTAATCCATCTCAATATGTCTGACTTTATTTTTTTTTAATTTTTTGGATAGAATGAAAGAAATATGCCACAATATTTATTATGTACTACATATTTTATTTGACGCTTCAATGTTCAAATAGTAGTTCGTTCTTAAAAATGTTACAATATTATTTTTACAAGGTATTACGTATAAGATGTTATTTATGTTTTTACTTTATCTAGTTGGTCATAATAATCAATTAGTTCGCGGTTGTTTCGCACTCTGTATTGATTTGTAATATTATCGATAACAGGTTTATATATTTCTCTAATAATTCTTCTTTCTGCGATGCTCAATCGGCTCTTATTTTGTTTTTTCGTCGTCCATGTTTCATGTTTTAATTCTCCCCGTATAATTAGCCCATTAACAGAGAGTCATTCCATCCAATAAGAGTGGAGGCTGCTCAGTCATCAAAGACAATAATTCCATCCAGTAAGGATGAAGACTGCTTAGTCATCAAAGACAGTCGTTCTATCCAGTAGGGGTGAAGGCTGCCTAGTCGTCGAAGAGACAAGTGCTATCTGCCAAACAAGAGAGTCGTGTCTTGGTTAAGGGGTAGCTGCCCTTTGCGCTATCGCCGATTCTTTTGTGGTTGCTGTATGTCAAGGGGTAAGGTCAGCCTACATATCTGTTGCTAAAATTACTTCGCTGCTGTAACGAGTACCATTTACTGGTATATGAATTTTGTTACGAATTTATCTTATGTGCTAAATAAACTCTAATAAATCTTTTACCGCGAATTAAAAAACATGTTTTAACCTTTACGTTTATTATGTTTGTTTTATTATTTATATCTCTATAGGTATAATTTAGAATATAATATTATTTGTCTTATATACAAAATCATACGATTTGCGTTACATTGATATTTATGTGGCAATTAGCTATAGAGTCATTAGTCTTTCCTGTCATATCATATTTTCCTTAATCAACAAACCATAATCAAGCGGTTTAATTTGTGTAATACAATATCCCAATTCGTCTCATAATATTTAGTTTTCAAAACAGCTGTTACGCTAATAATTCGTTCACCTTTGTTAAAGCACTTTGGGTTATGACTACTTTTTCTTGGCTACGCAATTTTAGTTTTTAAATTACAGTATTTATTGATATGTTATTGATAGGTTATGCAAGTGTTGAGGAATAGTTTGGGATTGATATATGAGGTTGTGAAATATTAGGTATTGTTGATAACTGGGTAGTTGTTATATTTTTATCTGTGTATGTAGTTTGAGAACTTGGGAATAATGTTAAGGGTGATATTTGAGATGGAGTTAATATTGGTATAATTAATTAATTAGATATAGTCGAGGATTGTAAGGAAAAGGACTTCGCTGAAGATGCTGATGTGATCAGGACGTCATGTGTGGAAGAGTGTTAACTACTGTATTTATAGTAGTAATTGGCACTGTTGTTGTAAAGTTCTGATTTGGATTTGTACAGAATGACCAATTTGCCACAAAATGGTCAGATTTTTTACAATAGTAACACATCTGTTTTCTAAAGATAAGAAAATACGATTAGATGTTTGATCGTGGTTTCTGACAATTGAGGGAGGAATTAATGTAGCTTTCAAAGGAAAGATAAATGTATGTCTTGGAAAGCTCATATATATCTATATACTGGGTTTGTTGTACCTCTTCGTAAAAAATTAATTGGAGGTAATAAATTGAGCCTAATTTTTTAAGTTCATATTCTATGAAAGTGTGATAAATACTAGGAAAAACATTAGAGATCAGTAATCTTTCATTTGGTGTAATTAAGCGTCGAGAATAAATTATTTGATGATTGATAGTTATTCTTTCGTTGTCAGCCTTCATGACAGTTTTTTCTAATTTTTCACTAGCTAGGTAAATACAAATACGGTGATTTGAAATTCATGATGAAAAAATGTATATATCTTGGTTCTATAATTTTTCACAGTGCAAGTAGATATTGGATTTTTGGAATTGAATTGATTAACGCTACAGAATATGAAGAAGTTTTATATGATGTCAATAACGTTTGGGGCCTCGACGCCACTGGACTATTAACATCATCCATTTTCGTTGTTTAATGACATCAGGTTATATAAATAATATGAACTTGTTTGAAGTAAGTATCTAATTAGATTAAAATTCCTTACCGATTTTCTTCATTGTTATTCTCCATTGTTATTTACGGTATCACAACAATTTATTACACTTTTAATATTAACTGGATATAAATAAAAGCACAAAAACTAGGTGCGATTAGACTGTTTTAAAAAATAAATCTAGCTTCGACGAAGGTTCAAATCGTTGTCTCTTATTATTTTCTTTTCAATATTCGGAGTTCTTCCTCACTTGCTTTAGTCATTTGCTATTACTCGTATCCATGTATTAAAATAGGTTTGAATTAGTAGCAATATTATTTCTCCGAGAAAGTGAAGAATATCTATCTGCTATCCAGATTTAATCCATAGAATAAATAATTGGAATGCTATAAAATAATGCTATTAGCACCAAAAAATTTGCTGATAATCAGTAAAAAACTAAATAAATGTCCTTTAACATGCAAAAAAAGATGATATAGAGTAGAGCATAATGTTACAATAAACCATATCATTTTAAAACATTGCAGTATTTAGTATATCGTAGATAACGTTCTCACATAAGAAATAAAAATGAATATTTAGGTAGCTAACTGATGTATATATTATAACCCCTTATAACACTTTTAAATCCAGAAGTCTAATAGGAATCTATAAAATCAGGATATATAAGAAGATAATTAAATCAGTGCTACTGTGTGGATATATGACGAGAACACTGTCAAAACAATGTAAGTAAAACTCAAGTAGTAATTAGATCAGGATTGCTAGAAATGTCATCGGAAGTATTTTCCAACTTATATAGGTCCGAGTACTAACCAATACCAAACGGAACTAATGCCAAGGTCAAACACATATACAAAGGTAGCAACGTCGTACAAGAAACTAAATCTCAATGCCAAAGTTGCGCCAAGCTTGCGCTGGCTATATCCAAAGGCTCTCTAATAACTGCATTGTCAAGCTAAATTGGGAGGATCGAGAAAAAAAATGCCCTTAGGACGTCCACGAATGAAGGAGGGAAGTAACATATGGTCAGATTTAGGAATAATGAGACTACCTACATCTTATCAACACAACCCTGTTCAATCACATGCTATCCTACCTACAATCAACAACTTATTTGTTAGGGATTATCAAATCAATTACAAGTAATCAAATGAACTAGACTTGAAAAGTTATCCCAGGAAAGGCACTTCAGAAATAGGGAAATAAATTTTTATAACGTCATTTACGTGGCTGAGTTTTCAATACTAATGAGGAGACAAAAAGAAGAAAAGGTAATAGAACATTGTTGCGTTCTGACTATATGATGACGATGACCTTTATATAACATATAGGAAGAAAGAGAGACGAATGTCTATGTTCAATCTAGAACTCGCTGGTTTTTCTTCATTTCGAATTGGGTTTGTATATGTATTACTATATAAAATAAACGGAAGAGAACTATAATTATGAAATTTTATCTAAAATGTAAAATCAATAAACAAATTATATATACAAAAAGATTATATAAATCCCTAATATTCACACATTAAAATATGCCCGATAGAAGTATGTCTTCTAAATAAATACAAAAAGTAGTTATTCATAACTCAGGTGGCTTTACAAAAGGTAAACGAATGAGCATAAAAGCACAGCTGTTTTTAAACTTAATATTATTAGACAAATTGTGGATATCCATTACCGCTTGTCTATAAAATGAATCAGAAGACTATGCTAAAATATGATACGGCAGGAAAAACGGCAATGTAAAGCAAATATGATGATTTTGTCACAGCATAAGAATATTGCCTCGTACTGTTATATAGCAATTTGTTGTCACAAGTTTACAGTTTTTCGAAAAATGAACTCAGATTTAAATATTTAAACGTCAAATAAAATATAAAAACCTATTTAACCTTATCCCAGCATTATTCTTAAACACTGACATAACGTCACAAGAAAATAATTTTAAAAAATCATTGCGAAATTCAAAATTTATATTTTTACCGGTATCTCAGAAAATAATAATATTTGTATAAAGTACAGTCATATTTTGAGATAAAATCTTCAATTCAGAGCAAAAAACTGAGCACACAAATATTTATTATTTTATGTACTATGTTGTAAAATAAGTATACTCAAAACAAATAAATATTATCTACCAAGTGCTCTACTCCAGTTTAATATCTTCTTCTTCTTTCTTCTTTATAAATAGGCTTAGTGCCTGTTTTACTTCGGTTTTGAGCCTCAATTGACGTTGTTTGACCATCTTTTCCTCGGTCGTCCCAATGATCTCCTTCCATTTGGCGATTTGTCTCTTGCTGCATATTCGTACAATTCTATTTTCTGTCATTCTTTCGAAGTGTTGATTCCATTCGCTTTTTTTTCTTTGGTCCACGCGTTTATTTCCTCTAAATCACATCTCGCTCGTATTTCTTCACTTCTTACTCTTTCTCTTAGAGTTTAGTTTGTTATTTTTCGTAAGACTTTCAATTTCTGTTGTTTCTAGCAGTCTTTGTGTTTTCGCCGTATCTGCTCTTGTTTCCGCTATGTACGTCATTATCGGTCTTATTGTTGATTTTTTATATCCTCAGTTTAATATCAGTTTAATATCAATGCATAAAATATTATAAAAATTTCGTCATAGTTGTAAATTTATATTAGATAAAACCAAATGTAGAGCAATAGTGAAATCTGAATATCTTAGAATAACTATAACGAACGAGAACATTATTGATAAGAAAAAGCCAGGCCCATCGCTAAGAAAGTGAGAAAGCAATTGGCAAAAGCAAAGGGTACTTTGTACTAAAGTAGCCGTACTCTAAAGCATAAGCATCTCATTTTCTACTCTTTTAGTAAGTGATGGATCCGACCGTTACTTGATAAAAATTCATTTTATCTAACAATAAAAGATGTATGCGTTTACACGTTATAGTTTGTAACTGAATAAGTTAAGGACGGGAGAATTGTTTGTCTCAAGTTGGCCATTCAGAATTATGTCTTTATTTTTTAATTTGCTAATTTCCATAGATTCTACTTTTCATAGAATCTAAAGGTAGCTTCAGGGCTTTATTATAAATATACTTTTTAGGAATGAAAATACGTAAATAGAACCTGGAATATGCATGTAACGTAACCTTTGATCTCTGAGATAAACCCAACTCCTGAACAATGGCGCCGATATATGTAGTTAAAATTTTGTACACCTATTTTTAACCGTTTATTTCCTTATTATCCATATATGAGTTGTAACCGATATTACAAAACTCATTTATTTTTCACAAAGAGACGGTATATTAACTACATTTATTACTATACAAATCTGATCGAAATATTGTCTAAAAGTAACAGTATGTAAAATTAAAATTTTTAATGAAAAGTAAAAGATTAGCCATATTTTATAGGGTTTAAAGATCGGCCAAATCGGCCTTTTTAATGCCAACTATCCTAATTATGTATATAAACATTAGAGAAAGGAATATCCAGAGATAAAGATAGGTACTTTACTTTACTTAACTTTATCAGACATATGCGGTTAACACAAATGTGACGTATTTCTAGTGCAGGAAACACATTGAGGGCAAACATAGGCAAACAAGAAAAGAAAAACTTAAAATGAGAGGGGACAAAACCAGTCAGCTAAGGGAATCTTTCAACGGTGTTAAGCTTGGATCTGCTATCTACGTATATACCTAATGAACAATATTACGGCTTCCTGACTAAAGATCTGAGCACAAAACTAATTCTAAAATTTGGATCAAAAATACACAATGGCTTGTATTGTCCGGGTATGCCTACACAACAGAAGATTTTTCGTATCATTCAATGGTAAAAATAACAGATGGAAAACGCAGAAGAACGGTCTCCTTTGAAATAGCGTAATGGTACCTACACTGTATAATATTTACACAACCCATACCAGTAAATACTAGGACTTTTATTATGTAGACGATACATCGATATTGTTGCACAACCAAAAACTTTTGTTGCTGAAGTATAGAAAAATCTAAATCATACTTTAAACACAATAAAAATAGACTATGAATCAATTTTAAGCCAAACCTCAGAAAAAGTCAGATGTCCTGCTTTAGTGTCCCTAACAGAATTACTTTTAAAAATCTAAACACCCAATAGTGTCATGAAATTTTTAAACTCTGGACTTGCTATAAATACCTTGAAGATAGTTTGTATCACACTTTGTCATTCATAGAACATTGTTTAAAACTAAAAGGCAAACTGAGGACCAGAAAAATAATCTCTGCAAACTTGTCAGCTAAAAAATGAGAAGCATCCTTTCATCCTTAAAATGTAGACGCTTGCACTCTATGCTTCTGCTACCGAATATACCTTGCAAGTATGGATGACACCAACACATATTTAACACGTAGATTTAGCTATAAATTAGACAGCCAAATTCAGCGAATATTAAGACACACACACACACACATCCATACATAAGCTCTACAATATCGTAGCTATCAATTCACCTAATATCCGAAGATAAGTAGCTAGACTGCTAGAGAATAAAAGATACAGAGTCTAGAATCGCAACATCCACTCAACGAATACCAGCTGAATTTATGACTAAAATCGAGAAAAAACTGACCAAAGATTATTGCAAATTTGACACTAACTCCACGTTTATTGATTACATATTACCCCTAAATAGCAGATAAAACATTTAGAAGTATGTAATATTGGTGAACTGGTACATTCTTCTTATATAAATTAAGCATTCTTCCCTCTTTTGTGCACTACTACCAATTTTTACCCTAAAAATATCTATTTTTGCACTTAAATATTTATTTTAAGATACCTATCCAAATTATATGTAGTACACAGATAAAACCAGAAATAAAATAATAAAGAAGCTGTATACAAGATATCGTAAAACAATGGATTAACTAAAAGTTCTTATTAATCGTATTCCTAAATAAAACGTATAAAAGACATATTCATGTTAACAAAATACATTAGGAAATATTCGCATATGAAAAAACACGTCCAACTTGGTAATGAAATCCTTTTGTATTTATAAAGCTATTTTTAGAATAGCAGGTACCTACCAAAAACAGGTATTTGGTATTATACATATCTATTACATATTGTCAATATGATCGCCAACATTCATAACGGATAGGCACATCAAGAAGAAGAAGAATATTACATATTGTAATGCGTATGAAAAGGAGTTCGTATGAACCGTTTAAAATATATAAAATATATATATCAAGAACGCTGGCCTAAGTGCATAGTTGCCAAACTATCAGAGCTTACTTAAACCGATATTCCTATGGTTCCAATATACAGTGAAAAAGATCTGAACGACCCCTATAATATATACACGTGAACTAAGCGAAATACATTTATGATACAGGGGTACTTATGAGCTCCAAAATTTTATTAAGAATTATGAACTATACATCTTAACGAATCGACAGAGCCAATATTATGGAATGGACAAGTGAGCTCCGTATATCGGTGTCCACTTGACCACGGAGCTCACTTGAACCTGAATTTTAACATGGGCGGAGTTCACTTTATGCCGTAAATATATATATATTATATATATATATATTATATATATATATATATTATATATATATATATATATATGTATATTATATATATATATATTATATATATATATATATTTAATATATATATATATATATATATTTTACGCATAAAGTGAACTCCGCATGTTAAAATCAGGTTCAAGTGAGCTCCGTGGTCAAGTGGACACCGATATACGGAGCTCACATGACCATTTCCATAATATTGGCTCTGTCGATTCGTTAAGATGTATAGTTTCATAATTCTTAATAAATTTTTGGAGCTCATAAGTACCCCTATATCATAAGTGTATTTCGCTTAGTTCACGTGTATATATTATAGGGGTCGTTCAGATCTTTTTCACTGTATATTGGAACCATAGGATTATCGGTTTAAGTAAGCTCTGATAGTTTGGCAATTTGCATTTATAACCAATATAAAATAAACGAGCTCCAGCGTTCTTGATATATACATTTTAAATATATTTTAAACGGTTCATACGGAATCCTGATTTTTTATCATATCATACCATAACAATATGTAATAGATATGTATATACCAAATACCCTGTTTTTGGTAGGTACGTGCTATTCTAAAAATAGATTTATAAATACAAAAGTATTTCATTACCAAATTGGATGTGTTTTTCATATGCTGAAATTTCCTAATGTATTATGTTAACATGAGTATGTCTTTATACGATTTATTTAAGAATACGATTAATAGGAACGTCTTTTATTTCATTTATTGTTTTACGAGATTCTTGTATACAGCTTCTTTATTATTTTATTTCTGGTTTTATCTGTGTACTACATTTAATTCTGGATGGGTTATCTTCAAATAAATATTTAAGTGCTAAAATTGATATTTTTATGTAAAAATGGGGTAGTAGTGCACAAAAAAGGAAGAATGCCTAATTTATCTAACAATAATATAACCACTTAACCAATATTAGATACTTCTGAATGTCTTATCTTCTTCTTCTTCTTTATGTGCCGTCGTCTACCGAAGGTTGGCGACCATCATACGATAGGTTTTTCTGTTTTGTGCCGCATGAATTATGTTCGCAGCTTCTGGTATTTGAAACCATTCTCTCAAGTTTCTCAGCCAGGATTTCTTCTTTCTGCCCAACTCTTCTTCCTTCAATCTGACTTCACGATAAGCTGTAGCAGACTGTACTTATCATTACGGAACACATGGCCCAGGTATGACGCTTTCCTCCTTTTAACAGTTGTTAACAATTCCACCTCTTTACATTCGTCTTAATACTCTGTGTTGGTCACTCTGTCTGTCCAAGGTATTCTCAGTATGCGTCGATACAGCCACATTTCTAGAGCCGCTAACTTCTTTATAATTGCTGCTGTTAACGTCCACCCTTCTACGCCGTACAGTAGCGTAGAGAGTACGTAGCATTTCGTGGCGCGCCATCGGAGGTTAAATGCTTAGGTTGCGGTTGCTTAAGAGCTTTCTCATTTTGATTGAATTTGGATCTTGCTTATTTCAAATTCGGATCTTAATCTCTACTTCTGGGTTCTACTTGTCATTTACTGTATATCCAGATATTTAAATCGGTGTACTCTTTCAATACGTTCGTCTTCTATTATGCAGGTCGATATGTTGCATTTTTTTTTACTGATCACCATAAATTTAGTTTTCTTTCTATTGATCTTCAGTCCAAATCGGCTGCCAGTTGTATTAACTCTATGTGCATCATCTGTAAATCTTCGATGTTATCGGCCAGTTTAATGTATCATCTGCATATCGAAAATTACTTATTGGTACGCCATTAATCTTGATGCCCTCATTGTACTCTTCTTATCTTCTAATTAGGGGTATATGTAATCAATATAAGTGGAGTTAGTGTTAAATTTGCGATAATCTTTATAAGCAATAGCTTACTGACTATACTTTATATATTCAATGCAATTAATTAAACCTTGTCACTTCAGAAAAGAGCGATTTGAATGGCAAGTCAACTAAGAAGGTGTGATGAATCTTGTACTGCCCCACATTCGCACAGTTAAGCGGCATTTAGAGGCAAGAGTCCTCCTGGCAGATTTTAGAAAGATAACTACCATAAGGAAGTTCCTCTCGAGGGTTCAGATGGCGAGGAGCAGCTTATCTTTTTTTATATCTTGCTGTGTGTATATGTGTTGATCTGGTCAGTGTTTTTCTCGATTTTAGGCATAAATTGGTCTGGTATTCGTTGAGTGGATGTTGCGACTCTAGACTTTGTATCTTTTATTCTATCGATACTTATATTCGGATTATGAGGTCAATTGATAGCTACGATACTGTAGAGCTTATGTATGGATGTGTGTGTCTTAATATCCGCTGAATTTGGCTGACTAATTTATAGCTAAATCTACGTGTTAAGTATGTGTTGGTTTCATCCATACTTGCAAGGTATATTCGGCAGCAGAAGCACAGAGTACAAGCTTCTACGTTTTAAGGATGGAAGGATGCGCTTCTTAGCAATTTAGCTGACAAGTTTGCAGAGATTATTTTTCTGGTCCTCAGTTTACCTCTTAGTTTTAACAAAGTTCTGTGAATGAAAAAGTGTGTTTCAAACTATCTTCAAGGTATTTATAGCACGTCCAGAGTTTAAAAATTTCATGATACTATTGGATGTTTAGATTTGTGAAAGCATCTCTGTTAGGGACATTGAAGGAGCACACGGACATTTTCTGAAATTTGGCTTAAAATTGATTCATATTCTATATTTATTGTTTAAGGTATGAATTAGATTTTTCTCTACTTCAGCAACACAAGTTTTTTGTTGTGCAACAATATAGATGTATCGTCTACCTAATAAAAGTTCTAGTATTTACTGATAGCTTCTTCTTAAAGTGCCTATCCGTTCCGGATGTTGGTGATCATCACGGCTATCTTTACTTTGTTTACTGCAGCGCGGAACAGTTCAGTGGTAGTCGTGTTATACCACTTTCGTAAATTTTGAAGCCAGGAAATGCGTCTTCTTCCTGATCCTCTCTTACCATTTACCTTCCCTTGGAGAATCAGCTTGAGAAGCCGTAACGTATTTACTGGTATGGGTTGTGTAAATAATAAACAGTGTAGGTGCCATTACGCTACCCCAAAGGAGACCGGTCTTCTGCGTTCTCCATCTGTTATTTTTACCATTAAGTAATACGAAAAATCTTCTGTTGTGTAGGCATACGCGGATAATACAATAAGTGAGTTTATTACCTAAGGAGATGTCACATAAATTTTAAAAATGCCCTCTAATTTAAGGTGCCGTAAGCGGCATTTAGATTGCCAAATACCACTCCTCATACCTGATATCTTTCGTACCCGTCTTTGCTGTGTTGTTCAAGATTTAGTATTTGTAAAGTACGTGATCTTCCCTGACTATAACCACTTTAGTCCTTTAACTTGAGGTTTTCTTCTATTATCAATAAAATTATATTGAGGATCACGTGCAGAAGTATTTTTTATAACTGACAAAATAAATAGATAAATTGGCCGATAGCTTCTGTGGTCGTTGGAGTTTTTGCCAGATTTAAGTAAGGCAATAACTTTGTCTTTACTTTGCTTATCTACAGACTTTGGATTCAGCCATTGTTTTTTTTTTGTATTTTTGATCCAAATTTTAGAATTAGTTTTGTGCTCATATCCTTAGTCAGGAGCCGTAATATTGTTCATTTTATACGTAGATAGCAGATCCAAGCTCAACACCGTTGAAAGATTCCTCAGCAGACTGGTTTTGTCCCCTCATTTTAAGTTTTTCTTTACGTCTTTGCTAGCATTTATTATGTGATTTTCAGCAATCAGCTTAATACCAATACCCTATGTTTGGCCTTCAATGTGTTTCCTGCTCTAGAATACATCACATTTGTTAAGCGCATATGTCTGATAAAGTTAAGTAAAGTAAAGTGTCTTTATCTCTAGATATTCCCTTAATATTTATAGACATAATAAGGATAGTTGGCCTTAAAAGGGCCGATTTGGCCGATCTTAAACCCTACAAAATGACTAATCTTTTACTATTCATTAAAAATTTAAATTTTACATACTGTTACTTTTAGACCATATTTAGATCAGATTTGTATAATAACTGTAGTTAATATAGAGTCTCTTTGTGAAAAATAAATGAGTATAATATCGGTCACAACTCATATATGGATAATAACGAAATAAGCGGTTAAAATAGGTGTACAAAATTTTAACTACATATATCGGCGCCATTTTCAGGAGTTGGGTTTATCTCAGAGATCAAAGGTTATGTTACATGCATATTCCAGGTTCTATTTACGTATTTTCATTCCTAAAAAAGTATATTTATTAATTAGCAAATTAAAAAATAAAGACATAATTCTGAATGGCCAACTTGAGACAAATAATTATCCCCTCCTCTACTTATTTATTACAAACTATAACGTGTAAACGCATACCTCTTTTATTATTAGATAAAATGAATTTTCATCAAGTAACGGTCGAATCCATCACTTACTAATGAGTAGAAAAAGACATTGTTATGCTTTAGAGTACGGCTACTTTACTAAAAAGTACCCTTTGCTTTACTTTATAAGTTCTCCCTCGTTATAGTAATTCTAAGAAATTCAGATTTCACTATATGCTCTACATTTGATTTTATCTCCTATAAATTTACAACTATGACGAAATTTTTATAATATTTTATGCATTGATATTAAACTGGTGTAGAGTACTTTGTAGATAATATTTATTTGTTTTGAGTAAAAGAATAAATATTTGTGTGCTCAGTGTTTTCTAAGTCTGTCAAGCATAAACAGGCGTCCATACTAGATTGCACATTTATTAAGAATGTCCAATCTCTGAATTAAAGATTTTATCTCAAAATGTGACTGTACTTTATAATACACATATAATTCTTTTCTGAGATACCGCTATAAATATGAATTTTGAATTTTGCAATGATTTTTTAAACTGTTAGAGAATAATGCTGGGAATAAGGTTCAATGCGATTTTATATTTTATTTGACGTTTTAATATTTAAATCTGAGTTCATTTTTCGAAAAACTATAACTTGTGACACAAGTTGCTAAACAAATTGCTATTAACAGTACGAGGCAATATTCTTGTGCTGTGAAAAAATCATCATATTTGCTTTACATTGCCATTTTTGCTGCAGTATCATATTTTAGCAAAGTATTCTGATTTATTTTATAGACAAGCGATAGTGGATATGCAAAATTCGTCTAATATATTGTTTTAAAAACAGCTGTGCTTCTATGCTCATTCGTTCACCTTTTGTAAAGTAACCTGAGTTATGAATAACTATTTTTTGTATTTTTAGAGGCAAACTTTCGGTATACTTCTACCGGGTATATTTTAATGTGTGAATATTAGGGATTTATATAATCTCTTTGTGTATATAATTTGTTTATTGATTTTACTTTTATTTTAGCTAAAATTTCATAATTATAGTTCTCTTGCTTTTATTTTCTATGGTAATACTAAACAAACAACAATTCGAAAGGAGAAAACCAGCGAGTTCTAGATTGAACATATACATTTGTCTCTCTTTGTCCCTATATGTCATTATAAAGGTCATCGTCATCATATAGTCAGAACGCAACAAGGTTCTATTGCCTTTTCTTCTTTTTGTCTCCTCATTACTATTAAAAACTCGTCACGTAAATGACGTTTTAAAAATTTATGTTGCTATTTCTAAAGTGCCTTTCCTGGGATAACTTTTTTTTAAGCCTAGTTCATTTGCTTACATGTAATTGATTTGATAATCCCTAACAAATAAGTTGTTGATTGTAGGTAAGATAGCAGGTGGTTGAACAGGCATATGTTGATAAGATGTAGATAGTCTCATTATTCCTAAATCTGACCATATGTTACTTCCCCCTTCATTCGTGGACGTCCTGAGGCCATTTTTTCTCTCGGAGCATCCTCCCAATTTAACTTGACAATGCAGTTGTTACAGAGTCTTTGGATATATCCAGCGCAACTTTGGCGTTGAGACTTATTTTCTTGTACGACGTTGCTATCTTTGTATATGTGTTTGACATTGGCATTAGTTCCGTTTGGTACTGGTTAGTACTCGGACCTTTATAATTACTACCTTTTTAATTTTACTTACATTTTGTTTTGTCAGTGTTCTCGTTACATATCCACACAGTAGCACTGGTTTAATCATCGACTTATATATCCTGATTTTAGAGATTCGTATTAGACTTCTGGTTTAAAAGTGTTATAAGGGTTATATATATACATAAGTTAGCTACCTGAATATTTCCTTTTATTTCTTATGTGAGAACGTTATCTACGATATCTAAAACGCTGCAATCTTTTAAAATTATATGGGTTTATTGTTACGTTATGCCCTACTCTACATAATCTTTTTTGCATGTTAAAGAACATTTATTTAATTTTTACTAATTATTATTAGACAATTTTTTTTTGGTGCTAATAGCATTATTTTATAGCATTCCAATATTTATTCTATAGATTAAATCTGTAAATAAAAATTTACAAATCTTACAGTACAAAAACTTAAAAAAATCCAAAACTATTGATAATTCTAAGACTATTGCGAACAGTATGAAACCCATAAAATATTTTATTACTAATAACTTTTATTAACTATTAATAATAACACCGATATTAAATTTTGAACAACTAATTTTTTTTTGAAAATGCTTCTGGATCTCCAGATAAATTGAGTCTATCTAACACTTATACAGAAGACACAATAGGCTTAATTAATTTATTATACCAAAAAAACCCACATTATATAAAAAAAAATAAAATCGCGATGTACTAAAATAATTAATTCAAATACTAGAAAACTAAAACATCAGCTCGATAGCGACTCCTCCATAGAACCTTCTGCATAAGCTCATATTGAAGTCTATTTTACAGTGGAATTTGAACTGATATTATACCGATTTAGAAATGTTACAATTAATAATGGCTCATAATTCTTCTTCTATAATTTGTCTACAAGTAATCGTTTTAAAAACAACAAAATTCATAATTTAAGAAATTATACAAGCGTATCTAAAATTAGGCAAAATCAAAAACATGCCAGTGGTGGAGTTTCAATTTTTTATCGAGAATTCCTATGAATATTGCAGTATTCCTCTAATAACAAACTAGAAGCTGTAGCGGTGTGCTTAGTAGGTCCACTAAAAGTTAAAATCTGCAGTCTTTACATCGCTCCTAATTGTGATCCAAGTATAGCAGACATTTCTAATCTTGTATGTCAGATTCCTAATTTATTTAAAAAAAATTGACCAAAATGGGAAGAAAAATAAAAAAAACTATCCTAAATTGCAACAACAGAGTTTTCAGCAATTGAGTTGTCAATTTGTGAACCAACCTGGCAACCTAGTTTATCGTGGGACGTTTTACCTGATCTATATGGAAGTGATCACTTTTCTATCTTAGTTAACAATCTGTTGTACCATAAGCACAATACACACATCACCAAATAACTCTTAAATAAAGCCAACTGGACACTGTTTTCAACGTTGATCTAAGAATAAGAAAGAATAAGAGCTAAATGCAAATTTATTATTAAAAAAAGCAAGCAAGAGTCATGGCAAAAAATTTGTTTCAGAAATCAATAGATCTACTCCAATTGGTCAAATCTGGAACATGTTTAGAAATATATCTGGGAAAAAATCACAACACTCTCTAAAATAATTAATAAAATACATCAGACATTTACGTCCTAATGTAATATATCTGAAATAATGGCAAATCAATATTGTACCGCTTCTAGTGATGAAAGCTATTTAATTGAATTCTTACATAAGAAACGATTTGAAGAAAATAAAGGAATACCAATAATAAATGACCCTTAACCAATAATCAATTCTATAAGCTTGACTGAACTTATTGAATCTCTTAACTCCGTTAGAAATACTAGTCCAGGACCAGATAATATACTTGTGCTTTTTCTACAGAACCTACCACCAGTAAATCAAGAACTATTATTGCAACTATTCAATTTTATATGGACCAATAAAGTATTGCCACACATATGGTACTCGTCAATCATAGTTCCAATACAAAACCAGGTAAACGTAAATTTGAAGCAGAATCCTATAGACAAATCGCTCTCATGAAGGCAATGTGTAAGTTGCTAGAAAAGATCACTGCCAATTGATTCATGTGGTACACTGAACGTAAACATCTTATTATACCCGAACAAAGTGGATTTACTAAAAATAGACCAACATTAGATAACTTATATTATTGGAATCAGAAATTCACGCAGCATTTGTAAGCAATCAAGAATGCTTAGCCATATTATTTGATGTAAAAAAGGCTTTTGATGCAGTATGGCGCTATGAAATTTTAACGTAATAATCTCTCCATAATGATCACTCCATAATCGAAAGATTCACGGTAACATGTTTGCTTTTATTTCAAAATTTTTACGGAAACGATATTTCCAAGTTCGAATCAATAACCACTTGACTGAACCTAAATTACAGAAATGGGTTTGCATAGTATTCGAAAATAAGCGTAGCGCTATTTTTAATTGCATTATTAACAATGTTGTATCATACTGCAATGTCACAATTAAAACTTTTTTGTATGCTGATGATCTGGTAATTCTAACATATGGTAATATGAGCAGATAATAAAAAACATATATTATTATCTGCTCATAATCGTGGTGCTGCAGCTCTCTTCAGTCGATAGAATCGTGGTCTAACAATATTGGGCTCCAGTTTTCCACCACAAAAACAAAAGCTATACATTTTTCACGAACATTAAATCCACAAATGCTCCCAAATCTATTTTTATACAATTCTCCTATAGAATATACAAAATAAATCAAATTCCTAGAGATGCAACTAGACTCAAAATTAAGTTGGACAAGTTATATACACTCTCTAAGACTATCGTGCCAAGCTGGACTAAACATTATGAAATCTGTATCACATAAAAATTGGGAAGCAGATTTTCCAACTCCAATAAATTTATATGTGTATAACACTGCAAATCAAACATTGCTCAAAACTTTGGATACTCTTCCGAGTTCAGCCATTAGACTTGCTCTAGGAGCATATTGCTCCAGTCCTTTGGATAGTCTACTCTGTGAAGCTGAAGAACCACCCTTAAACCTAGGAAGTAAATGCTTAAATCCATCGTATGTCTATAAAATCTAACCCAAACAATCCAGCTCTTTATCATGCTGTTGCTAACCGGTTCTAGGAGGTCTATCAAAAAAGAAATAGGGGTCCTGTACCTCTCTATGAACGAGCTAATAGATACTTATTAGATTT
Source organism: Diabrotica balteata (assembly GCA_918026665.1). Classification (NCBI taxonomy): domain Eukaryota; kingdom Metazoa; phylum Arthropoda; class Insecta; order Coleoptera; family Chrysomelidae; genus Diabrotica; species Diabrotica balteata. The sequence continues at coordinate 184,812 of CAKJVB030000026.1, forward strand.
TAATTTTGAACTACCTCCCATTTATCCTACCTGTGAAATAAATTTATGTTTTTCTTGGGTTGTTCCCTCTCCACTTGGTAACCTTTAAACTTACAGCATATAAAAAAAACCGTGATACCCAATTTTTTTAAACCTCACTTTTTCCATGTTCTTACATAGCACAAAAATTACCATTTTATATATATGGACGCACCTAAGACAAATATTTTATAGCAGAACTATTTGCCGTCAATAAGGCCCTAATCTTTATTCTAGAAAAAAACTTCTCAAATCTCTTATAATAACTGATTCACTTAGTTGTCTGACATCATTTCTCAGATTTATCCCTCTCATCAACATTACAGCAGATTAAGTTATTTTATACAATATATCCCAAAACAATTTGACAGTAGAGTTGCTCTGGGTACCGTCACACGTTTGAATAGATGGTAACGAAAAGGCAGATAGTTAGCTAGGTTTGCACTAACCAATTCAGTCGCATCAGTCGAAAATCTAACGGTGCATTTAGATTGAAGACCTTACTTAAAATCGTTGATTGGAGAGGCTTAAAATAAAAGTATAAGAAATGAATGGCTGATTGATGGATTCGAGAAAATTGAGACTTGAGAAGAGCACTCTGCCGAAACAGCTGTGGTGATAGAAGACTTATTTTGTGGAAATTTTAAAAAAATAAGTTTTTAGTGTTTTATTGTTAAATAAAATGGAATTTACCTACGACATTATATACGCTATATAACTAGACAAGTTATATAACACTGACATATAAAGAGAAGTTTACTGAAACAATAAACTACTCAATATTTGTTATGAGTGGAAAACGATATGAGTAAACTAAATGGAGATAAAGAAACAAAAGACGACAAAAACGTTTTATTGATTAATGTATACAATTTTAACAATGTATATTTAAAGGTCATTGTCAGAGCAACCTGCTAAATGTATGTAAAATAAAACTGTTTAAGGTAGATATGTTACAAATATACCCAAAAACTAAAAACAATCGATGTTTATATGAAAGACAAAACCGTGCGACACCTACACATTATCACATAATAATTGTGAATGGTATATTGTACTAATACTACGTTGTTTGGCAAAAACAATGGTATAGAAGCACCACGAAATAGATAAAAATCAAATCTTTCATTCTTCCATGGAACTTCTAGCCTTCAAAGCGACATCAAGTCCTAATAACACGTCTCAGATTAGGACACACTTCTACAACACATGAATACTTGTTGAAGAGATAAGAGGAATCAGTGTGTTTTGTCTGTGAATGTAAAGTGACAGTGAAGCACATTTTGATTGACTGTCCAATATACTTAGTTGAAAGACTATATCACCACATTCCAAAAACATTAAAAGAACTTCTAGGAGAATTTAAATGCTGACTTAATATAATTCTTGAAATCTATAACTTTTTAAATAAAATTTAATACAACACATCAATAATTAAAAGTATATATTATATACATTATTATGTAATTGATATTTGGTATATGCCTTAAGTTTTTATCCCTTTTTGTATTTTTCTTATGCTAATAACCCTAAGTGGTTGAAGCAAGATAAATGAAACAAAAATAATAAGAAAAATTTTTTTACCTCATTATCATATCAATACAAATCCGTATCGAATATGAACACATACTGAATAAAGAAAGCTCTTATAACGATATTGTTCAGGAAAAAAATCGCTTAAGGTAGATCGGACACATGCATAGACGCCAAGATGTCAAACTTGTAAAACTGGTATCGATGGAAGTTAGCACAGAAGAATGCCACTCGGACATCTCAATATACAATGGAGAGAACACATACAATCAAATTTTAAAAAATAAACATTTCATTTGATTGCAGATTCGTGGGAAGATTGGTCAACTTGGAGAAAAATTGTAGTTAGCGAAGACCCACCCAGTGTTGTAGCGCTACGTAATGAAGATGATAAAGAGAAAGGAGAAACAGTGACAAAAATCAACAAAAATGGACTAATGGAGCAAAGCTGCTTCAAAATCGTTGATTGGAGAGGCTTAAAATAAAAGTATAAGAAATGCAATGGCTGATTGATGGATTCGAGAAACTTGAGACTTGAGAAGAGCACTCTGCCGAAACAGCTGTGGTGATAAGATAGAATTAATTTTGTGGAAATTTTAAAAATAAAGTTTTTAGTGTTTTATTGTTAAATAAAATGGAATTTACATACGACATTATATACGCTATAATAACTAGACAAGTTATATAACACTGACATATAAAGAGAAAGTTTACTGAAACAATAAACTACTCAATATTTGTTATGAGTGGAAACGATATGAGTAAACTAAATGGAGATAAAGAAACAAAAGACGACAAAAACGTTTTAAATTGATTAATGTATACAATTTTTAACATGTGTATATTTAAAGGTCATTGTCAGAGCCAACCTGCTAAATGTATGTAAAATAAAACTGTTTAAGGTAGATATGTTACAAATATACCCAAAACTAAAAACAATCGATGTTTATATGAAAGACAAAACCGTGCGACACCTACACATTATCACATAATAATTGTGAATGGTATATTGTACTAATACTAAGAAATTTATCATTTAAGAATAACATCTATAATTTACGCGAGATTGAGATTTAAAGGCGCGTACAGATATGCGAGAAACGGTATACGAACGGTACGCGTACAGCTCGTTGAAAGTATATCTTAATGTATTTAAAATTTTACAGGATCCGGTATCGTAAAAAGAAGTAAAATTCATCACTTCCAGGCCATTGAAATGTGTTAAATTTTACTTTAGATATTTTTTGTTATAAATATAATAAGTAAAATTCATCTTCTTATTGTGCCGTATTCTAATAAAGGTTGGTGATTACTTCTTTAAACACTTTCCATAAATTATTATTGTTTAAATTTAACTACTTTATAAAACAAATATTGCACGTCGTAAACTGCAGTAATTGAAAAACTATAATGATCTGTTTTCAGAGTTCTCTTTAATTTTATGTGGTTTATCATATCCTACCGAAAGGCTTCTACTTTCTTAAACTATTACAAGATAACTCTGTTCGATATTCGTACAGTTAGAGACTAAATGTTTAAGTGCCCATGCATTTTAACAAAAAATCATAATACATTAAATGGAAACTAACCTTTTTCAAGTTTATAATAGATACTTTTTTAAATTTGAAAATAATTATAGTAATTAAGTTCCAAAATGTACCGGCTATAAAATTTGAAAAATCTACTACTAATACAATTATTGGCAACATCGCAGGAGTTTAAAAGTGTACGCGAAAAGTTATATACGGGCCCCAAAAATGTTTTATCCTATTACGGAGTCCACTTGATCCGACGTGTTGGTCGGAGTCTACATAAAGCGCTACTTAGATAATAATATACACGGCGTATATTCTCCTGGAGTTCGTATAATACCCTTTTAGTACGGAGCCTACATTAACCGCTAGAAGTATATATATATATACATTTATATATATATATATATATATATATTATATATATATATTCTTGAATTAAAACTTTACTAACTGATAACTGATCATACTGATAACTGAACTGGTAACTGAACTTAACTAAACTAAACTGCTAACTGACTTACTCATAACTGACTTAATAATCCTTGAATTGTTATAACTAACTGCTCAATAATAATCTTTGTAACTGATTTAATATCTTCTAACTAACTCATTTAACTAAATTAATAATCTTCTTGTAACTAAATTCTTGATTTATAACTTACTAACTGATTAATCTGTAACAAACTAACTAACTAATAACTGACTGATTGATAACTGAACTCTAACTGAACTGAACTGAACTCTACCTCATAACTGACTCTCGCCAAATTACATGGCTTTTTATATATTTTCATTGTTTCCAGAATATTCTAGCAACAAATAATGTTCGAATCATTCTATTTTTTCTATTTGAAAATTCTAGAATGGTTTTTTGTCTTTATTTTACTATGTATACAGTCCCATTGACATTTCCAGAACTTTTCACTAACAATTTACTTGATTTTAGGCTCTCCAGATCAGAACTACACTATTATATGTAACTTAAACATTTATATGAAATATATTTTTACTATTCTACATCCACAATTATATTCTAAATTAACATTCCAAAAATAAATAACTTTTTGACTTTGACAATACAGTGTATGTTTGGTTGCATAGTACATGGCTGACTAAACATATTAAATATTAAATCATGGTAGGTATTACTACTACCATTGATGTTACTTCTGCTGCACTCATGTATATTGTCTTATGTTCCTCTGTATGAAGTATTATACGAATTATGAATGTTCTTGGGAAAAATACTTTTTTAAAAACTGAACTTCACAAATAAAACTTTTATTTTCGACTTACAAAGTTTTAGTAGCAACAACAATAATTTAAATCAGACTAAATTATAAATCAAACTAAACTACAAATCAGACTAAACTACAAATCAGACTGAAAATATTGATTTTTACATAGTGTTTTTATAATTTAATAATTGCTAATCTTGCAGTCCAATACGTCGCAATTCAGTCCAGAATGATCGAGCGGTAGTCCCGTGTAGAATCCACGTGGTAGAATTTACTGGATGGTAGCGGTCATTGTACTGTAACTACACCATCCCTGAAGAAGTTTTGTGAGGGACGAACAGAACTGTTGGGTTGGCCTCTTCTGAGGGTTCGTCGCTAGAGTTGGGTTCTTTGTTATTTGTTTTATACCTGTAACATATATAGAGGCAGATTATTGTAATAAAGATATATAAAGGAGTCATCCAAAAATGATTATGGCTATGGTTCCATAATTTCGGGTTAATTGTCTCTAGATATTCCTCTTCTTTAGAGAGTTCGTGCAGTTTGTCTAAGGGGATGTGATCTATCCTTAATGGTTTGAATTTAATCGCTGTTTGAATGTCTATAGTCCTAATTTTGGGAAGCATTAGCGGTTCCTCTGGGATGGTTGTCCTTGAATTTATGTAACTCTGGATTGGGGTTTTGAATTCACATCTGGGTGGAAGATTGATTAGATAAGTTCCTTTTAGGCCCAAAATTTTTGTAGTAGAACATCGAGTTGTAATTTTGGTTGATTCGGGGAATATTCCTATATAGTGGGCATCTGATAATCTTTGTATGATGATATCTCGAGTTTGGACGGGGGTGTATTGGCAAGAAGCTTCTCGGGTACTCAACTGCAGGATTTGTTTGATACAGTCGTCAGTTTTCGTTGCCTCTAGTATTGTTTCCTCTTGGCAAAGATATCTTGTGTCGATTTGGGCACATGGTTTCCAAATATTGAAAGGATTTTTCGTTAATGAGGAGATATGGCTCAGGAGGAATGATTGTAGTAGAATTTGCAGTAGGTATAGGAAATAAATGATAATAAGTAAAGGAATTAGGATGTAGAACAGGAAAGTGAAGAATAAATATAATAGTATGGTTTGAATAATAGGCATCTACCTTGATGATGTCGTAGTACTTTAGGATGTTTTGGTTTGATGTACACAAGCTGGTCTGCCTTATGGTGCTCTAGCATTTTATTGATGATCCATTTTATTTCGTCTTTCTTGATCACACTGTTATGGAGAGTGTTTACACGAGAAAAGGTAATGGCTTCTTCTAGGTCATTAAGTAACTGAAGTATAACTTGAAGGGTCAAATTTAACTGGTCCAGAACATTTCTTGCTTGCAAATAATGATTGAAGTCAAAAATGAATGTATTGAGATTCGTGCTGATATTATTTACTTCTTCTGCTATTATTTCTTGGTTGTGTGTTAGTAATGTGATAGTTTCGTTGAACTCTTTTATAATCTTCTTGTTCAAGCTAATGTGACGATTAAGATGATTTATAAAATTTTCCTGATTCGTCTGTAAGGTTTCTATGGCATTGTTATATTTTTCTGCGTCATCTTGATCTAGATTTCCAGAAATTGCTTTGATAATGCTTCCTAGTCCATAATTAGCCTCTTCTTGTTCTGCTATAGGGGTAAATTGTTGAGAATTTTTCTTGAGCTGATTTTAATTGGATCTAAGAGCTTGGTCGAAATTTTGTAAACTGCTAAAATACGGATGGCTAAGTCCATTTTGAATTGCTGTGGTTACTGCATCGTACTGGGTTTCAATTATGTCCAATTCTCCTTTATTGGTAGTAGTCTGAAAAAGTGTATAAAATCGTGTGTACTAGTATGAATCTTTGCTTGTCCCAGATTGAGGGGAATTATTCCTGGATTGTCTTTCAGGTCCTTGATCTTCACTTCTTCTGCCATCGTCAAGGTGATCCTGTGGGGAGGTTCAGAATTAGTTTTTGACTTAGGTTGGTGTTTTATGTTTTTCTTGTGAACTGTTGCTTTTGATGTATTTACAGTCACTTTGTTATTCCTTTTTATATGTTTTGCGGAATATCGGGGAAGTAATTTATTTCTGGTAACTGTTTTTCGTGTATAGATTTTTGTGCTGGGTTTATACGTAATAGGGTCTTGTCTTGATTTGTTTCTATTTTCTATGACTTTATTTTTATTCTCTTGTATATGCTGGTTTACTTCCTTGTATAATTCCTTTGTTATCTCTCTATGATTTTGGATATAATCGTTCAGTATTACTTTTTGTATGTCAACGTCAAAGGGATCTTTTGCGTCGATATGTCCGTTTAATATGTCAATGGGTCTTAACTTCGTTGCTGAATGTATGGAATTATTGTACCCAATTATAGCGTATAGCATTTGTTCTTTTATCGAGAGTTTTGCTTTGGTGTTCCTTAAGATTCGAAGATGTTCGATTAATGTAGAATGAAATCTCTCAATCATCCCGTTTGATTGCGGATTCTCTGGTGGTGTCGTATAGTGGATTGAGATTTTGTGAGAGTCTACAAATTCTTGTATTACTCCATTTTTAAATTCAGTACCATTATCAGCTACTATCATTGTTGGGAGTCCATGATGTGTTATAAAAATTAATAGGGCGTTGAGTACATTGATTGCATTTCCTCCATTTATTGGGTAGGCTTGTCCATACTTTGAAAATGCGTCTATTATGGTTTAAAATTTCTGTCCATCAGCCTGGAATAAATCGATCTGAACTATTTCCAGTGGTTTAGTGGGAGTTGGTGTAACCATAAATTTCGGTTTGGGAGGAAGTCTGTCGTATTTATTTTCTTGACATATATCGCAAAAGTTTATGATATCTTCTATGTCCTTCTTCATATTAGGCCAGTAATATCGTTTTCTTATTTGACTTTCTGTTTCAGCTATTCCTCTATGGTTCGTTTTTCCTTCATGATAGTTTTATAATTTTTTTTTTGCTGTTCTTCTAGGTTAACATCTTCCAATAAAAGATTACATTTTACTAAGTCGTATGCGTTGTTTTTAAAAGTTTTCCTAATAATTTCGCAAATCTCTGCAAAAATTTCTTCTTCTGTTTCAAATAAAATTGCATATTTCTTTTTCGGGTTGAGGTGTTCCTTAAAAATTTTTATGGTATCAGCTTTTAACTGATCTTTCGATAGCTGGATATGATAACGTCTTTTATTCGGAAAGGTTTGTATAATTGCTGGAGGTCGTGGATTGTAGTTGACAATTTTGACTATAATTTGGTTACTATAGAAGTTAAGTGGTTTTTCCGAAATAGGTATACCAAGAACTGGGTTTTCTACTGCTGTATGTATTGTTTCATTTCCGTCTTCGTCCATGTTTTGATTTTCGTTTTCAACAGTGTCGTCTGGATGTTTTGATCTTCGTTTTCAACAGTATCTTCTATGATGTTTTCTGGAATTAATTCTGTTGCTTTTTCTTCTACAATCTCGTCGATTATTCGATCTGCATCTGGATTATTAGTCGTTGACCATCCATCGTCTTCCATGTCTATAAATCATCAAAGACTTCCTTAATTTTGTGAATCGATGTCCTTAGTTTCCTTTGTGTGTATTTCGATTCGAGACAGTGCGTCCGCATTTGTATTAGCTTTGCCTTTTTTGTAAATTACTTCGTAGTCAAATTCTTCTAATTTTAATCTCCAACGTACTAGTTTGGAGTTGGGTTCCTTTAGGGAAAATAGATATTGCAAAGGACGGTGATCTGAAAGTATTTTAAATTTCTTCCAAATAGGTAGGGTCGGAAATATTAAGTTGCCCACACCATTGCTAACATTTCCTTTTCTATTGTGGAGTATTTGGTTTCGGTTTCATTTAGTGTTCTGGAAGCAAAGGCAATTGGTTTATCACTGCCAACTGGTCCTTGGGAAAGTACTGCACCAATAGCGAAGTTGCTGGCATCTGTTGTGAGGTTAAACGGTTTGGAAAAATCTGGATATTGCAATAACGGTTCATTCATTAATAATTTCCTGCACGTTTCAAAGCATTCTACGAATTCGGGTGTATGTTCGATTTTTGCATCCTTTTTCAAGCATCTTGTTAGAGGTTTTGTGATTTTTGCGAAGTCTCGAATAAACTTTCTGTAGTATCCTAGTAGTCCAAGAAATCCTCTTATTTCTTTTGCTGTTTTCGGTATTGGATATTTTTCTATTGCTTCAATTTTTGCTGGATTCGGTTTTATGCCTTCTTGTGTGACTACGTGTCCCAGAAAATTAACTTGCTTTTTTAAGAATTCGCATTTGTCGACTTGGATTTTTAGTCGGGCTTCTCTTAATCGTTGAAATACTTTTGAGAGATTTACTATGTGTTCCTGTAGTGATGTTGAATAAACTATTACGTCATCCATATAGACGAGGCATATTTCTCCTTGAAGTCCTTTCAATACGTTGTCCATCATACGTTGGAACGTGGACGGAGCGTTCTTAAGTCCAAATGGCATTCTTAAATATTCGTAGTGTCCATTTTCAACATTAAATGCTGTTTTGGGAATGTCTTCTTCAGCCATCTCGATTTGGTGAAATCCGCTCGCTAAGTCGAGGGTCGTAAAATACTGACATCTTCCCAATTTGTCCAAAATATCGCTAATGTGAGGAATTCTGTATCGGTCATCAATTGTCTTCTCGTTGACCTTTCTATAATCTACCACTATCCTCCACTTTATTTTTACCGGATGAATCTGGTTTCTTTGCCACGAACAAATGGGCGAAGACCATGGCGATTGACTTGGTCGAATTATCCCTTGCTCTAACATTGAGGAGATTTGTTTCTTTACTTCTTCTTTGTGTACATACGGATACCGGTACGATTTCGTATATACAGGCTCTTCATCCTTAGTTCTGATGTGATGTTTAACTTCGTTAGTAAAGCTGAGAGGAGTGTCTGGTTGGTGAAATATATCGGAGAATTTTCGGCATAGGTGACGAACTTGTTCCTCTTCTTCTTCATTAAGATGTTCGGTTTTAATTAAGTCGTCGATATCTTGTCTATAGTCTGGTCCGGAGGTTGTTTCCATGGAATATATATGGAAATCTTGAATGTCTATTTTGTTGCTTTCGAGTGGTTCCATAAGAGAAAGATGAATGGGGTCTGACGTGAAGTTGGCAATTTCGGTCCAGGCGAGGTGGTTCTCGGCGTTAGTAAGGGCTTCTCGTACTACGACTCCTTGCACTTTTTGGGTTGGAATAATGATGGTTCCGTGTTCTTCTTTGACAGGAATTTTGACTTGGCTAATAGAATTTGGTTCCAAATGAATGGAATAAAATTGTGTTTTATTTGTTTCGTAATATTTAATTGGGATTGTAGAATCTTTTGTAACTAGAAGCGACTTGGGAAAGTTTAATTGGGCTTCGAAGAGTTTTAGATTGTCGAGGCCAATAAGACCATCAAAAGTTTTGTGAAACTTAAAGAGATAAAATTTCATTTTGCTGTCAGAATTAAATTCTGAAAATGAAAGAATTTCGGCACAATATTTTTGGGAATAATTTTGGAAAATTGATGTGACGACAAAGGGTTCATGTTTTATGTAACTTGGAAAATATGAAGAAGCTATTTCTGGATTGAGAAATGACTTTGTGGATCCTGTATCGATTAAAAGCCGTAAGGAAGGTTTAGAAATTTCGATGTAAGGGTAGCTCCTTCTTGTCGGGAAATGAATGGAGTTCAATTACGTTCCGATTGCTTCTGGTGGGTCCTCTCGAAAATTTACGTTTTCTTCATATTCGGTTGGTTGGTTTTCGTATGTATCTTGTAGAAAATTGTCATATTCAGGTTCGTAGTAATCATTGTAGTTGGAATTATCTTCTTGCTCATCTCCATGGCATTGTATATTGTAAAGTTCTTCTACGGTGTGGTGAATTTTGGCTGTGCTCGGTAATTTGGTGTGAAATTTTGACGGCCTCTGGTTGTGGTTTCTGATATTCCACTCATAGGTGTTGGTCTAGGCTGCTTTGACTGTCCATTTTTGGGTGCCCATACATTTGACTGGTTCTGGGTCCTAAACGTTGGAGGGTTCGAATTTTGTCTAAATTGGTTGAAGTTTTGTTGCCGGTGTGGTTGCTGGAACTGATTCTGCGGATAGAATTGTCTCGTTGGTTGCTGCCATTGCGGAGCTGCAAAATTTGGCTGTTGATACAATGGTTTCTGGATAGGTACAGGCATCTGTTGTCTCTGAGGTCGGCGTTCTTGATAATTTTCGCTTCTTCCTGATGTTGAAGGTTGACTTAATTGATTTTTTGAAGGTAACGAACGTTATTTTCTTCCTGTACGTATTGTATTGCCGTGGCTAAACTTCCTGGTCTCATTGCTCTGATAACAGAGCCCATTGGTTCTCGTAGGCCTGCTAAGAATGTTGTAAGAGCTTGTTGACGGAAAAATTCTTGTTTGCTCCTCTTAATCGGCATTTATGGTATGTAATTCTAGGTAATTATTAATACAGCTTAAAAGTCCCATGATCTTTTCGTAAAAATGCAAAATAGATTCTGTTGAGCCTTGTCTTAAATTTACTAGGTCCCTTGTAAGCGAATTTTCGTCTCTCTGGTCTCCAAAATTTTGAATTAATGCGTTTTTTATTTCGTCCCAACTTTCACATCCATATACTGATATAACTTCTTTTGCTCTACCTGTTAATTTACTCATAATACCATGAAGCAAAAATTTGTTTTGGATGTTCGCTGCATTAAGTCTATCATAATAATGGTTTAGAAGTATTGTAGAAACTTTGATAAATTCATGTAATTCATTTGGATTTCCGTCAAAATTTGGAAGAATGCATAAATTTTTAACGTCAAATTGTGGAACTGCCATTTTTAAAATATTCAATATAATATATAGTCAATAATCAAATCAGTATAGTAATTTTCAATAGATTATATATAAATATATCAATCTTAATCTACTTATTTTCTATTTATTAAATCTCTGTGTTTAATATTTATTAAGCTATTCAAATTTGTATTTAAATTTTAAAGTTTCTGAATCTGGCTCTAAAGTCAATCTAAGGACTTAGAGGAGATATTTTTAAATTATTTTAATCTTTCTGTTAATATATTCAAATCTTTGTTTAATTTATCTTCTAATCTAGCTCTGATTCAATCTAAGGACTCAGAGGAGTCTGATTTTATAAAAATTCTTTCAAAATTTAATCTTCTTAATTCTAATTAATAATAAAAATCGCTTACAGGATAAAGACGATGCCGATGTGCATTTCTTTCCTCCTGAAGGCTTCTAACTTCTAATTCCCTCGGGTGAACTCTGCAGACGGTTTCCCTGGGGCTGGTTCTTGGAACAGTGGACAAACACTTAAAAGTGACGAGGATCTATAAAGACTCTTCCACTTCCGTACTGACTCTGCGCCAATTATGAATGTTCTTGGGAAAAACACTTTTTTAAAAACTGAACTTTACAAATAAAACTTTTATTTTCGACTTACAAAGATTTTAGTAGCAACAACAATAATTAAATCAGACTAAATTATAAATCAAACTAAACTACAATCAGACTAAACTACAAATCAGACTGAAAATATTGATTTTTACATAGTGTTTTATAATTTAATAATTGCTGATCTTGCAGTCCAATACGTCGCAATTCAGTCCAGAAGTGATCGACGCGTGTGAACCCCGTGTAGAATCCACGTGGTAGTTTTACTGGTATGGTAGCGGTCATTGTACTGTAACTTACGCTTTGCATAACATGCCTTAATTTTCCGCATACCTTTCTTTATCTTATGTTCATGGTTTTACAAAGTTAAAATTTATTAGGTCAATACGTATCTGCTGATGCTCCTTGAGATGTTTTCATGACTTCTCATAAGTTTTAAAACTATACAAATCAATATCTTTTTCGACACATTTATTTTATAATTCTTTTGATATGACGATTTCATAATTTCACATATTTAAATGTTTTGCTCACAACATTGTAGTCTGTAAATATTTTTAAGTATAGTCTAACAAGCTTTCTAAAAGACCCATTAATATTCAGCCTAGCGTGGTATTATTGTTAGAGTTTTGAAGTACATAAGCACAGGATCATGTCATAAAACAGGTAGATCCCTTGTTTTAGGCATTTTACACCTCGGAACAATAACTCTCTTAGATAGCTTGTTGCACTATATAGATCAGCTACAGTTCTGGAGACTTCTCTAATTGTTAGATTTTAAATTCTATTATTTTAGTGGCACGTTAAAATCTGTATATAAATAAACTTGATATTTTTATCCCATTTTTTTACATGCACCGAATGATTATAATTCGCTAAAATGTTTCAATTTTTTCAGTTCTCACTTTATGTTGATAGCTTAGTTCAATACTAACTATTTGGGTGCCTTAAAAAAATTGCAACAAAGTGTTAAGTTTTTGTTAACAAAACCTCTAACAGTTAAATTTCTTTTGTATGAAATGGGTCTTTAATTACTGTAGGTAGACTGACTTTAAGCTCCTACATTTACTTTAAGGTATATTGTTTAATTGTCTGCATATTTTATTACTTATTTTTTGTGTAAAAATACGATAATGACGGTTTGCGGGAAAAATATTTTCACTTTTATTAGAGTAACTAAAAGTAAACCATAACGAACTAGAGGTTAAATTTCCAACAAACTGCAAGTCATTTATCAGAGTATCAAAATTGTTTTAAGAGATCGTTATTTTTATAGCACTATCTGCAAGAATGTAATTAACGTGTTGCGGTTCACTTATTTTTGAGCTGTGAACTACATAAGAACTTCGGATATTTTAGATTATAAATCGGTAACAGAACTATATATTACTTTTGTAATAAGATTAATGATTAATGTATTACGAAACACGTTTTACTGCCGAAAAAAAAATATATGTTATAATCAAGTTTATTAAGAAGTTATTAACAATAATACTCCACAAACCGGAGTCCTTCTAATAGTGCACTAAAAATATTAGTTTTAGTTTAAATTTATTTTTAAATATAAAAAAAGTTATTAACAAGACAAAAAATATTTAAAAATTTGATTAGGTATATTTTCCAAAATTCTTAGAGGCATGGTTTTATTAGTAGATTTTTTTTAAATCTTTATTTATTTATTTATTTATTGCAACCTGATAACAATATAACAATAAATATTATGTTTGAAAAACATAGAAAAAGTGACACCATGGGAGCTATATACCAACTAGTGTGCACCCTTCACCTATATTTAGTTTACATTATACAATAACTTATAACTAGTTCCTAGCGGAGAGGTCTAGAGCAGCGTTTCTTAAAGTTTTTTGGTCGAGAAGCACTATTCAGGACAGAAATTCTGCAGAGCGCAGGGAGAGATATTACTTGGGGGGATATTAGTTGTTAACATACATTTAATTATGTCCTTGATGCACGGCTTTATGAGGTTTTCTGCGATGGTGTGAGCTTCACCTGCTTGAGCAGCACGGTAACTGACTAAGTAGGACGCCATCAAAGCATTTTCATTAACTGTTTTTAAATGATATATGTTTTTGGGCATATATTAGTTCGCCTTGCTTCCTTCTAAAGAAATCTCTAGGTTTTCATTATATTCTGTATGCACCTTTTTAAATGACGACGCATTTTAGCTGAAAATATTAAACTATTTGAAAACACTTTGCCGCAAATTAAGCATTGTCGTTTATTGTCACCGGTCTCAAATTTCTAAATAGAAGTACGTAGGATACGAATTTTTTTTTGCAGATCTTCTGCTGTGGAACTTATATTCACAGAAGAAGAAGGCACTTCTGATGCATTTGGCGTCACTTACTCTTCCACAGACTCTTCAGCCTGTCGAATTATTTCCACATCAGTTATCGCTTCAACACTCCAATAATTAAAAATGGTATCATCCAAATCTGGTTCTGGACAATCACAATATTATCATCTTTTAATACTTTAAGCGCTCACGCTTAATATAAACGACATTAGCATGTTCTACAGCAGGGTCCGTGCCGTATACGAAACTTCGTAAGCATGTATAAATATATAAACTCTCAGAAAAATCGGGGTTACAGTAGGCTTCTTACTAGTTTAAGGGAGCTTTGATTATTGTTTAAATAACTATAATATGTTCGTGCAAAATATATCTCTTTAACTGTTTATGGACGTAAAATTGGACTTCGAGACCTTCAAATGCTTAATTTAGCATAATTGTTTCTTCTTATCAATGTTTCCCTCATCAAATTATAGCAAAATTTCAATTATCAGTGGATGGACAGTATGGCACTACTTCAAAACATTCAGCTGACAAAACAACGAGGGCAACAGATGTCATTTTTTGTAAATGTATAATTTTTATAATGTTTATGTTTATACTTCAATAATAAAATCTAATTAAAATAAAATCTTTCTACAAAATGCTAATGACGTTACTCATCCGTCATTGGGCCCTACATTATAAAATTTATGCCGAGAGCCCAAGCCGTCACGTATACGGCACTAACTTTTTTCTCGCCAAATATCTCATTTTAAAAAATAGTGCAGAATAAATCATTAAACTGAAGCTATAACAAAATGCTTGTGAGAAAGTGTAAACTTTTTAACTTAATACACATACCTGTTCGATGTTAAAGCCCTGCCTTTACTGAAGTGACTGTGTCAGTGTTATTAACTATTTTCCTGAAGGAATCCAGTCTTCAACCAGCGATCCACTGCTGAACAACAAATTATAAGAGTGAAACATGACTAATCACTTCCATCCGTAGGTACACATTTTAAACCAGTATTTTATTTTTGAAATTCTTATCTATTTTTTTAATGTTTAACCATTTTTTTTTAAGCTAAAAATACGTTTATTGACGTTTCAATTTCCAATTCGGAAATCGTTCTCAAAATACAAACAGTAAATTAAACAAATTTTGTTTTTTGTTACATAGTGAAAAATTCTTCTAATAATTTAATTTAACCATTTATTATCGCCATATTATTGCGGATCTTATTTTTTGTGATGTTTAACCGTTTATTATCGCCATATAGCGGAGCACTCGGTGCTCCGTGGAGCATATTTTAGGAAACGCTGATCTAGAGGGTCCAAACGTTTAAACTCTTCTATATAGTGTTGGCATTAAAAAATCGTTAGCGAGTTATTTGAGATGAGATGATAGTCTCTTCAAGTATTTACTACATTGAGTTACGGTTGCTTCTTTAACATTCAGGTCATGATGAATAAGATCGTTTAAACATACCATGCAGCATTGCAGATATCACGATGAACTGTGAATTGGAATCTTTGTAGCCTTTGCATATTTGTATTATAGGCAGTTCCCCAGATTTAAATCCTATATATCCATATCGGCTGTAGTATTGTCCTATAAAGAAGAGGTTTGTTTAGGATACTTAAACCTGTTTACTTAAACGTTTCATGTAGTGATAATTTATGATCTAAATTGCTAACACAATTTTTCGCAAATCCTGCATAGAAAGCTTTTCAAATTTTTCAAAATTTAAATATAGATTACTATTTACATTACACATATTTCAGAACTATCAATACTTTGAACAATACTTTCAATGCTTTCAACAAAATACTCATTAAAACTGCTAGCTATTTCCACTCTGTTAACCGTTTTAGGCCAGTAGTAGTTTCAAAGATTACAGTGTTTGGCATTTCTCGACTATTACTATGATTAAATTTTTTAAAGTTTTTCAATTTTTTTGAATTGTTTTTATACCTGTCTATGTTGTTAAAATAGAACCGCTCTCTTTTAAGCTTTAGCATATTTACTACCTCATTTCTATGTCTCTTAAAAACCTGCCATTTATGTTGTTTTTCAATAATGTAAATACGTTTTTTAAAAATCTTCATAAGCCTTATCACGTGTTTAATTTGTTTAAACACCTCATAATCAAAACAAGGTAATTTTGATTGAAACTGGTATTTTACAATTGGTATCTATATATTATATATGACTATATAATTTTGGCTATGAGATGAGGTAACTGTGACTTCATAATTTTAGAACTTGGGCCATCGCATTAGAGCTAGTTAAATGCCTACGAAAACATCTAAGAAAACAGCTGTACTTTGAAACTTGTTTTCAAGGGCATGTCTAGCTATTCTGACTACTCTGATTATGATATATATATATATATATATATATATAATATATATATATATTATATTATATATATATAAGAGGCTTTCAACGACACTGGAAGTACATTTTTACTTCGACATGCATCTACGATTCACCTTTGAAAATTACCATCTTTTTTCACTCTTTACGTAGAGAAAGACGTTTAAATGAAAGTAAAAGATTGCATTTCATTTCGATCGGAACTTCACCATAGCCCGACACGTGTTTCGGGTTATTCAACCATCGTCAGGAGCTCTTGTGGAAGTTCAACCGAAATGAAATGCAGTCTAGTATTTGGCCATTATAACTAAAATAATAGCCAGGGTACGCTAGCAGCGACATCTATATGAAATAACGTATTGTATGTTTCTTTAAGTTAAAATTAATAGAAATTTTTAAATATTATTTCTTTAACTATTTGCGGAAGTACCAAAAAGTAAGAAAACTGGTTTCTCTAAGAATTTCAAAATATCTGGAGTTGTAGCTTTTCGGGGGAAAAACTAAAGGAAATTTGGTGAAGTAATCTACAACAAAACCAAATATAATGCGTATTACCTGAATAACTACGTGGATACGGTCCAATAAGATCTAAAGATATCATTTGCCAAGGAAATTAATGTTCCTTAATAAACCCATTAATCCAGCTTGTGGGTAGGTTACTTGGCTTGCATGTTGCACAAACTCTACATCTCGAAATGTATTTCTTAAACTGAGTTGCGCAAACTAGGCCGTAATATAGCTTAGCTATCTTACTAAAAGTTTTGTAGAAACCAACGTGACCTGATGTCACATCATCATGAAAGGTTTTCAATACTTCATCCCTGTTAGCTGTTGGGGCTACTATTTACCAATCAGACATATTGGATATAGATTCGACAGGACTGATAACGTGTTTATAAAGGATATTATTTTTCACCTCGAAATCAGGATATCTACTAGGCTCTTGGGTGATACTATGAATCATCTTTCGATACCAAGTATTTGGAAATATAGTGAACAGATCTAAAAGATTAATATCAAAGGTTCCTGATAACGCGTCTGCAACCACAACACCATTGACTTTGCGATGCACAATACTATAATCAAATACAGAAAGTCTACAAATCCAACGGGACAAACGCTGTGACGGATTTTTTAAATAATGTAACCATAATAAAGAGCTATGATACGTAATATAGGACCTTCAAGGTAGTACCGAAAGGCATCAAGACCATGAATAATTGCAAGAAGTTCTCTTTCTGTGGTGGAACAATTTTTCCATGCTTTATTAAGCTTTTTGCTGGTATAAGCTATTGGGTGTTCTGAATCATCCTTTATCTGAAATAGTACACTACCTGAAGCAGTGTTGGAACAATCTGTCATGAGGTAAAAATGGTCTTTAAAATTCGGGAGACGTCATGACAGGAGCACTAGTAAGAGCTTCTTTTATACGCCAGAAAGAATCATCAGCTTCTAAAGTCCGTCTAATATTTTGGCCTTTTTCCTATTTTTAAGCAAATTTGTAAGTGGGGACAACAAATTAGAATAAGACGGAACAAACGGACGATAATATCTACACATTCCCAATATCCTACAGACTTGGGTGGTAGTCTTAGGTATAGGAAAGTCCTTAATGGCTGTAACTTTATCAGGATCTACCCTTAAACCTTTACTACATATCCTAAAAATTTAAGACTAGGACGACAAAATTGACAATTATCTAAAATTAATAGTCAAATTAGCCTCTTTGAGACGTAAACACAAACTTAATCTCTAAATCTCCATATGAAGTGGAAAATCAGGAGTGACACTCCAAAATATCATCCAAATAATAAAAAAACAAAGGGCACTAATTGAGGACCGATGACTAAATCCATCAAAAGACACATTGTCTGAGAAGATGAAAACAAGACCGAAAGGCGTAGTGACAAACTGGAAATATCCTTTTCCACTGACTGCAGAAGCTGTATACTTTTTTACGCTTCCTCACTTGAAGTTATTCGAAGAAAAGTTTTAGAGAGATCGATAGAAGAATGTACTTAGTATACTGAAGTTTACTTCAAATGACATCTATTTGGAGAATAGGATAAGCATCCGAGTTGAATTAATACTATTCAACTTTCGACCATCGAAGCAGACTCTAAAAGATCCATCTTTTTTCTTCGTTAACCACAGCGGACTACAGTAAGAAGACGTGGAAGGTTCAATGATTTTTAACTCTAACATGGAATCGATTTCCTTTTCCAAGTCAACTTGCCATGCCTGTGGAATAGGATAATGACATTGTCGAAAAGGTATAGTATCTCCCACCTGGATAGTAGGAAATATTAAGGAGGTACGATCTAACTTGTCTTCTGATAAAAGAGATACAAATTTAGAGATCATATTCTCTTATTGTCTTTGGTTCTCTATTCTCTATTGTCTAATGACTTTTCGAGTTTTTCGAATCTCGAAAAACTCGAAAAGTCCTGAATAGTACTAAGTACAGACAGATAAAATTAAGAAACAGAAAAGAGAAATAGAACAATTTAGTGTGGTATTAAAAGCATTTGAGAAATCCATACCTAAAATAACAGAATTCTGATCTGAGAGAATAATATAGAATGTAATTTGCTTACATAAATCTGCTACCGTGATTTCAGTTACAAATTTGCCTGGCATAATAAAAATCTCAGCATTTTTTAGTAAAGCTAATGAATGTGAACCTATCACAGCAAATGTTTAAGCCGCTATCTAAAGAGCTAAATAAGATTGTTCTAAATTTTAATAGGAAGATACGGTCTATTATCATTATGTTTCTTCACTCATAATGATTTCAAATCAAAACAATCATTATCTGATTGGTCAAAAAATTTTAAATGGTATCAAACTAAACTTATTTTCTCTACTACATAATCAGAGGATGCAATAGACAAACAAGAAGAATCAGAAATAAAAGAATCCTCCTGACATATGGCAGACTCTGGTATACATACTGG